>JAGSMT010000276.1:0-215080 GCA_029286875.1 Lamproptera curius | reverse complement strand
AAAGAAATAAAAAGTAAACTCGTAAAAATAATCCTTAACAAATGCATATCTACAAAAAATAATGTGCAGAAAGCAAGGGGAAATGAATGTTCTATATTTCAGCGAAATGTACATTATGCAAAGCTCCCTTGACATATGTGTGAATCCTGTGATCAAATTATCCCTCGACGCTATTTTATTTTCGGGCTCCTTAGTGAGAAGTTTGCTACCGGCCATTCGATTGTTTACAAAGAAAGTGTTGTATGGGTGTATTACCAGTACCATAGTTTAGTACCAAGGTAAGGCTTATATGTAGTAATCTAAGATTTAAAGATACTATACGTAAACATATTAGTATTAGGACCTAAAATACCAGAGATATTTTAAAGGCACAAAAATCAGAAGTTATTTAGAATATGATGCTAAGGTACAATATTGACATTGTAGTGCATTTAAGACACACTATAAAGTACAGAGAAGCCAAAAACAACAGAAATAATGGATAAGCCATAATAATATAGAGGAAACTACAGAATACTATTTTGACATACTCAAGTCTAAGGGTATCCTTTAAATTTTCAGATTTATATAATAACTAATTAATATATGATGGACATAACAGAAGATTAAAGAAATCACGTATATACTAATATCTTGAATAAAAGCTCCCGTTAATAAGCAGGAATGGTAAAAGCTATTACAGGGTTCGGTGAAGTGCATATAGATTTGTGTATATAAAATGAATGTTTTGTTAAAAGACAAGATATCGCGGATCTATTTTCATATCGCAAAAACACTTTTTTTATGAAAATATTTATAAGTTATATTCTACGTATGTTATAAATATTTTACTAGGGACTACTTTTATGAGAAAAAAAGAATAATATGACGAAGAATTTTAATTGTGATTTTTGATTTTTTCCATATTTTAATATGTATGTTTTACATACGTTTACACCGTTTTACTGTACATAACTTGTATTACAGATATAATTTTCTATTTAAATGAAAGATTTGTTGTTACTTGAATCTTAGTTACCATATTTTATTATTTATCATTTAGTAACAGAGTAAGAAACAAGTGAAGTTTTAACAAAAAATATGTTGCATGCTGTGCATCTTTGTATGACATTGTCCCGTGATTTCCGCTAACGCCTTTTAAATTTTAAATATTTTTAAATATTAATTTAATAAAATAGTCGTTTATGACATGCTTTATGCATATAAAATGATTTTTTAATTTTTTTTTGTAAACTTACACTTAATATAGTGTAAGTTTACATCTTAAATTAGCTTTGCATGAGCTTGGCAGCAATTTTTAAAAATGCTTACATCAAAATGCTTATTGTGCGCTATTCTTAAAACAATACTATATGCTTTCGTGGACATGTTTATAGACCAATAGAGCTCTAGGAGCGGAACAATATATAAAAAAACATACTCGCCTAATTGAGCACCTTGCTCCTCTGGGTAGACGGTCAAAAACAACATTAAATAACACATTGGTATAATTTGCTCAGCTTCAAAGAAAAATGATCTGATTCCGAGACCTTGCATTACAGATACAGTTCGTTAAATTTAAAGAATCGTCGAAAAATGCATTTGGCGTGTCTTCTTTTTGATGTCGTCAACGCCACACACCGCGTTGTCTAGAAAACAACCTAGCATGGATTGGCGAAGGTAGGTGGACGCCAAACAAGTATTTACGTATAGAGAGCTATTGAATGCCTGTGCATTCAATAGCTCTCTATACGTAAACATAGCTCAACATCGTTTAGAGGTAGTTTTTGATAAGCAGCAGCAAAGTGTTGGAACAATATACCACCGCCCATAATAGTATCTTGTTTGAAAATTAATTTTAAAAAGAAATTCAAATCGTTCTTAATAGATATTCAAAAAAGAAAAACATACTACTGTTTTTATTTTATTTGATTATGTCCATTTTTTGCTCAATTAAATAATGTAAGAATTATCCAACAAAGCGCAATCGTAATTAAATATATTATTTCTGAATAAAAAAATATATAATAGGATAAAAACTTAGATCGGATTTATTAATTTTTTTCCTTTTCAATGCAATTATATGAAATATTAAACGACATAGAATTTCGTTATTAAAACAGGAAAATTATAAAGGTACCAGCAGCAGAAATACCAGCGTAACGACAACATTATGCGGAATTTGAACCTTGTCTATCCAGTATCGATTGATATTTTTGAAAGCATGTAAAACGAGCAAAAATGGTTTAATTTTAATAATACAGAATACTTAAAATAATCAGTTACTATTATTATGTATTACCATAATAATAGTAACTGGTATTACCATAAGGCTAAACGGCAAGCGTCGCCTATCGAAAAAATATAGAATTGACAAATTGGTCTACAAATTGAGTTCCAAATTGAGTACTTATAAAATGGGTAGAGATATTATCAAATCAAAGCTTGAAGGCTTACTGTTAATACTTATTCAGTATTTTTTGGTTCAGCTTTATAAATAGTGTAATGCAGAAAGATTTTTTGATGACTCTGTTTAAAACCACTCTTAAAGACTCAGCCCTCATCGCGCCACACAATACAAGCGCAGCCCGTCAAGCACAATGGACAGTTAATTAGGCCAACTTTACAACGGCGCGTTTAAAGGACATTTGTTACGCGGGATCTGTCTCACTTTGTTCAAACGGAACAAAAAGATCTAATTAGGGGCCGGCATTTGTGGGTAGAGCATTTAATGTTATATGGTATGAAAAAGAAAAAAATATCTTATTTGAATGTTACGTTTTGAGATAAACTGCAATGGTTTTTTTTTAGTTTATGCTACTCTAGTTGAAAAACGCTTATAGAAAAATATTATTACTCTGATCCCAAAGTGACGATTGCCATATACGAGATATTTGAAACCATATTTATTTTTTGAATTTATTCTTTAAAAAAAAGATGTTAGTTTGTTGCAAGCTGTTTTTAAGTGATATGTCCTGCTCATAGAAAATGCTGCAAGTCTTATCGGTGTTTAGAGACATTAGATTTGAATCCAGTGTACATGATAATTACCGTGGCAACGGTGCCTCTAATCAAATCTTTACTCTACTTCCAGACAAAAGACACTTTTGTGATACTCAAATGTAATAAAATTAAAAACCTTTTGTAAATAATTTTTAGTACATGTGCTTATATATAGGTACATTTTAAATATTTACGAGGGATGCACTGTATGTATAATCTTAGTTTTATCCTAAATAAATAACTACATAAATTAATAGACATTAAACGAAAAAATAATAATATTAAAACTAAATATATAAACATATAAAAATATTATTTATCAACAGAAATTATTGTTCACTACCACGGGTTATGACAACAATAGGCCCAAATTGTGAAAATACTGTGTAAGTATTTCGCAATGTGGTCGAGGATCAAATAAATAATACGATGCATTTTAACAGTTAACGAGTTAAACGTGACACCATTATTAAGGCATAACAATAGTGGCACTGATTTACTCATTAGGCTACAGAAAATTATATTTTAATGCTTGAAGCCCCATAAATAAGTATTGTGTTGTTTGATGACCTGCTTGGAGTAGTGTTAAACGATACTGACTTTTGCGTCGTAGGACGCCGTGGGAGGTTTGGTTGATTCTCACCACGATAACAGGAACGGGATAAACATAATCTATTTCTTATGTCTTTTCATCTATATTATATGAATTATGAAAAAAATAAGTATTTATTGGCTTCGATTAGTTCTAGCTGCCGTTGTGTTATCGTCCCAAAATATTTATTTTTTATTTGTTTTCGTGCAAAAATTCATTTGTTATGCAGAAGGTAACAGGATATTTAAAGTTGGGTATACAAATTGGTGTCTTTATGGTCATCATCACCATCATAGTCAGCCTGTGCTAGTCCACTGCTGAATATAGGCCTATCCAACAACCTATATAGGTTGTTGGACCATATGCCACCACGCTGATCCAATACGGCTTGATAGGTGAATCGACTATTAACATGCCCATACGACACATGGATCATCTTACTTTTCAGACGATTGGGTTAAACAACCAGATAACAATGATCAAACAAAGTTGCTTCCCCGCGGGATTCAAAACCACGACCTCCAGTTAGTAAAAACAAACGCCAATACCGCTAGGCCACGAAGACGGATATTCTTCCTTTCGTCTTTATGGTATCATCTACAACGATGGATCATATTTTTGCTTAATGCTCCAGACGGAAAAAGAAATGAAATGCTAGCATAAAGCATTTCGTTTTGATTTTTATCATAAGAGTTTGAATACATTTATTTTAAATGTTATAGTGTTCACATACATTTTCCGGATATGATTTGTATTACATTTAAAATAGCCAAATGCGGGAAGTATTGTTTTGCTAGATTGCTATTTGCTTTCAGCGTTTTTGGGTTATTCAAAAGCATACATAATTTTGTATTACTTCAATGGGCCTACAATAAAGTCCTGAAGAGCACCTATCTAAGTTTTAAGAATAACCTACAATACGAACTTTAATGTAAACATTTTTAAAAATTGCAATCAGGCATATTCAAAGCTCATTAAGAATAATAGCGTTTATGTTCACATATTTGTTTTCTTACTATGTACATAAAACGTTTAATAGACGACATTTTGATTAAATGAATATCTTAAAACATATGAGAGATTTAAAATGTGGTGGTAAAAAGCAGGGCATAGAGAGTACGTTGTTATAAATTTATATTGTGCAAAATGGTTATATACTGTTTGAAGCCGGTCGTATTTCTTTTTGTTAAAATTTCCCTTGTGTATTTTTATACATCGTTTTTTATTGAACACAGTTATAATTTATTTAAACTTTTAACAATACATATCCGTTCTAATGTTGTTAAGTTAAATAACTTAACAACGCTACAATTATCTAATCTTACAATAAAAAGTACTTTTCTTGCATTATAATTCATTTATAGTAATCTTAATAACTTTTTTCGCCTCGCTTTCGAGATACTGCTAGAGACACCGTAGCACGTTTTTTGGGCAAATAAATTTGAAATACCCGTTATATTTCCGCGGATATTCTAGGGAAAGCAGGTCGTAAAGGTTCAACGACTACATCGGGGTCAGCTTTCAAATTGTCGTAGCAACGACAAACAAGTACCAAACGCGAAGTGATATTCAAAGCGGTAACTTCCCGAAAGAGATAAATTTCACTTCATTAAATTGACATGAACAAATAAATTCTTTTCTGCACAAACACTAAGTGTGCTTTGATACTTTTATTCGGATAAATTTCGTAGTAATAAAAGTAATTTTTCAACCCCTAATCTGGTTACTAACTTTACATCGAAGAAAAGAATCTAGTAAAGTATATATAATTGGCACTTGATGTGTCCCGCAGGACTAGACTTTTATAAACTTCCCAATTCGGATTATAATTACAATCCTAAATAAGTCCTGTAACTATAATTTTTTAATATGTACAACGTAGCAAAAAATGTTTAATTAAAATCACTAGTAATTATTTTTAAATCTTGGAAAGAAATGATTTTTATTACTGAAAAAAATATATACAATTGTTAAAGACAACAAAAAGATGAATATAACATATTCATTAAATTTGTCTCGTCACAACACAACAATATCCCCTGAATGCTACGCGGTTTATTTTGGCATCCTAACGGGCGTGTTAATTTTCATTTTATCGCGAAACAGCGTTAGGTGCGAGCGATACGGCGTCATGTAAACAACCCGGCCGATTGAATAGCGCTTGTGGACAAGATTGATGACAGTGAAAAAATAAAATATCTGCGGTTGGCGTTATATCAGCGTTGTATCATGCAAGCCGTAGGCTGAGACGGGACGGGACGAGGGCTCATTATCATTCGTCATTGTCGCGATTCGATTTGTTAATTTACCGTAATAACATTACAAAGCTATATTATATTTTAGTAAGACAAGGCTATTTGTAAGCTCGCAGTGGTTATTTAGGACAAAAAATTTTGCATTTTCATAAGACTATTTCAGCTATTCATAATACGACAAAAGATTAGTTGTGACTATTTGAGCAAGTTTGAATAAAATTTGAAAATAGTAATAATTTATATTTAAGTTAGTTTTAACGAATTAATCTAATTTTTTCCGACATTTAAGACTATTTCCATCATCTATTTCTAGATCGACAGACTCTTTTTTATTTATGTTACGTTGTTTCTATGTTTCGTGTGTGAAGGTTTCGGCATTTCTTGTTTTGTTCTAAAGGTTTTCTTAATAATTCCTTTCTTTTTCTAACTATAAGAGTATAGTATTATATCTTACGCTTATTAATTTATTTTATAGGTAATTAAATCCTATAGTTTAAGAAATAATTAATAATTAAAATGCTGAACGAAACTAAAGATGATGGCTTATAATATTAAGTATATATATTTTTTCCACAAAAATGCTAAAAGCATATATCTGTACATATGAAACAACCCGCTTTTTTATTTAAACTGAAAAAGATAATTACGTAATGTCAAAAAAATTCAATAGTAAATCAATGCAAGTAAAAGTATATTTTTTTTATGAAATTTATTAAGTCTCACAAACTAAGTTAATGCGTCAAAAATTCCGATGCAAATGAATACTATGTCTGTTTTGCTCGGTTTACAGCACATTATTATGCCGATTATTTTAAAAGATATATTCCATGTATTGTATAATTTTATAAACGGGATTTACGGATAACGAATACTAAATTTATGAAAATTTTATTTAGAAACTAACAGTTTGTCTCTCAAAGTTAGTTAATTTTAGTATGCAGAATTTTTACTCTGTATTTAAATGAATACGCGAACCTCAAGCATTAAAAATGAATATTAATAAATAACAACTGGAAACATTTAGTCTATACTCAAAACATTATGAAATCAATTATAGTAATTGACTGCGATGAAATGTTTACTTTCTTTTGGAAAAGTAACGATTTACACTACGAGACACGGTAATGAAGATTGATCTTTGACCTTTAAAAAGGCTATTTTTTGTATTTAACAATAAAACATTTTGCTATATTTCCCATATCGTTAGAATCGATTTATCGATTATTTAGCGGTTTATAATATAACCAGCTCAAAATCAAGCTGTATGTTTATGCAAATGTCCTTTAAGGAGGCATACTTATCTCACCTCATTTGCATTCTTAAATAAAAAAATTGCAATATTTATTTTTTTATACTGTACTGTATTTATTTAAAACTAATTAACAATTAGCTCCATATATGACACAATACTGTTGTGATTCATATTTTTGACCAACTTCACAAAAGAAGGAGGTACTAAATCCGGAGCGTAAGTTTTTTTTAATATGTAACCTCGTCGCTTCTCTCCTACTGCTTGAATTTTAATCATTATTTTTTGAAGTTATACTTCTTTAGGCGCGTTATGAAAAAATGATGAGAGTGAAATTTTAAGATGCGTGACACAAAATTAACAGTTTATAATGAAAACGGTGAAAATGTAATAAGGTCCATATTACATAGTGATAAGGTTGATTTTTGTGTAGTGATAATGAGTTGTCGTTTTTATTTGCGATAGTTGTTGCATAATGTGCTCTATGAGTTAGGATTAGTTCGTTTTGGTATATATATATATTATTAATAACTTATGTTATATTATTTAAATTTATATTAAATATATATATTAAATATATTATTATATAAATATATTAATTTTTGTAATGATGTTTATTCAACTTGATATAATGGTAATATTTTTATTCATTTAATATATCAACATTGTGATTTATCTATGTAATACGTTTTAGATAAGCGCCATCTAGTCACACATAATCAAAGCTTCGATTTATAGTACCGCTGTACAAGTAAGCCAACATCTCTTAGGAATTCTACATTTGTAAGCAACAGATGGCGCTGAACTACCAGTTATATGATATATCAAAGTACGTCTTGTGAAATTTTATTTATGATTAGTTCTAGTAAATCTATCATCTTTAATTATTATTATTAATTTTTGATTGATATTACTTACTATTTTGAGATATTAGTGAAAAAATTGTGCTATATATACTTTTTCAAGTGCTCCAATATAATCGAGGTTAACTATCCGTATGTATTATTTATTGTATTGTAATTAATTATTTGCATGCAATTAAAAACTATTTTATAATGATGCCAAAGAAGTATAACTTCTCACGAGCGTACATAAGTACACGCACCCATTTTTTTTATTAATATATTTTAGCTTCAAAATTGTCCCATTTTATAAAATAATTCTTTGATAAGTAGTTTATATATTTGAGATCTAAAATTTTAGAATTTAAAATTTTGAGATATTTGAGATATAAAACGAACGGCACCAAAAATCTTAACTTTACTTCAACCTTATGAGGATTAAATAACAACCGCTGCCAAAACCGTAAAAGGTATGTTTGACATTATTTTACTACTTCTACAATAAAGTCTGCGATAGCATATGTGTATGTTTTAAGAATAACGTACAATAAGTATTTGAATGAAAGCATTTTTTTTGAATGGTAATCAGGCACATCAAAGCTCATAATGATAATACAGTTTAAGTTCACATAAAAATTATTGCATTAAAAAATAATGCTTTGTACATAAAATGTGTTAAAGACAATATTTTAATGAAATAAATAGCTTAACCTCACCGACCAACCCACAGTAGACCAGTGTGATGGTATATGGTCTAAAAACCCCTAAATGGATACAACTTTTCAATCATTCCCACAATTAGGTGATCGGCAAAATGTCCATAATCATAAGGAAACATTAATGAGGATTTTTTAAGTCCCCCCTGGACTCGAACCACGCCCTTATCACTAATATTAATATTATTCAATAAATTAAGGACTATGCATTAGGCACTACCTATTAAAAAAAAGTGTCAGGTCTTCTTTTTATATGCGAGTGTCTGGGGCGGTACGACCAAGATGTCTATTTCTGGCGCAAAACAGTAGTTACAAACACTACCGTTTTCCGAAGGGCGGACCGTAGCCGTCTTAACTACTGGATCTCAAGGTAAGCAGGGCGTTGACGTTGTTAAAATCATCATCATCATCAGCCTGTAATAGTCCACTGCTGGACATAGACCTCCCTTAATACACCCCTATCCACAAGGTTGTTTTTGACCGTATCCCACCACGCTGGTCCAGTGCGGGTTGTGGGTGGACCGACTTTTTACATGCCCATCCGACGCATGGATCATCTTACTTTTTAGACAATTGGGGGATCAGCCTAAATTGCCCTAACCAATTAGGAAACAACAATGGAAATTTGTTGAGTCCCCGCAGGATTCAAAACCACGACCTAAAGCACGAGCCCATACCACTAGGCTACGGAGGCAGTCGTTAAAATACAAATACCTAATTCCATTTTTAATAACAAGATTTTAATAGTATATTGTAATTGTATGAGCTACAGAATAATTGTGTTTTCCTAAATATCACGTGTATAAATGAAGAAATTGTAAAAGTAATGAAACTTTTACTACAGCTCTTTAAAAATAACGGATAACCGTTCCAGAATGTTCATCCTAAAAGAAAAAATGTTTGCTTTAAAAATTCTGATTTTCATTCCGTAAAATGGTATTATTAAAAGTTAACGTTTGTTCAGAAAATAAAATGCTAACGAATTCAAATTACATTCGTTAGCCTGAAAACTCGGTGCATCGGTTAGTTCTAAACCTTCCACGATAGAAGCGCCTGCGAGATTCCACACTTGAGCACGATCAATTAAAGATGAGCAGCCGGCCTCGCATCTATTATTGAAGCCTCTAGAATATTCCATGTGGAACAGGAACACGAACTCGTGCAGAATGGGGTCAACAGATTTTCTGTAGGGTAGAAATTGTAGCGCTACTCCCCAATAGGCTTTATTCTGATTTGCTAGCTTCAATTTTAAAAGGACTATATTTAAATATCATTAGTTTTGAGTGTTTTAGTAGCCGTGGTATATTAAATTTTTTTTTGCTGTGAAATAAAACAATATACTTATGTTATCTGGCATGATGTGCGTGTACATAAACCGACTTTGTATTTGTTCAAAAATTTTGAACTAACGCAACTTGTTAAGTTCAATTATAACTCAGAATAAAATAAAAGCGCGTAAAACTAAAATAATAAACTAAAAAGTGGCAATTGATATGATGTGTTTCACTTTACTTATAATATTGGAGCAACGGACATCATGCACATAGGTGCTATACTCATGCATGAGGATGATCTTTGACCAATTTTATGATACATGCACATATTTATTTCTTGGATATTAAACAAATATTTATCTGTTCTCTGACTAGCTTGTTCTTAAAGCATATCAGTATGACTTTCGTAACGGGAAAACGTACATCCCCTAATGTACGCTTTCTCCGTTAGAGAGGCCTATGACCAGCAGTCGATCAACACAGGCAGATAATGATGATGATAGTTTAGTAGAAATTTAATAAATTTTTTATTATGTTGAATTCAGTCATATATTTTTTATTAAAATTTCACACAATTAACAAATCATAAACATTGAGGTGTAAAATAATTTCACTAGAATTCCTCTAGTATCCATTATATAATTTTAGACTTAAATAAGCTATTAACTATTCTTAATATTTACCAGGGATTAACTTTTTTACTCATTGTTAGGTAACTTATACGACCCACCGTGCAGTAGCTGTGATTGAGTTAAGAAAAATACAGATACAAGATACAGGTATGGTATACGTGTATATGTAGTTGTACGCAAAATGTTGGGTACTTTCTTTTTAATCTAACTTTTACTTGAACAAAAAGTTTCTTGTAGTATGGAATTTCAACACATAAACCGTGAACTGCTTGCTCAAATGACGAACGTTAAACTAATTGCAATTAATACCACTATTACATTTTTAACGCATAATCTTTAAACAGGATGACAAAAAAGTGAGCTATTTGCATTATAATTTTAAGAAACCGTGTGTTGTTAAAATTACATTAATTAACGTTAATTTTGGTGTTCCTTACGTCGTATAATTTCAATCAAGGAACGCTTCACAATTCCACACACGACTTTAGAGCAAGCACGTGTTTAACCTGCGACGTCGACGTTTCGACTTCAATCAAATACAAATTAATGTTCGTGAACAATATCGCATACCAACAAGGCCCTGAAGCAGTAAAGTGAATTTAGTTTGATATTTCCAAAGAACACACCACAATTTTAACCGCCTTTTCTAAAGAACGAAGCGCTTAATTTAGACCATAGAAGATCTTTTATGCATATTGCCTTTTTTTTGATAAATCATGCTTCTATTGTTTAATCTCTTTAAAATTATTTTGTGTTTGATAGTTTCTGAGTATGATACATACATAATTGTATTTTTTAATTGGCCTACAATAATTTTAACTGCCTTCGTAGTCTAGTGGTAAGGGCGGTGTTTTGGAAACCGGAGGTCATGGGTTCGAATCCTGCGGGGACTCAAAAAATTTTCAATGTTGTATCCTAGTTGGTTCGGGCAATTTGGGCCGACCACCCAATTGTCTAAAAAGTAAGATGATCCATGCGTCGGATGGGCATGTAAAATGTCAGTCCACCCACCAACCCGCATTGGATCAGCGTGGTGGGATACGGTCCATAAACCCCCTAATACAGTACGTACACAGGCTGCTGATGATGAATTTTAGCAGGAATATGGACTTGTTATTATAGCTGAACCTATGCTCATAAATTTACGTATTAGAAACCACTAAAGCCATTATATTGTGTAAAATTAGCAAACTGCAATTTGTAAATTGCATATATTTAACATGAAGTAAGTTTTCTTAATTACGTACAACATATTTTCCGAGGTAGTATGTCCCCTTTTACAGGGGTTAGTCTGGGGAGTGACTGTCGTGGTGTCATTTGCAAAGTAGGAGTGTGAAACACTACTTTGTTCCGGATTGGATAGCACCGTCGCCAGCATATTTACTAGGTAAACGAGACTTAACATCATATCTGTCTCACGATAGGTGTTACACTAGGTATTGTTATTGTCTATGGGCGTCAATGAACACTTTCCATCAGGTGGCCTGACGGTTCTTCTACCTGCGTAGCCGATAAAAAAAATGGGTGCGTGTACTTATGTACGCGCGTGAGAAGTTATACTTCTTTGGCATCATTAAAAAATAGTTTTTAATTGCATGCAAATAATTAATTACAATAAAATAATAGAAGGATTGGAAAGGATAATCAACAAAAGTTCAGTTTAAATTTGAAAAATTAAATAAATAAATATTTATTTTCTTACATTAAGTCTAACATAAATTGTCTTATTATTCGAATTGTATTTTTAATTCAATGATGTGCACTTCCATAGTATCTTCCAGTAATGTCTGAATCGGAACTCCAGTTATCATTTTTATCAAAAAGTTTTCATTAAATTTATTTAGTTATTTTTATAAATATTTATTATTTATTCAATTTAATAGCAAATATTAAAAATTAATATTATAATTTGATGTTCAATTTTAATTTTTATTACAAACTTTTTATTAAATGTTTTATTAAATTTATTTCTTTATTTTGTAAATATTAAATAACCAATTATTAGTATTTAACATTAATAATTTAATAATATTTAGTGTTAATTATATTAAATAAAAGTATTTTAATTTATATCAATAAATAATACATACGGATAGTTAACCTCAATTATATTGGAGCACTTGAAAAAGTATATAAGCACAATTTTTTTCACTAATATTCACAAATAGTAAGTAATATCAATCAAAAATAATTAAGATAATTAAAGATGATAGATTTACAAGAACTAATCATAAATAATTCGATTAAGAATTTATGGATTCACAAGACGTACTTTGATATATCATATAACTTTGATTATGTGTCACTAGATGGCGCTTATCTAAAACGTATTACATACATAGATAAATCACAATGTTGATATATTAAATGAATAAAAATATTACCATTATATCAAGTTGAATAAACATTATATTATATATATATATATATATATATATATATACCAAAAAACGAACCTTAATCCTAACTCATAGAGCACATTATGCAACAACTATCGCAAATAAAACGACAACTCCATTATCACTACACAAAATCAACCTTATCACTATGGAATATGGACCTTATTACATTTTCACCGTTTTCATTATAACCTGTTAATTTTTGTGACAAATCGTAAAATTTCACTCTCATCATTTTTTCATAACGCGCCTAAAGAAGTATAACTTCAAAAATATGAGTTATTAATAAAATTTGATGTAATGATTTTGTTTTATAAATCTTCTTGTCAGTTAGTCGAACTTAAAAGGTTTTGGTTTTAATTACTTATCTATGTGTGTATAAACTTGTTTTCTAGTGTACTATAAGATAATACTAGAATTAGCTCATCGTATTTGTTGATTTCTAATAAATTTCCATCACCTAGATAAAAATCATTTGAGATGCAGAAAAGTTACATTCGTATCTACATCATGGTAGTGTATCATCATGTAAAACTATACGAGGTCATATCATCTAGCATATTAAGAAAAGTCATTTGTGTCACATTTATTTTTATTACCGCAGATCGGGACTTTTTAACTTTTATAGCAACATATTATGCATCTAGACAATAACAACAAGTAATAGCACAGAGTTAAAAAAATATATAAAGTTTTGTCAAAACAATCGCAATAACACTTATTTTAAACGACGAAATGCAGAACGAGTTTCTTTTATATTTTGATCGGCCACAAATCCTCGCTAAAGAACACCGATTCCTTACAAAGATGATCCGTGAGGCTATTGAGATTAGAAAATATCCAAATTTCAATAGAGAAGATGGTTGGGTTCTACCACCTGCTTGGGACCCCATAATTAATAAATTAAAATTTAAACCCAAGCACTGCTGCCTCAAATGATAAAACCAGTTCATTTTGCATAGGTCGGAGTACAGACTAAAAATAATTAATTACATAATTATTTCTTTTATTTACGCGATTATTATTCATATCAAATCCAATAATTTACGGATTTTTTGCGTTTAAATATATTTATTCCCGACGTTTCGGATTCTTTATAGCATCCATGATCACGGGCAGACTAAGTTGGCATAACCGTCTTTTTATTTAAAGTATTTTCTAAGTAGTTTTATTCGTAGTTTTTATTTAAAAAGTTTTTATTTAAAAACTTGACATGGTTTGACAAAAAGTATTTATGTTGTCCTTCGGTTTTGAAGTTTTTTTTTTTATAGCGAAAATAGGAGAACTCCTATTATCGCTGATATCTTCAAGGAGAACTTTGAACAGTCAGCCCTCAATACAGCTCCCATCCGACCAAGATTCTATAAGCGGTACGTAGATGACACATTCACCATTTTACCAACAAACCAAATCAATGCATTTCTGAATCATCTTAATTCTTTGCATCCCAAAATAAAAATCACAATGGAAATAGAGGCAAACAACTCCTTAGCCTTCTTAGATATTTTAATCATTAGAAACTCTAGCAATAGCTTGAGTCATACAGTTTTAAGAAAAGCAACCCACACGAATAAATATTTAAATGGTAATTCTCACCACCATCCCTCGCAGTTAGCTTCTGTCGGTAAATGTTTGCTTCAGAGAGCACAGCGGATCTGCGACAAGGAGCATTTGACGGCTGAACTGGAGAATGTCAAGCAGGTGCTGCGTGACAACAAACTCCAAGTTCCACGTCTACGTCGCAGTCACCGTGTGAGGCCAGCCACAGTCGAGTGCCTGCCGTCTTACCTTATATCAGAGGAGTCACTGACAAAATCGGTTATATTTTAAAGCGAGCATCTATTAAAACATTATAAGCCGCCAAAGAAGATTGGGCAATTATTACCATCCGTCAAATGTAAAATTCCTCTACAGGCACGAGGTGTGTACAAACTAGACTGTGATTGTGGTCTCTCTTTCATTGGACAAACAAAAATACCAGTAAGAACCAGAGTAAAAGAACATATGACCATGTTCTAGACAAGCTCAATCATTATATTAGATTTGATGAACCAAAAATACTGGCTAATGAACATCGATTTATACCAAGGATGATTCGAGAAGCAATAGAAATTAAAAAAATTCATATTTTTATAGAGAGGATGGTTGGTCTTTGCCACCTTCCTGGGATCCAATAATTTTAAAAATTAAACGCAGAATATAAAAACTACAAAACCGAAGGACAACATAAATACTTTTTGTCAAACCAACATTAAAAATTAAGAAAACGAAAGATGTCATTTTTTTAAATAAAAACTCTGACGGTTATTCGAAAACATAGAGATACAGACCAACTTAGTCTGCCCGTGATCATGGATGCTGAAAAGAATCCAAAACGTCGGGAATAAATATATTTAAGTATAGCGAAAAATCCGTAAAATAGTGGATTTGATATAATTAATTACAATTAAGATCTGGAAACCCCGCTTCAGCACTGGCAGCAAGACGCATGACATCTTAGTGTACCCCGTGACCACGGCCGCTGGAAAGTGTTCGAAACGTCGGGAATTTAAAAATGTAAAATAAACGCGATAAAATCCGTAAAGTCATTTTATTTAATTACATAAGTTATTTTTTCAGCAAAAACTTTATTTATACTAAACATGGAAAAATTTTAGACACAATTTATCGCAAGGAACTTAACTTGTTTATTAACTTTAGCCATGTTGATTTAATGAGAACCTTAATTTATACAAACCTAAAAGAGAATATAAATCTCCATATCTGGTTGCAAGGTTTTCATGTTTCTGATATAATTGATAGTCTTCCACGGATAGACAGGGTAGACAAACGAATCTTTATATACCTTGAAAGGTATGTATCATGAGAAAACTATTTTAACGTATGGTAAAAATGGCTATCAATAATTATTAACCACAATTACTATTTTAAGATTCCAATATCAAAATGTTATATAACAAATTAAATTATCGGAAATTGAACCTTACGAGGGTCCATTTGGGTAATATAAAGAAATATAAACAATATTTCTTGTAATAATAGCAAGAAACGTGCCAATGGCATTGTGAACGAATCTTCGCCGAGTGGTGAAGCAAGATAAACAGGATACGCGCACATTGCGGCCAGTCCATAAATAAAATTATTCCCGACACAATAACGTCATTAGCATTCCGAGGCGGGTGGGCGGCCTCACATCTAGAGACGTGTTCTCCCTCTACGAGCTGTCGACGACTACGTCACGACTTATCAAATTGAAAACAGAAAATAAGGCTTGATAAAAAATAGTAAAATCATTCAAGGAACTATTTGGTTATCAAATTAAATATTAAATTTATCAAACACCATAGTTTAAATTTAAAACATTGTGTAATTTTATGAAACCATGACCGTAACAAGTACCATTTCAACAGTATTAAAAAAAACTAGTTTATATTAGCTAGTTGTTAATCTGTTACACGATGAAAAGATAATAAAATTACGCAAACCTTAAAATACAAATCATTAATTTTAAATTTCGAACAATTTATTTAAACTTGTTATGAATATTTAATATAAGAAAGATTATGGTGCATCATTCTTAGTAGACAGGCAATTACTATTTGACTTATAAAGATATAATAAACACAAACTATTTTACTAGCGTGATATTCCTCTTTATTAAGCTTGAAAAATATCTCATCGTGTTTTTTACTGTATTCATAAGCCACATAGCAAGCAATATACGTCAAAGAAAACAAAAATCGATGTAATGAGTCTACCAGGAGTAAAGCAAATAGAAATACGTTTCAAATTAAGTTATTTTGGGGCAGTTGCCACTCAAAAATAAATACAATAATCGTGACGTAGTTGTTGCAAGTAAAGCGCCATCGCTGATTTAAAACCGGAAATTACATAAATCGCGATTTGCCGGCAAAGCCAACTCCGTCGCATTGGATTTTGGAGCGCTTGATCGACGGCCATACGAATATGAATACGCATGAACGTCTAATGGGATATCGTACGTTACGCTGTAATGAGATGCCACTAATGGTGCATTAATTCAAAAGGATCGACCCCTCATGTCGCCCGAAGCAATTTTATATGCAAATTCACGTTTTGTTAGGATAATTATTGGAGATATGGTAAAGTGACACCTATTAGCTGATAACGTTTAAAAAAATTCTACATTATTTATGCATATGATAAATTCATCTGGACTATACATATATATAAAAAAACTATTTATGTAAACAGAAACCTTTTGTTTTGAAAACAAAAGACGTCCTCAAATAGGCGTAAATTCAAAACGGTGAGTGAGACATTAGTAAGTATAATAGTACGTAGTACAGAGATTTTCATTGCTAAAGATTAGTATTTTATTTTTTATGCAATCTAAAGACAAAGGCAAGCAAGCAGAATTAAATAAGTGAAATTTTAACTTAAAACCGTACATAAACATTTTTATTATTTTTCGCAATAAAGTACCGCGCGATTTTCGCCAATGCACTTTAAATCTCAAGTATTTCTTAAGCTATTCATTTTATCTAAATGTCATGTATTACGCATATTATGCACATTGAATGAAGAATTTTTTAAATGAAATTACATATATCGATGGGTCCTATTTATATGGATCAAACTAACAATTTGGCCATTGAGACTTTTTTTTATGGTAAACGTATCTTATAGATACCATGTGAGCTATTAAAAAAATTACATTTCTGCATAGAAACATAATTTTTTATTGAAGTATAAAGACATATATAACATAAATTTAAACATAGATGGTCCAAATAATAGATTGATACTTATACGCGGGGAGTTCCCGTGCATTTATTTCGTTACCACCAACAATCATTCTCAAAACGATGGCGTAGTAGTTTACGTTAAAAATGAATTAAACTGTATCATGCGACGAGGTATATTTTAAAACGTAAATGGTCTCCTTCTGCGAATAAATTGTCACACTATAATATTGGCTGTTGTACTCCTCCGGCCGTTAGAGACACCACAGAATTTATCAGTAAGTTGGACTCGATTCTTACAAGTATTCAAAACCGTAAAAATATTATCATAGTAGGAGATATTATATTTTTAGTGAATCACACAAGACCAACACAAAATAATTATTAAATGTCCTCTCATGGTTTTACTCCGCTCATAGCTTTGGCACAAAAGATGCTGTTAGACCATGTAATTATAAAACAAAGCACCTGCAAAAGTAGCGGTAATGCATTTCGGCTATTACCGATCACGACGCCTGTTGTCTTTTCTCCGAATCATTAAACGTCAATCGTTTGCTACCTAAAATAATCAAAACAAACCACTTAGGGTCGCGTTGGGATTAAAAAATTAAATTTCGATATTGTGTCTCCCACGGACCCAAATTCACCAACTGTTTTGTGGAATCCATTAAATGAAAATTTAAATACGATATAAACAACATAAACAAAAAATTTAAAATGATTACTCCAGGACTTTTACGATCATGAGACATAGGGATAATTTACACAAAAGTTAAAAAGCTCCTCAAACGAAGTCTTAAATTAACTTTACGAGATATCGAATTTTTTAACAGTTTATTAAAAAATTAAAGAAATATGAACAGAAAATTTAAAAAAGCAGGTAAAAATAATGAAACTTTGGAAGTAATAAAAGTCACAAACAGAAGCGACAATCAAAATATCCAACTCAAATATTAACTCAATTTCGAACCCAAAAGACGCTGTTAATGAAGTGAATAAATATTTTGTACCATATTGAAACAACTCCGGATAAAGATCTTTGAATTCAACAAATTGAATTACTATAGGTTCGTAGTTAACTCGTTTGTTTTTACCAACCGATGAGGACGAAATTGAAACCATAATTCATAATCTCAAAAGCGATACAGCAGTTGGCTGCGATGGAATCTCACTCACTTTATCAAGCGATACAAAATTTTAATCCCCCGTTTACCCATATTTGCAATCTCGCCCTGGAAAATGGTA
Organism: Lamproptera curius; assembly: GCA_029286875.1. NCBI lineage: Eukaryota > Metazoa > Arthropoda > Insecta > Lepidoptera > Papilionidae > Lamproptera > Lamproptera curius. The sequence continues at coordinate 196,170 of JAGSMT010000276.1, read as the reverse complement.
TCTTTCCTCTATTTTCAAAATCAATTATCCATCCTATCTGAAGGTGGTGACAAAGTCTAATATCAATTAGGCCTATTTCGTATTTTTTTCTCAAAATCCTGGAACATAATGTCAAAAGGTTTCAAATTTAATCAAATTGATATCCTATCACCAAACCAATTTGGATTCCGCCTGGAAATCAACGCTGACGCCGTACATGAACTATCAGATTCGTTATCTCTACCTGGAAAATAAGACAAAGTGTTTAGGAATATTTCGATTTAGCCAAACTTTTGCCTTTCTATCCCCATATTGATGCAGAAATTAGATGGCTAGGCATAAAGTTCTTCAACTAAAACTTTTCATGATTATTTATGACAGGACTCAATATTAAAATAGGACCTCATATAAGCGAGGCCGATAGTATGCGGTGTCCGCAGGAAGCATAATGGCCGACCTTATTCTATTTACATTAATGACCTGTAATATTAAACTCAGTAATGGTAAAGTTATTTCTTTCACTGACGATACAGCCCTTATATTTCAGAACTACTTGGGATGAATTAAAGGATAAGCCCAAACTGGACTAAATAGAATTACCAAATAAAGCCTAAAGTACTTACTCTAAATACGAAAAACCAAAATTTCTATTCTCCAAAGAAACAACTCAAACAAACTTTCATCATGACATTACGGCTCATTCTTTGCATTTTAGCTGTAATTCCTTGTGTCAAGTTTCCATTGCACAGTAAAGATGTCAAGTACCTAATATCCTATTGAAAGCAACCTCACATTTATAAACACATAAAACTCTTTTCTGCTAGACTCAAATTAACGTACATTTAGGACCCTTCAACCGTAGCTGATTAAAACATAAACTAGTTTACTTGTCCTCTGCCAGTCCTACTTATCTGTTGTATAACTTCCTGGGTAGCGAAGGTCATTTTAATTATCTTGAACGAACTCACAGTTTGTTGAAAGGTTATGAACTTTCTTTACCCATACCTCTACCTACGGATCATAAAAAACAAATGTTCTTACGAGTAAGACAGCTGTTCTTCACACAGTCCTTAAAAACACAATCCAAGTAGAGTATAATCCAAATAGTTCTCAACAAAATAAACAACTTGTCGCCATTTGCACTTCATTTAAAAATTTCATCTATTTTTCTCGTAGATTCTACAGCTATATTGGAGGTTTCTTTAATAAAATTAACAGGAAGCTCAGCTTTATCCACTTTCTAGCTTTAAACCAAAACTGTTACACAATGGTTAAAAGCTTAGATTATAAAACACTAAGAATCTTCTCAATACCTGAGATAAACATACATACACACACACCACACACACACACCACACACATCACACACACACACACACACACACACACACACACACACACACACACACACACACCACACACACACAAAAAAAAAAGACAGAGGAGCGCGTGCCCCTCAACAAAACACTTCCAAATTTTGTACTCCTTTGTTTAACATAATAAAAATGTTTTGTAAATGAATTCAATTTAATTTAGTAAAACGCCAATTTAAATGGTTATTTTAGGTTTTACATATCTCCATTTGCTTTTAAACCTTTGTAATCCAATTTTTTAGTGGGAATGTGGTAAAAAACAAATTATTATTTTATTATTTTATTATATTATTTAAGTTTTGACCTAATTTTGTTAATTAAGGAGAATTAGTTGTGAAAAATAAAATTTATTATTATTTTTATTAAGTTTAACAAATTTTAAATTAGTAAAGGTAAAGGAAGGCATCTTTTTTAATAAAGTGCTAGTTTTAGTGGTCAGAATTTACTGAATTGGCATTAAGAGTTGAAAGTTAGTCCGGGAAATTACGAAAGTTATAAAATTATGATATTATAGAAAGGAGATGACCTTTGTAAGTTAAACGTGTGTTTTGGTATAGAAATGTTAAACGATTAGCTATTGTTTTAAATAATTTAAATATCTGAGTTTTAATATTAACGGATGAGGCCCTTACATGTTTATTCTTGAAATACACTTACCTTTTTACCTTTGGCCTGATTTAATAATGTGTAAAGAGTTCAAATAATATGAAAATATTATTTGTCAGAATCTACTAAAAATATTAATTAGACAATTTACTTGTTTGATACTTTTCTTTATTATAACGACATAATCTTGCTTTTTTTTTCGGCATCTGCTCTCCATTTGGCCATTAATAATCAAACTCAGTTTAAGTCTGCTCAAGATAATGTTTTAAAATTGACCCTCAACAAGAAAAACAAATTACTAATTAAGAAAATTCCAGTTAGTTGAATGTGATACATTTTATTTCGCCAATCTCAACCCCGAAATTTACCTATAGCGCAAAGAAAAACAATTATTTTTAAATTCCACTGTCTTCAATGCAAGAAAGGATTTTAAAACTGCGTTCTAACAAGTTTCTCCTTTGTTCGTATAACAATTTGATAAGTCCACTACAATCTGGGTTTGTACTAAGTTCCACTGCTCTCCAAAAGTGACTGACGACATTAGGTGGAATGAAACACATTTGGTAACTGTGTTGGTTCTAATCGACTTCTCTAACGTTTAATGTTCGTCACGATATCCCTTACTAACCCATGGCCGTGGTTTCGACGAAGCACTGGATTGGTTTTTCTATCTTTGAGGACTGAACAGGCGGTCTTAGATGATTCAATTCTCAGGTTGCTATTGCCGTGGTGTCCCTCAGACTTTTCTTTTCCTATCTTATTTTCAGTTTTCTAACTTTCACTAAAACTTCAATTTGCATATCATCTTTATCCGATGATCTTGATATACTGATCAACTATTGAATCTTACCCAACAATTCAAAAATTAATGAAAATTTAGATGTTATCAAAGTGGGATCAATTTGGATTAATATAAATGAATCAAAATGTCAACTATCATAATAGGTGGTTCGCGAAATATTAAAAGTGGATGGTCTTAATCTCCCGTCAATAAGGTTAAACAATGTTCATTTACATTGTAAATTCAAAATCTGGATCATCTTACAAACTCTGAGTTGAAGAAGGTAGGCCAATTTTATAAGGCAACAAATACTTTGATATCTCTATGACTGAAAATTTCTTACTCTGAAACCAAACAATGCTCGTACAGGCCCTTATCTTCCCTTTAATCGGTTTGGCTGCGTGTGTTTTTACCTGTGCAGATCTACTCCAATAAACGAGCTTTACGAAAAACGCATTCATTATTTCAATCTCTAAATACGACCTTATTCCATCTATCGCTCGCGTCCTGTTTGCCCACTAAGGCGTTCGTTAAAACTTCCGACGCTATATTCTTCCTTGCTCTCTAATGCTCTGTTTCTTGACCACCCACTGTCACCTTCTCATTAAGGTAAATCTTGCTCAACGCACTAACCCGTCTTCTGTAATAAATCCTCTGATTCACATTTCCTCTTTTCCATCCAGTCCATTCTTCTTAGAATGGGTTACCTCCAAATCAGGTTGGCCAAAGTCGCTTTACTTTCAAAAAAAACTAAAGCATTATTTATTAAAAACTGTCCATCGAATAGCATAATTTTATATTAATATAAGTAGATATATGTATACTATTTAAGTGCTTGTATGTATTATATATATATATGCCTAATGCATTTTTATTTATATTCTATATTTATGTATATATATATGCATTAATTATATTCATATATATGCATATTAGGATTTTTGTTTTTATTTTTAATAACTTTCTATTTTGTATATAACGCTATTTTTCTTTTGCCATATCCTGTACCCAAATGCTTCCTGCACCACTCCAAAAGTTGACTGTAGAACAATGCTATGGCATTAAGTCCCTTGTACAGATTTGTGAAAAGTGTAAATAAAAAGAAATAAAAAAAAATATTACATTTATGAGCCCATAATATCTATCAAGCAAAAGTGTTTTGTGACCTTAAATTAATTAAAAAAATTAATTAATTCTTCACGCTGATTAACTCAAATTAGAGATCTACTGGATGATAACGATATCCGCGAAATCAATAATGAGACCCCAAGCCCATCGTCTAATTAAACTTCTTTCAGTGCGGAAATACCCATTCCTTCAGTACCATCTTTGTTATTAGATGCAACTCTTTCGTCCCCTGTTTCGCAGTATTACTCATCAAGTGATGTTTCCACTACTACGCAACCCAAAAAAGGAAATTTACTAAAAAAGAGACAGTGGAAGATTGCGACAAAAATTTCATGATGAATGGATAGATTAAAAAAAAAGACTTTAAAACACTGAGAAGGCATATAACAGTAGAAATTGTAAATTAAAAGATGGGAAACAAATAGTTAAACCATGTCAGATCACTTGTAAACTGAAGTGTTTCGAAAAACTTGATGAAAGGCAAAAGAATTACCAGCAATCAATTTGGATGATTGGATCATTCAAACAATATGATTTACTGTAACGTATAAGATTAAATAAAAAACTGTTACTCAATGAATCAAAGCATTTTATCATTGCCATTACTAAAATAATCAAAACGAAATTAGAAGACTATGTTTTACCTACCATTCTTGTGGAAAATGTAAAACTGCAAGGTAAATTTGCTGATCAAAGACCCTCTGGTTAAAAGGTCAATAATCAATAAACATTTTGATCAGAAATGACCAACAGTGCACTAGATCGTCAAATCCTTAGCGGTCGATTCATTGAGTTCGTAAGACATCAACAAACTTTTTGAATGGCTCTTTCATCGTCAGATTTTTAAATTATACAAGAATGGTTTGAACCATAGAAAAAGTAATAAGTGTAATTTATTTTGCAATGTAAGGATATGAAACCTATTAATTTATCATTTACACCTAAAAAGAAATCATTTTGATATTCCTTTACGGTCCTTTGACTCGGGAAAATAAAAAGTTTATGATAAATTTGAATAACAAAAATCCAGTCTAGATCTTTAAAATAAAAGATAACGTGATTTCATACAAAAAATCTTCCGCACTGATTTTGAAAAAGTGTTGCTGTCAAATGTAAATTAGTCCTTGTTAAAATAAAGTTAATAAATATAACTTTCGGTTTTGATGTTAGAATTTAATAAGTATCTATTTAAGAATAACAATTGCAATGAAAGGATCGAATAAATGTTGTGTTTAATATAATTAAAAAAAATCAAAGAACTTGACAATTTTAGATTTTGGTCAGACAATTCCTGGGAAATAAAATAATTATGTTTTTATGTATATTTTGGCCTAAATTTTTTAACTAACACTAATTCCTAAATATTGATTCTAGCCACTATTAAAAGCATCAAAATAAATATTTATGAACCTTTAATGGGCTCTTGATTAGATAGGCAAAAATTAAAATACTTCATGTTAAGATGCATCAAAACAGTTTGCGACTTAAAGATCAAAACAAATGCTAATTTAATTAGTAAAAATTCGGACGGACATAAAGTTCTTTGGTAAAAAGGTTTGAATAAACCGAGGACGATTCATAACGTCTTTAATTATAAATATGATTAAGGTGAGATGCAATTGAAAATTTATATAGTCTTAGAATTACCCGCGAATGAAGAAAAATTGTTGATGACCACAGGATTCCACCATAATATTTACAATCAACTTGGTTCCAATTGACCAAGAAAAAGACTTGCTTGTTATTAGAAAAATTATCCCACCCTTGGTGTGTAAAAGTTATTACGAAAATTTAGTAGTATCTAATATCAATTAGTGATTTTACATTTATCAGTAAGTTAATGTTGATTGTGGAAATGTTATTACTTGACTGGACTTCAGAGGTTTTTTATTTTTGTTTGTGCCAGTTTAGTTCTAATTTTTGTTTTATGTGGTTTTAATAAGAAAAAAGTTATGTGAAGTAGGCATAATAGCTTTAATAACTATATCATAAATAACGTGTTATGTATAAATGTGTTATGTACGTTGCAATTTCCTTCATACTTAATTTTTATTATTAATTTTATTCTCGTGAGAATACCAAAACCATTCAATACGAGTCCATAATTGTAGATGTATGACTTATCTCATTTTTATTTTAATAAATGAATAAAAGTATGGTATGATTTTTCTATTATTAAATGATCTAACTGCAACCTTATTTAATACATAAGCTGATTCTAAAACGTAAAGGGTCTCCCTTTACATTTTAGAATATATTATAAAACACTGTCGTATAAATAAAGAGGATAGTTGTCTTAGCAAACACGCAAAAATTCGTAAACTTTGGTTTAATCAATCAAAATTTATAAATAATTTAAACTTTGGAAGCTTCTCCTGTAAAGTTGTCATTTTGCATTTTGGTCCATGTACATAGGACCCATCGATATGTAAACTTACACTTTATTACTTTAAATTCGAATGTGCCTGATTGCATTTTTTTTTAAATGTTAACATTAAATGCTTATTTAATGTAAACATATAAATTTAATGCTTATTATGTGTTATTCTTAAAACACAGATATATGCTATCGCGGACTTTATTGTAGACCAATAGAAACTTTATTGTAGTTTAAGTAGTACAATTATGTAAAATATTCTTAATGTCTAAATTTTACGGTTTGGCAGCATTTGTAATTTAATCAAATATCTATTAAACTACTCATCGCTAAATTATTTTAAAAATGGGAACAATAGGAAGCTAATATCTATCAATTAAAAAATAACAAAATCGGAGCTCTAGGAGCGGAGCAACGAGATAAAATATATATCAAAAAAGCTGCTTCTTTTGGAAAGTCAGTCAAAAATCAAAGCAACCGTATGATATCAATATTTATCAATCAAAAAAGTGTATAATCCAAATTTGATATTAGGTGTTATCATTAACTCAAAGAGTCTAATGCTGGACGTAGGCCTCCCCTAATGCTCCCCTCTTCCATTAGGGAGTTTTTGGACCGTGTCGAGTTGGTGGATGGACCGACTTTTGGACGCATGGATCAGCTTACCTTTCAGACAATTGGGTAATCAGCCCAAATTGCACTAATCCACTAGGAAACAACAAAAAAAAATTTGAGTCCGCGCAGGATTCAAAACCTTCAGTTTCTAAAGAACACGCCTTATCACTAGGCTACGAAGGCAGCTAATTAGTGTAACTAAAGATATTTACAATCTTTATAGAACATTTCCGTGCCATCAGTCTGTGAGAGTATAAAAAAAAAGAGATTGCACCTGTGTTTACGCGTACACATGTGTACTATAATATATCCTGAGTAGTTATTTTTTTCTCCTGATCTTTAATATTTTTTTTTATAGACCGGCCGCCATAGTCAAAACCTTAGAGGTAACGCTAAGAAATTTGCTACTATGTTTGAGAGAAAAAATTACAATTACGCGTATACAAAACGTAACACCAGACGCAACTTTTTTTTTGTTACGGAAGAGACGAAAAAAGAACTAGTACGTTGTACTTATTCATGCAGGCAATACCATTAGTACGGGTTCCCTGAATTACGATGCACGTCAGTGGACAAGCCAATTACGGCAAAGATATCTACAGAGGAATGCATAAAATCCATTGGACTGACTGCAATCCAAATTTTAATTGAGTTCAACGTTTAATCAAATGTGATATGGTAGAAGTTCAAACGGGCTATTCTGACCTCTAAAAATTTTGTGTATCCTTAAATAAAACAAAAGTCTTCTTCAAGTCTTTTTTATCAATTACTAGCTGTCCCGACAGACGTTGTCCTGTCTTAACGATGATTATTCCATTAGAATTGGTGTAATTAATAAAAAGTGTGTTTAATATTCTGATGCTTTATCATAAACACACATTAAAACTTGCTTATTGATTGTAAACACACTACCACCGGTTTGGAAAAAGACGCCTCAGACCTGTGAAGAACCGGCGAAAGAAACTCAGAGGGCTATTTTTATGTCATCTTTTAAAAATACAATTTGAAGGCATAACATATTATGCAATTTTGAAACAAGACCTGGAGCGAGCATTCTATTGCCAGGCTGTGTTATCATTTAAAAATTAATTAGTATCGTTTAACACATAAATGTTCCTTGACTGAGTTTATTTTCATGCGCGTATATAAATAGTTTTATTGGCATTTTGACAGGGAACAGGCGACATATAACCGGTCGTGTGAAAACATGGATTTTCAAAATTGATGCCACAAACACGATATTCATAATTCCATGCGATGAATGGGCATGTAAAAAGTCGATCAACCACCAACCCGCATTACACCAGCGTGGTGAAATATCGTCTAAAACCCCTTAATAGAGAAGGCGTGCATTAGGGTAGGCCCCTGACCAGCAGTGAATTGATACAGGCTGATGATGATGATGCTATTTTGTTTTGAATCTAAAAATTAACTCATTGACATCAAAGGTTTTTGCAGCTAACTCTTTTGCTCAACCTTAAATGATCTTTGTAATTCTGAGCAAAAGTTAGGAAAACCTTCTTGATGAGTTCGGTCTTAGTTTCAAGTAAAGTGGCAAAATTGGTAGGAAAGATCTGCAATTTGACTCGCATATTGATATTTAATTTGAGCGTTTTAATGTCTTTTCATAAAATAGGTGACTTTAAACATGCCTTTAGTTGGACAGCTAGCGTGAATCGTGAGAGTGTTTGGCGAAAATTACCTGCCAATAAAATCGTTGCACCAACGTAATACGTTTAAAAGTACATCCTTCGAACATTTTCCAGATGTACAGCCAAGTAAACTACAGTCTTTCATGTATTGGAAACGAAAAAATACGCGACATCGCTTCGCTGCTGCTAATATAACGTCCCATTTGAATATTAGTGATCTCATCGTTTAATTATTCAGCAGCCAGTACAAATACAGCCATGTTTGTAGTGAACTTTGTACACGTACTTGTAGATATATTTTATCAATTTTATGGACGGACCATATTCAAGATTTATGTGTGGTTTGAATGTTTTGGAGTGTAACGGAGTAAACGCAACAACCCAACTGTTATCCACTTCAATTTCCAGATGTTTCACTGAACTGATTACTGTTTACAACCCCTTGTCGTCGTTTTGAACACTTTTAATCAAGCATACACGGAGAATTTGGATTTAATATTCCAGAGGGATCACTGGATCTTTATCACTATTGGGAATTTACTCAGATATCACATTTGATTATATCCTCTCTACCAACCAAATGAGAATGTGTGCATGTGGCAATTCGCGTTTTGTCACTTGACTAACCACGTCCTACAGCGCGTCTCGCCTAATACGCACGCGAGTAATGAATCCCATGAGTGATTTTAACTTTTTTTGAATACCCTTGTGGTTGCGTAATGTCGTGGCGATTTCTGCCCACTGTGGATGTAATGATGTGAACGTTATAAACAAATAAAAATAGCAACTTGAGCATATTCATGCATATGTAGAAGAGGCATATGTCCAGCAGTCAGTCTGTATGAATAACAACTCATGAAACCAACTTTTTTGTTACTTTTGAAACCTATATTTAGATATAAACCGCTTGCGAAACACTATCTAGGAGCTTTTTTTTAAACTTGAATGCTTTACAATATTGGCATACAACGTTTATTGGTCCATCACCAACGATTTGTTGTGATTGGTACTCGATTTCTACGTTATGATTAAATGCAGCTCAATAGAGGTTAACGCACCATTTCTGTTTTTGATTTTGATCCTATCGATTCCGTTTCACTTCATTCTGCGTTTCGCGTTGTTCGATTGTTTGATTTGCTCTTGTATATCATTGGTTCACAGCATTGTGAGTTCTAAGACTTAAATTGGGACGTCTAATTGCATTTTTAAAAACGAAAATTCAACTATAAATCAAAGAAAACAAACGTTTGGTATTTATAACCAAATAATCATTTGATATTTCATAAAAATTTCGTATTAAATTGAACTTATAATGTTAGGTATAATGGCTCTGAAATAACCGGTGATGCATACCAATAAAGTAAATTTCTTACATAGTTTTGTGGGAAATAATAAAATAATTATTTTACATATATTTCCTTTAAAAAATTAATTCTTCGAAGCATTGGTTACAATGTTACATTAAAAAGTTAATTCATTTAGTATAAATTGATATCTATACTTATACATATGCATATAATGTATATGCTTAAAAATGTAAATGTTTGTATGTATATATATCCCCTCATCGCAAGAACGTTTTGATATTACGATGAATGCATTTGGTTTTCCCATTGCGACAAACATATTTTTCTAATGTTTTTGGTAATGGTTTATTTAATAAATTATTAATTAATTTAATAACGCAACAAAATATTTTAAACTGATTTTACGTCAATTATTTTACGTGACACAAAATATTACATTAAAAATAAAAAATATAACGGACATTATCATGGATTTGTTATCATTAATTTGCATGCACTTCCTTAAAAGGCAAACATCATTTATTGAAATTAATGTAATTTCTTTATCTTGTTTAAGTTAATGCTAGATTAGGTAAAAACACTATAACTATTAAATGAGCACAGTGTATCAGTTGTGCCTTGAAGTGTATACGTGAATTTTTCATTCTTTATCATACAGATAAAGAATGAAACGTTCACGTTTGATTCAGTTCATACAGAAAATGTTTAGACCGAATTGTATGCTACCAAAGGATCGTATTTGTATTTGCATGGTGAACAAAATGTTAATAATTGTTGTTGTTTTTAAGGTGAAAATACATGATTAATTGTCTTGATTGACTACCTGAGAACAGAAAAGTATTTAATTACATTAGGAACATAAAAATAAAGCTTTTCAAATTAAACATTATTCTATCAAATAAAGTGGAAGAATTTTTTTGGTATTGAATCTACTTGCTTATTTTTTATTGTTGTATTATTTAAAGACAACGTTTTATAAACACTCCTAGTACTTTGTATTCTTGTTCGTTTTTGTGCCTTCATAAAAAAACACAACAATTTTGTTGATTTAATTTTTTCTGTTATATTTATGCCTTGTACTTCGCCAATAGATAATATTAAGTTATTGCCGATGCATTATACACAGATCCAACTTCTATTATACATCCAACGAATTTATCAAGTAAACCCCAGAACCAATGTTTCCAAAGACCGCAACTCCGTTCGAAATTATAACTTACATTACGATATTATTTTTTATAAACGATCTTTTAATAATATTATTTTTCGTAGCACTCCATTATTCTCGTTCTATAGACGGCCTGCAAAATAATAATAATATAATAGCTTAAAAAAACCACATACACATAGGAGCACTGTCATATGCCAAACATATGTTGAACCGTTGTATAGTTCTCATTGTTTTAGGACTGTATAGAAGACAAGATGACAATGTTGTAAAAGTTAATTATACGCATCTGACTTTTGAATTTCGTTGAAAATATTGTCATTGCAGGCAAGTTACTTTTGGTTCTGTAATTTGAAGTATTTTTTAATTATTTTGACTCATTTATAACTTCATCAATATTCAAACAGACTATGAACTTTTTGGGTCCATATGTCATAAACTACAAGTGAAGTTTTTAAATAAAATACGACCGACTTCACTTAATATATACTCATTTAGCGCAATATAAGAGGGTAACAATCTGCTCTGTGCACAAACTGTCCCGTAATTTCTACCACCGCTTCTTAAATCTCTGATATCTTTATGGTATTCATATTATTAATATGTTGTCTATGACGTGTTTCATGTTCATAGAACGTAAATTATTTGAAACACATTAATTTTGATCTGAAAACACTTTATTTCCTTAAATGAGCTTTTAGCTTTATACCACATTGCAAATTTGTATATATTAAAATGGTTATTATGAGTTATTTTTAAAAGATAGATATATGCTCTCCCTAGCTTTATTATAGACTATTTTAAGAAGTAGAATTACGTAGTATATGTTTAACTCTATCTTTTATTGTGTTTATATCGGTTGTGACTTTTGATGCCATAATTTATTTAATTTCATAAGTACTAATCACAAAGTTATTAAAAAATAGGACCAGCTAATTCCTATAGTTTAAAATTTAACAAAATCGGAGCACAAGGAACAGAGCAATGAAGTAATATATATAAGTATAAACTAAAAAATTTACGCACCGAATCGAGTACTTCCTCCGTTTAGGAAGTCGGTCAAAAAGGAAACGCAGTTGCGTCAAAATGTCAATGATCTAAATAAAATTATTTTTGTTTTCTTCTTGTTTTAGGCCTAGATACTTGCAGCGCTGTGGACAGAATTAACGCTCAGCTGTTGGAAACTGTCCATATTGTGGGACCTATGTTTTATAAGGCGCAGCGCAAGCGTAGAACCCAAAAACTCTACAGTATTCTTCTGACATGTTAGGCTACAGGCAGCTGAATAGACAGATCTCCAAGTGTATGCGGCGTGACTAACGCATCTTTAATACCATGTCGTATAAGAGAGGCGATAGAACAGAACCAAGGTTCTGAAGTCTTCACCAGAGATCTGTCGGGCAAAGCCAACTACCCAAGTTGATGACCAATAGTGGGGCCGTCATCTCCGGTAAACCAGAAGTTTTGAGTGAGATCGAGAGATTTAATGGACAGCTGTGCACATTGTCGTCGGAAGCGCCCACTTAAGTGAGTGACGACGCAAGAGCAAAGCTTGCCCGGCAGAACTCCAAAAAAATACTGGAAGTCAGGCTGAGCTAGATACAAATGGCACTCGAAAACATTAAGATGGTGAGGACGGAATCACAGCAGAGCTTCTGAAAGCAAAGGAGAACCAATACTTGCAGTCCAGAGGCTCTTTAATTTCATCCTACAGGATGGTATTACGCTAAAAGCGTAAATTTGAAGTATGTTGGTGCTGTTCTTCAAGAAAGGTGATAAAAGTCTCTTAAAGAACTAAAGACCGATTTCCCTTCTGAGCCGCGTTTATGTCCTGTTCTCGAAAGTTATCTTGAATCGTCTCGCTTCCAGACTAGACAACTTCTAGCCACCCTATGCTTTGCCCAATGACCTCAACAGTGGGCCTTAGGTTTTGGACAAGACGAAAGTCATGTCTAACGGTCATATCATGCCTACGCCGGTGGTTGTCGGGAGTGCTGTGCTAGAAATTGTTGACAAAAATCAAAATGAATTTACAACATATTGAAAACATGAATATTTTGGGAGTTATAAATTAATTAAGTTACGGAATAAAACTAGCTAAGCTATTCTTTACTTTCTCTCTCACTTTTTTATCTTGAGGTCGGGCATACTTTTTGATAAAAATATAAAAAAAATATTATTTTTCTTCTTTCTTTTCTTAAAATAAATTGGCTTGATAGTAATCGTGTTAATACAAAGCAACCAAAGCATGGTAAATCATCGCGTCTTCTTAATCGGCGTAAACTCAAATGCGATGCCATCAATCAAGTTTAGTCTCGCATTAACGTAATGACCGTCGTCGGGATAGGCTGTCAGTCGGTGCTACGTTCTTTGTTTTTTGGGCTTCAACCAAATTGGACGGAGAAATTTAGTGGTCGCGGCATGGATTCTAAATATTTTTTAAAAGATATATTAACGTATTTGTTTCTTTTATATAGTGTCGTTTTATTTGTATAGTACAACCGCAATTTATAATTTTTACATTCACTTGTAGGCGTTATAAAAGCGATAAAAATGAAATAAAAATAAAGTAAAAATTAAATCAACTTTTAATCATTAAAGATTAAAGTTATTTATATTATACTTGCTGACCCGGCAAATGTTACTTAGCCATGTAAATAATTTGACATAAAGAATTTTATATATTTCACATTTACAAAATTTGTCCTTTTACCCTCTGCTAAAAGGAACGAGCTAGTATATTCCTCTTACGTATTTTGAATCTTTGAACATTCTCGGTGACTAAAGCCTTATCTCAACTCGTCTGCCTGTATTTTTTTAGATTATTTAAATCTCTTTGTAAACTAGCAAATATTTAAATAATTTTATCGTGTTAATATCAACAAAAATAAAATGAAATATACGTTAATCGCAAAAAAGCAACTTATTTAACTAGATTTTAAAGACGACACGTCACATTTTTACACATATTTCTAAATTGAGATTGTTTCTGTAACATTTTATTGCAAAACGAACATTTATTACCAAAACAATTTTGTATATCTTAATAAAATATACCATTGTGTATAACATTATTTTCCACTAGTTTGTAAGATCGGCCCATCATGGACAATACACGCGTCTAACAGCTAGCATTTTTGAAAAAAATTATAAGTTTAATAGATATTAAAAAAAATTAAGAAAATTTCGGCGTCAAAAATTACAACGTCACATTTCTACAGTTTATAAATAATTTCACATAATAACTTCAAGATGACATGGATCTATACAGTCGGGTATTGCGGATAGCAGTTATTAATACTCTTATTGTATTACAGATTCAAAAGGGGTTCTTCAGAAAATTATACTTCTTTTAGTTGTTACTGATACTTGTGCAATTTAAAATTGCAAAGGCATTTATAAATTTAGTTACAGTGATAAGAATAGTCTAACAAAAGTGTAGTACTATAAACTGACCGACTGATATTTTTACAAAATTCTTTTAGTGTAGCATTTAATCAGGTTAGGTTCAAAATATATGATATAAGTTGACGCAAGATAATTTTATTACAAACAAGTATATTATACTAATAATCAATCATTGTCACTTACATGAGACATGAGGTACAATAAATTCAAAAAAAATTGTTGCGAAGCAACCGATTAATGCTTCGTAAAATAAAAAAAATATCTGTTATTTCTCTTATTAAAATGACTTTTTGTTTTATAATGCGGTCATCTATAATGCGGTATTCTATTAACAATAATTACCAATATTTACCTTTAGATCGAACAGACGAACAATGATGGATCCAAGCCTCAATGAAATGTCTCAATGTATATACGACAACAAAAAGATATTATTATAAAATTGGGGCTTACTTTAAAAAAATAAATAAGTAGTTATTTCTTTTCTTTTTGTTTCTTTTTTCATAAGTGCAGTCACTGAGTTTCTTACGCCGGTTCTTCTCAGGTTAGAGGCTTTCATTTCGAAACCGATAGTAGTTTATTTAACAAGCAATAAGAAAGTGTAATGCTTCCATGTAGAAATAAAGATATTTGACTTTGTCAAAAACTGCTTTAAATTTAAATGGTTAACTTCTCTTTATTCTAACTAAGGAAGATTCATTTTGTTAACAGTAAAAAGTAATATAAGTTTTTTTTTTATGGTATACAGGCAGCGGGCAGACGAGCAGTCGGGCCACCTGATGGAAAGTGGTCACCGACGCCCATAGACATTGGCAATACCAGTGGTATCGCCAACGCGCTGCCTACCTTGAGACATAGGGTGTTAAGTCTCGTTTACCCAGTAATTACGCTGGCTACGGTGCCCTTCAAACCGGAACACAGCAGTGTTTTCACACTATGGCTTCGCGGCAAAAATAAGCACCACGGTAGTACCCAGATGGTCTCCGGTATAAACGGGACCTACCACCGGCAAACAAAGTCAATATTAAAAGGCAATAACGTCGTTCATAAGTCCTAATGACGTATATAAATGAATCTAAAGTAAAAAGCGCCTTAAGTATAGTGATGGTATTGAGCTAAAAGACTTTTTCACTAATGAAAATAGCGAAGGTGGACTGTATTAGAGACAAATGGAACGCCGTCTCTGGTATTATAACAATTTTTGGTCGATAGAAGTATAAGAAGCACTCAAATTAAACATTAAAACTTTTTGCGACATTTATTTCAATGTTAATTGCATTTCGTAACTTTATAACTCTACTGACAAAACAATTGAGTCAAATTTAAGGTGACATTTTACTTGAACTCTTAAATTGGATTTAAATTACCGATATTGTCGCGTTTAATGACTTTGCAATGCTTTAAAAATTAAACCGACCTTCTTAAAGTTCATGGTCACTGATAATTAAGCGCCATAAAATCTAAAAATATTTTATACTGTATAGTGTGTACGCCATGCATAATTATAGTATCTGAAGAAATCAGGCAGGCAGTGCAGTAGCTACAGAATATTTATAGAGATTTTGTTATGATTCTTTTATCCCGTAATCACAACCAAAAGCCACTATGCTGCTAACAACATAACATTAAGATTATATTGGTGGCATTACCGCTGAATGCGAGTTTAATTTATATAAGCCGAGGCTTATGCAGTATTAAATGTAGCTTTGTAAGGCAAACCCTAATCGCTGCTTTGCTCTGGCGATATAATGCAACCGGCGTATCTACACGTCGTATCGTTCTGTCATTAGCATATTATTGTTTACACGAAATTTTTCTTCATGTTAAGTGGTCTTTATATAACTCTAATTTATGATTTTTACTTAAGTGTGTAAAGTTAGTAAAAAACATTAATAATTATTTCTTACAGTAATAAATAGTGGAAAGTCCTGTTCAGGAAATCAGCCTTTAGATAATTAAACAATTCCAGTCGTAGTAAGTCCGCATTAATTGACTATTTGTCAGTCAACGTTGATTCGTGTTTATAAAGTTCTTCAAACCAAAACTGCTCTTAACACAATAATGCGATAACTAGTAAAATTGTTCTAGATTTAAATACTATTATACTAATGTACTACTTATTTTTTTTGCAATACTTCACACAATACATCACATTGATTATTTTACGTTCATTTAAATTACAGCTAATGACCTACCCCTGCTTCGGGTGCTATGGTGATAGAAAATATACCAACAATATTAAGTATTATACTCTTAAGGATCAGAAGTTTATTAAATTGTTCATAGTTCTTTTTGTATTTAATTATTAAAAAGAGTTAAATACAAAAGGAACTATGAACAATTTAATCAATAATTGAATTTAGTAACAAACATGCGGGATCACGTAATACAAAAAATGGCTAGGCTACAGATTCTAATACGTCCGACGCGTCCGAGCACTCGAGGAGAGAAGAGCGGTCGTGCCGAGCTGCGCCGTAGGCACCGTTGCCAGCCACGCTCGCGTCATGGTGGCGCCACGCGATGTCCCGCCTCGCAGGCTAACCGTTCCTCTAAGACGGCCGTTCCTGACAGCTGAACGTCCTCGTCAGCTTGACGGCTCTGCTGCTCACTTGCCCCATCTATTCTCGGTGGCTGGTCTGCATCAGTTGAATCATTACCTTGAACATAACAAAACTTAAGGAAATGTCCATGAGCTGCCTCATAACAATGTCACAAGCATTTATCTCAAGCGAATACATTAAAAAAAGTAGCAATAAGTAAACTGTGTCACCAATGAAAGAGTTCTTATCGGGATTCATTTCTGAAACAATAAAGAATTTGCTAAAATTACAGCAGGTAGCTAAAAAGCATAAGCATAGCTAAATTAAGAAGCTATAAAAAGCATATAGCCGTAATGTCAAAGCAGCGAGCCGCCAATATCGGCACGAGTACCGCGGTGTCGGGGTACGGAGGTGCTACCGTGACTGGAATATGAGTACCATAATGTCGAGGCACGAGGTCAGTCACATGTCGGGACAGCAGGTGCCATAATGTCGAGGCACGAGGTGTCACAATGTTGGGACACAGAGTGCCATAATGTCGAGGCACGAGGTAGTTCAATGTCCAAACAGAGTGCCATAATGTCACTCGTACGTACAACGTCAGAACTGCAATAACTGGTTTACAAAATGTCAATTTCGAAACTAAATAATAAGTTGTCCAATGTCATGCTCGAAAAGCCGCAATGCCGGGGCTGCTAAAATGACTCACCACCATTGGAGAACGCTTATAAGTCTCCGGTGTTTACTCACCACACCGCTGAACCATGTGTTCCGCAGCGGTTTGGATCTTCTAACAATACGACCCAGCCAATAGTGTCAATTAGCATCGATCGCATGCTAGCGTCTGCATAACCTGGTAAGGACCACGCATACCGAAGTCCAGCTTCCCAGTGCTTTGGGAACACTTCGTAATGAACATACGAAACCTGCCGAAAAAAAATATGCGCGGCTTTCGCCGCCGGTTTTTAGCATAAGCGTCTTGTCGTTGTTAGTTTTAAAAAGCAATACGAAAGCTCTCTGTCTCATCAATATTAACAAAGCTTGTATCGTTGGATTGCGAGTTACTAAGACGCGAAGACAACCAGATTTGCTTCTTCAATGCCGGTCAACTGTGTGCTGGTTTTTTGCTTGCCTTGTTTAAGCATCTAAACTTAAACATTATCATCATCAGCCTTTGTCAGTCCTCTGCCTGACACAGGCCTCACATAATGCACGCCTTCTCCATTAAAGGGTTTTGGACCACGCTGATCCAATGTGGGTTGGTGGGTGGACCGACTTTTTCATCCAACGCATGAATTATCTTGCTTGTCAGACAATTGGGTGATTGGCTCAAAATGTCTTAACCAACCAGAAAACAACGATAACACAAATTTGTTGCCCCGCGGGATTCGAACCCATGACCTCCGGTTTATAAAGCAAGGGCCAATACCGCTAGACCACGGAGAGGACAACGAAGAGGCGGTTACTTAATCATGTTTCCATAAAATGTAACACCACCTGCATATTAACGACCGTCCGGCACTACTTAAAAAACGGTTCTATTTTTATTAATAATCATCGGATCGGAACCAAGAACATCTGTATGAAATACTGAAAGCTGTATTTATGACTTTGTCCAATGGCTAACATATTTATTATAAAAGCTCTTAAACCAGGGCACCAAAAATTACGCAATACAAGTTGTGTGATTTTATCTCTTCCAATCTAATCACGATCGTCACGAAATACTGTTATCAAGTTAAGTCTATGTCCCACAAGGTATAAAACAAAGAACACGAAAAACTTCACCAGTTGTGTATACTTGTAGTTCAACAAATATTTGTTAACAAAACAATTTGAAAAAGAAAAATAAAACCGGGTGGAAACCAATTGACCTTCATTCAGCTATTGCATCAAGCCTTTCAGCCTCGAAGTCAGTTGTCTGAGCAACTCTCTTAATATCGTGGATTTGGAATTTAAACGGCAACATAAGCGACCTTTCCTAAGTTATAGCGTGAATTTAAAGTCCTGCAAATAAATCCATCAACGTGTTTCATGCAGCAAACTACTATCTCCAGCAACAATTTATAAAAGCTAGCTGAACTTTAAAGCAAATAAACTACTACAATTTCAAGCCGTACATTGTTAATCATTATGCACATAAACGCAGTTTCAAAAATTATAACCTTAACGTTAAAAAAATACATACAATTTTACAACACAATTTTTACTTGTACACATATTTTAAATACATGACACGTTGGTTTAAACAAGAGAAATGTGACCAACGTCTAATAGTATTTATTTATTTTCTAACCATTTTGTCAGTTATAAGGCGGTAGCAACGTGCCCACTGCAAGAAACTACGCCGCGGTTTCCGACATTGCATTTTAAATGCGTAATATCTTATTAAATCAAAGGTATTCATTAAACCAGAATCTCATTTTAAACGCATTAAATTTTATGTAAACTTACACTATATTACCTTAATTGGGCTTTGAGTATACCTTATTGCAATTTTCAACAATGCTTTATATTCAAATTGCTATTTTGGGCTATTTTTAAAAGAAAGATATATGCTTTTGCGGATTTTTTTTAATTTATGTGGTAGATAGTTTTAGTCTATCTCTTTAGGTTTAGGCAGCGTTGGAAATTTAATTGCACAAGGTTGTAAATTTTGACGCCATATTTTTTTTACTTTCTTAAATATCTAATAAACTACTTATCACAAAATTATTTTAAAAAGGGGCCCAATTACAGCTTATACCTTTCATTTAAAAAGGATGAACAAAATCGGAGGACTAGAAGTGGTAAAATATATATAAAAAAACATATACTCTATATTGATTACTTCCTTTTTTGGGTAGTCAGTCAAAATAAAAAAATAAGCTGTAATCTTAGAATCAGCGTTTGCAATGAAAGCGAATGTATGAAAAAAAAGGAGTGTCTTTAACGATTATGCTTTCTGATTACTATCGCTATTATTAAATATCAATTTGTTCTATTGTTTAAATGTAAAAGCAAAAATTATGGGTACATGTATGTAAATGCAATCACCCTGAGAGTGGTCCTGTATCTTTATTCTAAGTTTATTTTTATTTCTTTAATTTACGAGTTTATATTATACTGGTTTTTTTTTAATTATATGATAAATTGACGTACTCTATGTTACAAATAGTCAAAAAATTGTTTTTTGATGCTGTGCAAAAATACATTAAAGTTCGTAATAGTACATTCGAGCAGTAGCGGCAATTACGATGGTATAATAAAATATAATAATAAAAACTGCCTGCGTAGCCTAGTTGTATGGGCGTGTACTTTAGAAAGCGGAGGTCGTTCGAATCCTGCGGGGACTCAACAGATTTTCATTGTTGTTTCCTAGTTGGTTAGGGCATTTTGGGCCGATCACCCAATTGTCTGAAAAGTAAGATGATCCGTGCGTCGGATGGGCATGTAAAAAGTCGGCCCACCCGCCAACCCGCATTTGACCAGCGTGGTGGGATACGGTCCAAAATCCCCAAATGGATAGGGGTGTATTAGGGGAGGCCTATGTCCAGCAGTGGACTATCACAGGCTGATGATGATGATGATGATGATGAGTTAATAAAATAATGTTAATGTATTTAAATATAGACTATCGATATGTCATTAACATATCTAATAAATTATGCTCTCTAAGGGCGAATATCAATGATATATATGGTAAATGATATCATGCTAAAGGCAGAATATTACGTATCCTTACCATTCTATTTAGTTTAATGGCTATCCCATTCGAGACCGTAATTGGCACAGAGTGCCTTTTACTGTCAAATTGAATCCTAAAGTGCTACAAAGCATCAAATTCCGAGATCGATCATCGATATCACATACTTCGATATAGCATAATGTAGTTTCATGTTTTGTATTCACTTTCAAATTTAACAGCAGCCATTGCTTAAATTATAGCGTAACTAAATAACTAATTGCTTCCTTTGGTAAATAGTTTTGTCCCTTATTTTAAACTGTTAACCACTTTTGAAAGGAAAACCTCGGTGTGCAACTTGCCCATTTAAAGCAATAATATTGCAAAAATTTGACCAAATGATTTCATTTTTGAATGCCTCGTTTAATGTTTTGTCATTACAATTGCTAGACGCAGCTTGAATTGTATGCAACACCCCTCTCTAACCCCTTTGTGCTGCTTTCCGAGAGTCTCCCATCCGAACATCAGCTACCATTGCCGATTTGGAAGGCTTTAAATAGCCTTTAGACAAAAGATGGCCGGAGCAAGAAAACCATGTTTCGCTAGAGACTTTCTAAAGATCCAAAATTGAATTGTGTATGTAGTACAAACTGTCCTGCCACGTGCTCACGGCAGGACCTAATGACGGCCACAAACGATGCAATCAACGTTGCCAAGTTCTGGCAACGCTAATTCTCAACTATATAGATAGCCTATCTGTATGTATTTTGTCATCAATACGCTAAGTATTGCAATTTTGATTCATCGCCCTTATTATTATCTACGGAAGAAGCTAAATCAATTAGAGTCCAAATAAATATTATTTGTATATTTTTCAATGATTTATTCCTCTTTTAAGGCATACGCCCAAAAAAAAACTATAATAGTCGATATAATGCTGTAATAACGAACCTTTCTTGATTACGCGTGAGTTTTCCTCGTTATTATAGTTTATTATCTCAGTTTTTTGCCCCACATAAGTTTTAATTAATTAATTGCTAACCGATACGCCCTATTTATAAAAAAACTTATAATAAATGCCATCCCAACTACTTCCCGGACTTCTACCATATATTGACTCTCAAAAGCTCAATATTATATAAGTTTAACTTTACTTTATGGCCTCGTCTTATGTCTTCATGTATTCAAGTTGTCTTCTAGACCTGTGTCTGTGAAGCTTCATCTATTACTGAGTTCGGAGGATTGCGAGATCCCTCGAACTTGGTGACCAAAACTTTAAAGAATGGCCACACGCATTAAGGATGCGTGGTTGATTTTGAAGAAGTCGCTTAGGATCATCGACGTTCGGTTACGGACCGAGGCGTCGACGTTCGTCGACTGTCTAATCGATTGCTGGGGGGGAGACCGCCCTGGAACGCGGGTGTATCTCGGTACGCGGTGGTATTGGTCTCGCCGTGCTCTTGAGCGAGGTATACCTAAAAGTGTGTTTGTTATCCCTACTTTGTGTGTAGTATTTGGTGGCGGGACCCTTGTAGGTCCAGAATTTCCCCCTTCTTCATCTGGGCTAAGAGTAACAGGGACGACGTTTCCTACTAGACTTCTGGGTCTGCGTGATAATTTGCAGCGCTTACCATCAGAGGGTTATTTTGCGTTTCTATTCTTTCTAGAAATTTTGATAATGTTTTAAATAGGCGTAATGTCGGCATCTGCAATCGCTGTAAGTCGACATTTCTTTGATAAGGCTCTGCTCCAGTGGCTCGTCGTAAAATTTATTTTGCACCACCGAGTTGATTTAAGTGGTGAGGATATGTGGAAAGATTGAAGCATATGCCATTATCGCCATGCAAGCTTTATATAATAAAAGTTTGTAATTAAGAGGCATTTTGCATTTGAGTTGGTAAGATAGAAGAGACGATGCGAGACATAAGGGCTTTTTCTAACCTCTTTGACGGGACTTTGAAACCCTTTCTTTATGTCGGGAAAGTAAATAAAAGGCTTTCTCGGGATCGGTTTGCCGTAGATTCATTTCCAGATTTGCCTTTCACCGATTGGTTTTTTGGGCGGCGTGTGGTAAACAGTGGGCCGTCGAAGAAGCCGTTAAAATTTATTTACACTTTTTTTGGGGTTACAATTTTAATCCAATCGCCTATTTATTATTTGCATTGGGGTTTATGTGATGGGAGGTGAGGAAGAGGAGTAAAGGGGGGTTTCCCCAAAACCGGTACAAGCTTTTTGGGAAATCTTTAATGGCGTGATGGGAAAAAGAACCTTTGGCACGCCCCTAGCAGGGTTTCTGGAGGGGTCCCCACGAAGAAAAAGAGCATTCGGGTACTTGATTGCACAAAACTGTGGGCCTTAAAAATAAATTGTAGAGTAAGCCGTTGTGCCAGCTTTCTAACCTTTGGACATCAAAGAAAGCCCCTTTGAATGGAAAGGCCTGGCGGGCCCTTCAAAAGATTCTGGGGGAAGACCTGGTTTGAAAGGAGGTTCAGGGAAACGAATTTTCACTGGTAGGGCCATTAAAAATAAACCAAAGATTAGCGTTCCCTTTTTATCAGTTGGGGAGACGATTGAAAAAGTGGTTGGAAATTAAAGGTTTGGTTCCTAAAAGGTTTCCATTGTGGGGAAAGGAACGGGTGGGCAAAATTAATTTAAATTGGCATGAAAATAATCTGGCCAGTAAATTTTAATGCCTTAATACTACCCGGTTGGGGGTGCCACGGGTTAAGACCCTTAAAATACTTTCCTCCCCGGGGGACTGCTTTTGCGGCCCTCTGGTTGGGGACCCTTTACGGCCGATTTTAGGCTTCCCAAAATGAAACTGGGCAGGTGGCAGTGGCTGCATTGTCCTTAGTTTCCGTCACGGCTTTTACCTTGCCCCCTTGGCGGGAAACGGCGGAAATTGAATCGCTAAACCTAACCAGATTTCCCTTGCCAGGGCCATGAAGCCAACTTCCGTTGGGTTGTGCCACGAAGTTTCGGGTAGATTTTTACGTTCTCAAACCAATTTAAATATCTAAAAATCGGGTTTGTTTCGGACCGATATCTATCCACGTTGCGCGCATTTTTCTCTTATCGACATCGAATGTCGAAAGGCAGGGTTCGGTCGAACTTTTACCATTTCTCGGACCCCTTCAAGGGATGGTGGACTTTATGTTGTTAATTTATTTCCGTCCGTTATAAACCATCTGGATGTTTCCAAATTTGGGGGTTTATTTCCTTGGAACCCAGGCAATCCCAATCCACCGTTTTAGCCCGGGACCGAACCCGGCGTCTTGGCCCAATTTAATAAAACCCCTTTTTTCAGAATCTAATTCTTCAGGTTTTCATGCCGGTGAACACCCTTTAAAATAAAAGATCTAGTGTAATGATCCTCTACTTCTGATGGATATCTAGTTGGGGTCCAAGGGCAATATTAATTTGGTACCTCCCCGAGACCCGCAAATTTGGCCATTTGAGTTGTTTCTGCTGTCGTTTCCTCGGGTGTTTCAATTAAAACCCAGCGGTAATATTATGGACCCGGCAAAAGCAGCCGGGTTTATTGTAAATAGTTTTTAGCGGGAGATACCGGGCAAGTACAAGCAATGGCCCGTTGCGATCATGCCGCCAACTTTAAATTTTAAGTAAGGGCACTTTTGATGTTATGTAGGATCTTTTTTAAATAAATTAAATACCGCCCATGGGGGCAACAGTCTATCGTGTCTAATAATATTGTATCCCTTTCTTGGGATGCGTACTGGTTTAAGATGACTTTGTCCAAAAATATTCTTTATTATAATCTTTTGAATTTAGTATTTCTGCTTTTTGTTTTCTAAAAATCGTTTGCGTTATACAAAACGACTATAATGCGGGTTTTGGCCCTACCCTATACGAGGTGCCATCTTTATCTGGTAACCCAGGCCTTGTGTCTGTTAGTTTATTTAATTTTGTTCCCATGGCCGTAAGGGCATGCTGCGACAGTGCGTTAATTTTTTGGATGCCGTCTTTGGCGGCGGGGGTTTATCCAAAAAACCCTAATTCAGATATCTATTTGTTGCCTTTGGGGCCAGTTTAATTTTCCTCTTTGAGTGTCATTCTGGACACCGCCTGGGACAATGGCTCGTTATCGGTAACGCCATTGTTTTTGCAGGTGCAACGGGCCCCTGCCGTTCGCTTGGTAATTTGTTTTAAGGGCCGTCTGGGGATGGTTATTAATTTTAATTACCGGGGGAAACCCGGCATTTTTGGTCGGCACCGATGCCGAAACAAAAGCAATATTTTTTCGCACCCTTTTGTATTTCCAAACGTTCTGGAAAAATTTACTTTTAGAGGTTTTGGGCTTTGCAGCCCTTAACCCTGGGTGACCTTCTTTTCCAATTTACCATGACGGAGGGTTTTGTATTTACGCTGAGGAGGGTCTTTTTACCTTTGGGGGCACTAGTGCTATGTTCAAAACATTTAACGCAACCGGGGTTCCATGCAATTCGCCGGGTATGGCCGAAATTTTTGGATTATAACACTCGCCGATCCTTCTTGTAAAATTCTATCCTGATCCCGGAAACTGCAAATGGATTTAATATTGAAAATATTGCCCCCCGGGAGTAGGTCTAATTCTAAATAAGAAGGTCCATGACGACCTTTGACCCCGGGGTGGTAAACCCCCGCACAGTTTCCGGGGATATCCCAGATGGGATATCGGCCTTTGGATTGTATCCATCTTTAGGGATACCCCAAACTCCTGTAATTTACGATCCTCCGGGGGGCATGTGTGAAATTGAAATGCCTTTGAGAAATTGTGAGTTCACGAGTCTCACCGTGCTGCGTTTAGGATCCCTGTCGCGATCTTTAGACCTACATCATTATTTATTTTTGTTCGAAATTTTCGCCTTTTTATTCGAGGTTTAACCTGTCTGGCGGGCCTCGACCCAATTTTTAGGTTGGTGAGGGAGCCGGTATTCTTCGCGGTTTAAACGGCGGGGCTTTTTGCCCTTTTTACTGAAACAACGGTTTCAAAACCTCGTCATCTATTTCGTCACGGACGCGTTTTCCCGCCTTAGTAGGGAATATCCATGGTGTTCTCCGATTCCCAGTCAGAGATATACCCGGGCGATAATCTGCCCATGGTAGAATTTGCGGACGGGTTAAAGTCGGCATCTGGTCAGTATGGGGGGGGGCCCGGGGTGTGGCGTTTTGCAGGTGTGCCTTAAAGTTCTTATACTTTTGGTTAATTTCTGGAATATGTCGGGGCTGTCTGCCTATTCCTCTGGAGACGTCCATGATTTTCTGGCCTTCGGGGTGATCCCTCCCGGTGAACGAAGTCCTCCCCACCTGTGGGAGTTGTCCTCAAGACTATGTAACACTTTAAAACCTTATGTTTTAGCTGCCCTTTGAGGCAGCAAAAGTAAAAATGTAAAAATTTTGAAAGTGTAAAAAAACACGTGACTGGAGCCTCCCGGAGCACTCACCCACCTCCACTTTGGGGTTGCACGATTCACAGCACTAATTTGTGGGGGTAATATTTTCGGAGGGCGCACGGAACGTCCGTTCCGGGCGGCTCTCAAACAACTTACTTTATCTTTTGGTTTAAAGCTATTTATACCTCGGTCACATTTTCATCTATTGAAAGTCTTTAATACCCGTAGAAAAAACCCTTTTTTTCCCAACACTCTTTTTTTCAATTTTACAAATGTAAATGGGTACAAGGTCAGTTCGTAACTTTATTTTTCTGATTAGGGACTTTAATTCCCAAAAATAAACATCAAAGTTAAAGTTTGGTTTCTTTTCTTTGTTGTTTTTGGTTTGTTTAGATTTACACTAAAAAGCGTGTTCACGTTCGAAATTCTATAGAAATGCCAAAGTAAAGTTGGAGTTGTGAGTAATTTGCAAACAACATTTTCCTGGGCTAATGCCCTCTTTTATAAAGAACCCTTTGGATTCTCGAACAGGACTTCAATTAGTCCATCTTTAACTTCAAAACTGTGACTAGTCCGCAGTAACTATTATTAATTATTTATATTATAGGTATTTATGAGAAAAAAATGCTCTGCTAACATAAACTTAAATAAAAATTATTTTTTATACGCGGCGTAGTCTTAGTAGTAATCACAGTTATATGTCATCATGCGTTACCAACAATATACGCTTAAAGGACTACTTCAATAATTACATATTAGACATGCATTTTTGTTGTAGCCTAAAAGTGCGTCTAAAAGTTTTAATCCTTTGATGAATTTTGTAATATTCAAATATGAAACCATTTCAATCAAAATTAGGGCTTTATTTCAATCTGTGTAAATATCAATCAAATTATCTCCATCTATATATTAGTGCTTAATATCGGCAAGGATAACTAGCGCTCTATTTCACTATCGTAGTGTGCGGTTATTTATAATTCGACGTGTTCCCGTAATAGCGATGATTATTTGCGATAGTATTGACCTCCATATGGATAATTATTTTTTTAATTTACGCGATCATTATACATATTAAATCCATCTTTAAAAGGATTTTTGTCATTCGTTTTTTAGGATTTAATCCTAAAGACTTTAGTCTTAAGACAACAAACGGAAAGATATGTCTAATTTCAAATAAATAAATTCTGACGGTTAGTCCAAGCACATTGAGAAACAGATATCTCAACATAGTCTGCCTTTGAACATGGATGCTGAAAAGAGTCCGAAACGTCGGGAATAAACATTTATAATAAACACGACAAATCCGTAGAAAATTTTGCCCGTAGAAAGATCTGATGTCCATATGGCTAATTCGTGTGAACGTGAAAACGTGTAAGTGTGAAAATAATAGATCACAGGACTGTCCATAAAATAAAGCAGAGCATTATAACTATTTTGATGCTTCAATGCTCAGTTTCTCCTTGGCTAAAATTATAACTTCTGGGAAATTTATTTTGCGATTATAACGATTTAGTTATGGATTGTATAAACAAAAACATCTGTTTATAAGTTGACCAGTCTGACGACTTGCCGTGGAAATTGCTTCCCGTTGTGCACTCAGTGAGGAAGAAGAGTATGATTAAGATGGTAGAATTACTGCCCTCCATAGCCAAAGTAGAGACTATAACTTGAATTTGTTAAAACTAAATTAAATGGTAAAATGTATTCGAATCTATATGGTTGGCAACTGAGCACATCGCGCAAGCATAGGATACTGTATTGTCTTGGGATTCATTATACTTTAACGATTACACTACGCTATTGTAGCTGATTTGCTTTATTAACGCGATGTTCTGTCGTCATAAATCGTTATTATTATTCAAATTAAATTCACTTTTTACGGATTTTTAGGTGCAATGATTTTTTTTTTACTTTTCACGCGAAAATCCGTAAAGAGTAGATTCAATATTCTTAAATTTTTACTATTTTATAGTTTTGTTCCATCGTGAAAACTACTAACTCAATGTCATAACTTGTTCATTTGGAAACAGATAGCCATATTTAAGGAGTCACATTTATTGAAAATGTTTGCATATTTTTCCTAAACCAATTGACTAAAATGAAATTCGGATAAAAGGTGGATATAAATTTTAACGTTGCAATAGTCTGCCGTAATAATTCAACCCTCGTAATATAATAATAAAAAGAACAACTGCGACATCTTTGTTCCTAATACAGTTCGTTTTTACAGTTTATGTGTGCATTAGCGTAATGGTCTTTTGGTGGAATGCCACGACTTTACTCCTTTGGACTAAGTATTAGTACTAGTACTTTGGACTAAAAGACTAATATTGTGCCAATTATTGCCTTATATTAACGATTAGTAGTAAATCCACGGCTCTGCCAATGTTACTTTGATATTTTTCGGTAATAGATTTATATCCTGGAGTATAAAGTAGCCTATGCTAATCAAGGGTAACATAACTTGTGTTGTTTAGCTTTGAGTATATTTATAACAGATATACACTCGACACCGTACATCTCTAAACGAACTTAAAACTGTTTTGTGCAAATAATTGCCTTTTAATAAATGAAAACCTCTTTCATACGTATTGGAAGTAAAGTTTACTTTTGATCACAGGCTTTGCCTCGTGGTTCTACAGTTCGATGAGAATTATTTATAAATGTATCATGAAAAACGTATAGAGCACACAGACGGCAATTTTCTTTTTACCTTCGTATATAAGTTACTTAAGAGGTATATATGAAAATGTGTTTTTGAAGTTATACTTCTTTAGGCGCGTTGTGAAAAAATGATGAGAGTGAAATTTTAAGATGCGTGACACAAAATTAACAGTTTATAATGAAAACGGTGAAAATGTAATAAGGTCCATATTACATAGTGATAAGGTTGATTTTTGTGTAGTAATAATGGAGTTGTCGTTTTTTATTTGCGATAGTTGTTGCATAATGTGCTCTATGAGTTAGGATTAAGGTTCGTTTTGGGTATATATATATATTATTATTAATATATTTTTATATTATTTAAATTTATATTAAATATATATATTAAATATATTATTATATAAATATATTAATTTTTGTAATGATGTTTATTCAACTTGATATAATGGTAATATTTTTATTCAATTAATATATCAACATTGTGATTTATCTACTAATACGTTTTAGATAAGCCATCTAGTCACAATCAATCAAAGCTTCTGATTTATAGTACCGCTGTCAAGTAAGCCAACATCTCTTAGGAATTCTACATTTGTAAGCAACAGATGGCCTGAACTACCAGTTATATGATAAATCAAAAGTACGTCTTGTGAATCCATAAATTCTTAATCGAATTATTTATGATTAGTTCTTGTAAATCTATCTTTAATTATCTTAATTATTTTTGATTGATATTACACACTATTTGTGAATATTAGTGAAAAAATTGTGCTTGAATACTTTTCAAGTGCTCCAATATAATTGAGGTTAACTATCCGTATGTATTATTTATTGTATTGTAATTAATTATTTGCATGCAATTAAAAACTATTTTTTAATGATGCCAAAGAAGTATAACTTCTTACGCGCGTACATAAGTACACGCACCCATTTTTTTTTATATTCACCGTTTTTTGTCGTGGTTTACTTTGTACTTACGACTAAGAATAACATACTTTTCCAAAATGCTCGTACCCCTATCAACTGGCATGTCACTGCACTATTGAATTTTTGAATGAATCAAATGACACAAATGGGTTTCTTTAATAATGATAATATTTAAACACATGCTATAAGTATATAACATATTAAAAAGAGATTTTGAAAGGGCAATGTTTTGGACAAAATTTGTCTATGTTACTACAGAAGTGTTAGTTAATGAATCCCCGGGCGAAGTAATACTCTCTTCGGGTAAAGCTGTGGCATTCCGCCAAAAGACCATTACGCTAATGCACACATAAACTGTAAAGAAAGACTCTATTAGGAACAAAGGTGTCGCTATTGTTCTCTTTATTACCGCCTCGCGAGGGTTGAAGTATTACGGCACACTATTGCGACGTTGAAACTTATATTCACCTTTTATTGGTGTTCCATTTCGGTCAATTGGTTTGGAAAAATTTTGTTGACATTGCTATAATAGTGAACAAAAGGCAACACGTTAAAACTGAGAATTTGTTTCCTTATGAAGAATTTATGAAATTCAACTGGAAATTTCTGATTAAAATTAAATATTTTCTTTCAATTTCATAGATTCAGGTTTAAATTCAGATCTCTTGTAATCTCATTTATTTTTTTGAAAATAAAACATGACAGTCACTCGGAAAAGTATATGAAGGCACGGATTTTTATCCAACCGATCTTTTTTAATCATATATAAAAATGTCTATGCTGTACTGGTTAAAATTACCACGTTGTTTGTTTCCGGCGCCTTACAGCTTCGATTTTGCACTGTTCTGTACTATTGTTTGGCGCTCTAATAGTCTCAACTAGCATATAAATAATTACAACTTAGGACCAGTTAGAGTAAGCGTGTGCGTCGCATAGTTCAGAAAAACTTTTAAAACCTGTTTAAATTATATTAGCAAATAAAGGACATTTATTTTTATTTCAAATCTATTTAAAGTAATCTTTGCGCCATAAATTACTTTCCTATGATTCAAAAGTAGATGCGTGATTTATGTCACGTTCAAGGCACCACGGGTTTTTACAATTAAATAAACATAAATTAATTTTTTTTCAATAGTCTTTAAAATATAATGTATTTTTTAATCTTTTTTTTTTAGTCTCTTTTTATGAATCTGTAATCAAAAGCGAAACAAAGTATTTTTGAACTGTTTTTACAACAACCAGGTTAGGGAAACGATAATAATAAAAAAAAATCTGGTACAACTTGAATATTCTAACAAAGGTAATGTATCCACTTATGTTTTACAATGAACCTAACCGATTTCAATTAATAGTGTGCTTTTCACAATAGGTACGAATCGTAATATATAAGAAATATTATTAAAGTAAAACAGGGTTGAACAATGTCCTCTTACTTTAACGTCTTTATAAATAGCCTGGTCTGAAACTAAAACCGGTTAACACTACTGACAAGGTAAAAGCTTATCGGATTTACTGACGTGTCGGGGGCACGTCGTACAGTGCTGGCTAGATGTAATTAACTGCTCGGGCTACATTTTTGCACAAGATTAATCTAATAACGACGATTTGATAATTTATTAATAAGTCTAAATCTTTCCGTTTCTTGTAAGACATTTAACAGTTATAACAATAAATGCATGGTTCATAAATCTAAATAAAACAATTAATAACTCCTATGCTTGATTATTAATATTTATTTTATGAACTACAGTTTTATGTCCATGACTTTAACTTAGTTCTCATTAAAATACGTCCATCATTGTATTAAAATATTAAAGTAACTTAAGAAGCGCAACAGATGCTTGTAAGAATTTCAAGAATTAAAATGCAGAACGTAAATGATATAAAACAAGTGAAATTTTGATCAAAAAATATGACCAACTACAAACAGTACATAACCATTTTGCGCAATAAAAGCGGGTAAAGTGCCCTCTGAAACACACTCCTGCGCGAATTATGCCATTGCATTTTAAATCACTGATACGTTTTAAAGTATTTATTAAATCAAAATGTTTTAAGTTTTATGCACATAGAATGAAGGTTTTTCAATGTATTATCTTTTGTATAAACTTACACTATATTACCTAAAACGAGCTTTGAATATGCCTCATCGCAATTTTTAACACTGCTATAAATTAAAATGGGATGTTCTTTAAATACAGATATAAAGTATTGCGGACTTTATTGTAGGCCAATTCAAGTAGTACAATTATGTATTACATAATCTAGTCTATCTCTTAAAATTGAGGTTGCGTTAAACTACTCATAATTTTTTTAAATGGGCGCAAGTTACTGCTAATACCTATCGTTTAAAAACAGAATGAATAGAATTGGAGCACGTATTTACTGGGTAAACGAGACTTTCACTAATAGTCTCACGGTCAGCGCGTTGGCGATACCACTGGTATTGCCAATGTCTATGGTGTCGGTGACCACTTTCCATCAGGTGGCTCTGACTGCTCGTCCGCCTGCGTAAGCTCATAAAAAAAAAAAAAAACTTGGAGCGGAGCAACGCGGTGCCATATACTAAAAAAACATAGGCTCCGAATTAAGTACCTCCTTCTTTTGCGAAGTCAGTCAAAAATATAACTAGCTTTAAGATAAAGCATATCGTAACTTTTACCATATTCTCTGATCATTTCTACATATGATTAAGATAATTCAAATAAGTTCACGCATAGAGCAATGCAGGGCGCATAAATACGCCACATCAGCCATACTCGACAGAACGTGACGGTGCATAATAAGATATCTTAATACTATCCCTTGTCCCAATTGCCGTGCCCAGATTATTATGCAGTGAATTATTTTTTTTTTATTTAGTCAAAAATTTTATTTGTACAGTTCCATATAAATAAAATTTTAATTATTTTCATTTAAGATACGTAATTATAACAGAAGATGATACGTCATCATATCAGTATGAAACAATTACTTGTCATTCACACAAGGTTAGCAACGAAATTACCATGAGCTTTCGTTCAAAAAGTGCGAATAAGCTTGTTCAAACGCTAGTACCAATTAACCATTAACATGGTTTCAATATTCTTATTTTTATGTATTAAAAAGGAAAATTTATAACCATTGAATAATACAACTATTCAACGTTAACACTGATACTTGCATACCTGTGTTTGGTGAATTTTTATCTAAAATGACTAATAAAACAATAAAAAAAAGTACTTATTATCAATTAAGTCTCAACGGCAACTTAGGTTTATAGTTAGACCCAAAATTATAACGTCCCATGCCGTGTGTATAGTTTATAGGTCTTAAAAAACTACTGAATATAATGTTTGTACATGTCTAGATTTTAACTGAAATATAGAAATAAAACTATAATATGAAATATAGAATATGAAACTGCATAAAATAGAAATAAAGCAACCTCTAAACCGGAAGATATTATAAGAATACCATTGAATTTTATTATAGTCGAGACTGTAAAGCAAGAGATTGCAAATCTATGACTTTACAGCCATCAATCACCAGACCACTTGGGATATTTCAACCATTGTTAGGTATATTTGTTTGCTGTATTTTTTCTAGTATGTGATGATGAACACTAAAACATAATTTAATGTTTTAGTTGCATGATTTTGGCAAAAAACAAAGTTGATCATATCGAAAGTGTAAAGAAAAAACTATGACAAGAAATAATAAATAACGAATATTTTCAGTACACGCATCCGTTGTTATCATTAATATGTCATTTAAATATTTCCTTTATATAGATTACCAAATCAGTTCTTTTTTAATTTGCCTAGTAAACATACATATTTTTTATTTTACTAAAATTTTAAGAAGCCGTTTTATTCATTACTTTACTTTATTTTTAATTAAACTTTCTCTTAGTTTAATCTCCATTATCAACGAAAAGTTTAAACTGATACAACGGTGGATCAATAAAACTACAAATACAACCCAATCAATTGATATTGCCAACTGTCAAAATCATTTGTGTAGCTAGCAATTAAGATCAGAAAGTAATAGAAAAATTTATTCGCAATTGAATGATATTGCGGCCATGAATTGTCATATGACCTATCCTACCAACCAATTCTAACCAAATTACACACGGTGCGCTTATGTGTCCATCGAGGCCAAACAACGTGACCCTTGAAATATATACAGGTTGCCCCAGAACTCAAAGTCAAGCCGAATGGGGTGATAGAATTGATCGTACTTATAATTTAAAAAAATCCACGAAAAATCAATTTTGTTTGATGTGGTTTGAAAGTTATGGTCATTTTAAGAAAATAATATTTGGTGAAACTGTTACCATTTTTTAGTTAGTGCTGTTGATACTTATTATTTTTATTATTTAAACTTTGGTACCATAAAACTAAATAATTAGATTGTTATTTAGTTTTATGACGTTTATCAATAATAAAATAAATGCCCCAAGTTTCCTTGAATTAAAACTAATTTGTTATGCTATATTGTTCTTGCGTATTCAATATTGTCCTAAATTTGTCGACTGAAAGGCGCTCCTTTAAAATAAAACTAAAGGCTTTAGCCTTATTAAAAGTTGAAGCATTTTATCAGAAATCCAAAACATTCCAACACTTTCATACTAAAAACCAATTAACTTAGTAATTTCTCAGTAGGTACTAATTTTATAAAAAAAATTAGAGATATTGATATTACACGTGTTAACAACTTTACTTTTACTTTACTTACTACTTTTACCAAAGTCAACAACAATAAGTAAATCAGTTTTTTAAGCATGGAACTAACAAGCATTGCATAATTTTAGATTTCTGATTTAATGCCCCAACTGTTTTTGGCACTTGACAAGGCAGTCTTCTGATTTTTATTCCTTAAATATTAGTAGGAAGCAATTTGCTCCATTCTATTAATCAATAATAGGATGAAGCAAATTAGGCTTAAGCGCAGACTTCATCATTCGGGAACGTTCACGTGTTTGAAATCTATATTCAGAATGTTTTAGAAATCGTGATCCTTCTGGCCTTTGTGATACTGAATTAACCCTTAATATGGCCTTTTGTCCGATAATCCGCGAATTTATTTTTCAAGTCCTACTTGCCGTTGAAACCATGACAACGTTAATATGAGCCTTAGTGGCTTTTAATCCTGAGATGTCATAATGTATCCGATATATCGTTTGGATGTCGGCGTTAGCGCGTACACTTGGAAATTTTTAGGTTTTATTTGTTTTCAGCCAGCATTGTAGCAACCTCCGACACATTAGACTTCAATTAATGTCCAAGAGGATTTATTGACAAGGATCCTGTGATGGATATTGTCCCAGTCCAGGGTTAGGTCAATTTAGGTAGAGTATTTCCCCTCTTACGGACCTTATTAGTCCAAAGTGCCATCTGCCGCCACCTTGGTCAGGAATAGCCAGGTTACCGAGAACTGGGGGTCGGGGTTATCTTCATCAGGGGGTTTTGGACCGTATCCCACCACGCTGGTGCACGCCGATTCGGGTTGGTGTTTATTTCGCCAGAGTGCACCTAATGCAAGTAAGGCTGGGTTTCCGAAAAATATAAAAAAAACGTACGCTCTGAATTGAGTTCCTTCTTCTTTCAGGAAGTCGGTGAAATATGTCATTATAGTCTATGTACTGGGAAAAATTTACAATAATTTTATAAAAAATGAAACACATTATATTGTATGCGTTTCATTTTGTATAAAATTTTAATTAGCACGCATTTCAAAATCATCAATTGGCGCATTAACTTAGTTGGTGCTTGAAAATGAATGCTTGCCATAAATCTGAATTTATAAGTATCGCAATGAACGGATGCCGTTTCGGCTATCGCTCACTACAGTTGCTGTTAATAGCTTTCATAAAATGAGATTTCTGTACTGCATAAATATACATTTTCAACAGTTGTATGAATTATACTTGTATTTTTTGTAATAATATAATCCAAAGACATTTTTTCTTTATTCAAAGTATTTTGTGTAAATAAATATGCCTTGTAAAAAGACATTATTCATTGCACATTTTTCTTAGTATTTTAAAAAATTTAATAAAATGAACGTTAACTATGTGTTAGCTACAAAGATCGTATTGTAATTCATTTGAAAAATGAAAATTGTGAAAGTATTTTAATTTTATCATATTGGCTTGAATGGCTATCGCGTATTTTAAGATGGCTTTTTCAAGATTTCACTTAAGACATATTTTTTTACTGATAAATTTAGGTTACCAAATTTTGTCCTAGGGGTATAGTCAGTGTATAATAAGAGGGCTAATTATCTTGATGAATGCTTGTATAGCAACCAATTATTATTCGATGAGAAAAAATTAAAGAAACTGTCCTGTTTTAGTTCATTGTACGAGTTTTTATAAAATCATTTTCTTTTATGATATTAGAGATTTAACGAAAACATTTATGACATAAAAGTCTCTTGATTTAATGAATATACAACTTAAAAGTATTCATGGCCTAATTTAGTTTAAAATTTCCAACGTTTCAGATAGTTGGGATCCAGTTCATCATTTTTAATAACCACCAATTTTTGATTTAAGAATGTTTGAATGACATTTTAGACTATAATTTTAATAAGTTTACGTATTTTAGTTGGGGAGATTTTTATGGATTTGATTTTGATAAATTAAAAACTTATTGTAATTAAAATAAATTTGATACTTTTGTGGAATTGATTTTAAATCTTTATTCTTGTCTTTGTGTAAACCATGAGTGGGCAAAAGATGAATTGACCTCCTTTCTGGTTGTTGTATTGAAGACCTTCAAAATTAAGTCGCTACATTGTTTTATTGAATTAATACCATTCGATGCAAATTATGAGGCTGAGCGTTTGAGGTCGGATATTGCATAAATGTGATAAAAATTTTCAGGGTACAAGAATATAAATTAATGATTAATTGATTAAATGTGGTCGAAACTATAATGATAATTTATATTTATCGGTCTTTTCCGATTTGTATATTGATATTTTTAAAAAAGGTATTAATTTAATGCTGAAAATTTAAAAATTACGTGTTTGCGAAAAGTGTTTCGGAGTCAGACTATTTGCCATTTACTACCAGTAAACTGTAGGGTTTGCACTGTAGAATAATGCGAATACATATCAGAAGTGACATTGAAATTGTGATAGATGATGGAACAACTAATATTATCGTATTATTAGCTTTTACTCCGACTTATATTAAAATATACTATATATATATATACTATATAAATTTTTAATTTATCGCAAAAATTAAGGATCAAGTCCCATCTTTAGAGTTTATTTAGCAAAACCAATTTCATTGAAATAGTTCAATAGTTCAGACGGTAAAAGATGGAAGACAGGCAGAGTTAATCTCATTTATAATTTATTATTTATATGGATTCGTAAATGTACCGTTCGTAAGTTAGTACGGAAACCTAGTCTTTTTATTTTATATGAAGGGTTAATGTAAGAAAAACATACTAATTACATTTTTCATTCTCAAATTCAATTAATTTTGTTTTTAACTGAAAGCTTATTCCATCAGGTGTTTTCGTAATGACGTGCGGTTTTACTTGCTTGTAGAAAAAACTTTACGTTGCTATTTACCTACAAAAGTCATACTTTTGTATCAAGTGTTGTTCATATAATGACGAGTAGTATTATGACGGAGTAGTAATTGCGGAGTTGATAATCACTAAGTAAATGTAACACTTTTATGTGCAATATATTTGTACTTTTATTCGAATACAATTTTATGTGATATTCCTCGCAAAAAAATCAGTCTTATATACAATGTTACAGGTGGTAAAAATCTTTTCGGTTCTTGTGACACAGATAACTTAAAATATAATTTTGTTAAATAGTTAAAACTATTACTTTTTACTTGTTATATTTATAATATTTATATATTATGCGTAGTAATTAGCAGTATTTTTTCTTATTTTAACTTCGCATTGTAAGTTCTGCCACATTTAAAGGCAACGCCTGTGAATACCCACGTAATGTTACCCGTGCAAGAGCTTGGTCCATTAAAACTTTACCCTTTTGCCGGGCCTAGTAGGACAAAAATCTTCTGATAAAATGGCTTATTACGCCCCTGAGGCGTAAAATAACATAGTTAGCTAATGGATGATGCAAATATGTCATTAGATCATTTTTACAAAATACTTTTTCAGAGAACGTTTACTTAAATCCACTTAAAAATTAATAAAGGTAAAATTAACTTTTTTATTTATTAAATTCTACTTATGCTAGTGTGGAAGTTAAATATAAATGGTGATAATTTATATTTACATATGCTAATAGAAAAATCTTATGACCCACGTTGATGATTATCAAATTAAAAATATTAAATTGAAATTGTATAAAGTACAAGTAAGATAACGCAAGATGATACACATAAGATGATTCTCGATTTACTCTTTGTCGCGTTACCGTTTGAAGTTAATAAAATAATCACTTATCGCCCACAAAAAAATTAAAAAGTAAAATTTTAACCGCACAAATGAAATCATCATCATCATCATTAGCAGCCTTCTCCGTCCACTGCTGGACATAGGCTTTTCAATGAACGCCAAGACTTGTGCCGGATCCTTGTTACTCGCTCGAATTTGAACTGGCTACTGCGCGGAGATCGGCATCCCACCTGGTCGGGGGTCGACTAACGCTCCGTCTTCCAAACGCGGCTCCACTCCAGAACCTTATGGCCCATCGGCCATCGGTTCCTTCTTACTAATGGCCGGCCCACGCCAATTCAACGAGCTAATCCTATGCACT
This sequence comes from Lamproptera curius, assembly GCA_029286875.1. Lineage (NCBI taxonomy): Eukaryota > Metazoa > Arthropoda > Insecta > Lepidoptera > Papilionidae > Lamproptera > Lamproptera curius. Next base: position 157,840 of record JAGSMT010000276.1, on the reverse strand, counting down.
ATGTCGGTGACTCTTAGTTTCTTTGACGATAAATTCGTTACAGAATTTTATCCGACAAAAAACTCACAACATGGTGCGCTCCATAGCCTCACGTGGCCCAGATTCGCCCCGTAGGTCATTAAGGTTACGCATTGGTCAAAGACTTTTGTCTTTAAATTCTGCGGTATCGGCGTACGTGAGATATATGGTTCTGCTTCCCAAATGCTGCCCAGCCTAACTGAATCCTCCTATCGGCTTCCCTCACAGTTGTGTCTTCCCAACTGCAATATGTGCCCATCATCATCATCATCGCCTGTGAAAGTCCACTGCTGGACATAGGCCTCCTATTACACCATTTTATCCATTAGGGAGCTTTGACGTAGCCCACCACGCTGGTCCAATGGGGTTGCGTGGTGGACCGACTTTTTACATGCCCATCCGACGCATGGATCATCTTACTTTTTCAGACAATTGAGTGATCGGGCTCAAATTTCCTAACCAACTAGTAAACAACACGAAAATTTGTTGAGTCCACGAGGATCTCGAACCCACGACCTCCGGTTTCTAAAGCACAGGCCTGACCACCAGGCTACGTGAGGCAGTTATGTGTGCCCAAGGTAGACATATTCATCTTCGAGAGTAACACCGTCGACATTGACTGGCCTCAGGGAGAACTGTTCAGTTGAAATGTCTTTGGTCTTGTCCAAATTCATCCTGAGGCCAATGCGTCGGGAGGATTCATTTAAACTGTGCAACATCTCCTGCAAGTCCTTCAGGTCTCGGCCAATATAACGATATCGTCGGCAAAACGGAGGTGTGAAAGGTACTGGCGTTGATTCTTATCCCACATCCAGTCCAGTCTAGGGTCTTGAAGACATCCTCCAAAGCATTAGTGAACAGTTTCGGGAAAGAACATCCCCTGTCGCACTCCTCGATGCATTTGGATTGGTCTCGTTCGACCCCGGAATCAGGACAGAATAGACGCGCCACTATAGAGACCTCTCAACACCCTCGACGTATCGATAATCGACCTGACACGTTGAAGGGCTTCTCAGAACAGCCCAGGTTCTACAGAGTCAAAAGCTTTCTACTAGTCCACAAAGGCAAAGGCAGAGTGGCTGATTGTACTCATAGGTCGTTTGAGCCAACTTGCCTTATGGTGAAGATGTGGTCTATGGTGCAGCAATCCTCTGCGAAACCCAGCCTGCTCCGGTGGCTGGAATCCATCTGCTTTATTGGTGAGGCGATTTCGTCACGACTCTCGAGAACAGCTTGTATATGTGACTTAAAAAGCGAGATCGGTCGGTAATTTTTGAGGAGAGTATTGTCTCCTTCTTGAAAAACAACACAACCTCAGCTTTCAAGCCATGCCTTTGGGGAAATGCCTCTTTGAAGGACGGAATCGAATACCTTTGAAACGCACTCAGAACAGGGTCCCCTGCCTCGAAGCAGTTCGGTCGTGATTCCATCCTTCCCAGGAGCCTCCTCCTTGCGCCTAAGAGCCCGACTAACCTCATCAAAGCTGACGTTAGGAAGCTCACCAGAATAATGTCGAGTCAGACTAGCACGGGATCGTTAAACCGGTAATTAGGTTGAGGAGCCGTGACGCGTACAATTTGCGATAGAAGTTCTCATTCCGACAAGATCTCTTAGTAGGCTTAGTAGAAACAGTCGAGCCAGAGCTGTTCCTGAGCTTTTTCCGGAGCTTTTCCGCAAAACCTTCACCCTCTATTCTGCTCAATCGCTCTAGTTATTCGTTGCGTATTTGAGCAGCGAAGGTCTCTGACGATAGTCAAAGTCAAAGTCAAAGTCAAATATCTTTATTCAATATGGAAGCATTACACTTTCTTTATTGATTGTCAAACAATCTACCACCGGTTCGGAAATGGAAGCTCTGACCTGAGAAGAACCGGCGTAAGAAACTCAGCGGGACTTTTTCTTTTCCTTTGATATAACTCTGCGGTTCCTTTGATATAACTCCTATAACTTTGCGGATCCGCTTTGAAAGAATTTTCACATCTGTCGAAGTGGTCTCCTTATGCTGCTTGACGTTCCTCCATAAGATTGAGCGTCTCATCGGAGAGTTTGGACTTCTCCACAGTACGCTTACTCCTACAAAACCTTTGACCAACATCCGTATGCAGTCCACCTACGGCATCGAGGGCCTCGTCAACTGCCATTGTAGTTTCCGATGTGTAAGGGCATCGAATCGTCGGTTATTTAATTCCAGTTGGAATTCTTTCCTGGAGCCCATGACGGTTTGCTGGAAGTTAGGTCGAGAGTAGACCTCACCAAGCGGACCCGCTCCTCTGGAAATCTAAGTTCAGGGTGCCTCTCACTGTCGGTCATCACTTCCGGTTTTGAACCGATTGATCACAGAGATCCCTGAAAATGTGTTTCCGGTCCGTCATGATGAAGTTCATCTTGTCCTTGTCAAAGTCTCGGTCTCGCCATGTCCACTTCCTCACTTCTTCTTAAAATATGAACTCATTAAGAAGAGCCCTTCCTTCTCGAGGAAGTTTACCAGCATCTGCCCCTGTGATTTCGACTACCGACATTATGGTCTAACATCGATTCAATGCCCGTCGTGGAGTACGACAGGGCATTGAATCGTGTTTAGACAGGACTTTGGCATTAAAATCCCCCATGACAACGTTATAGTGGGCTTTGTGGGTGTTGTGTAGGCCCGGAGACATCCTGTATGTGGCCTCCACTTCGTCGTCGGGGCGTGTCGAGGTGGGCGCGTGTACACTGTATCACTTTGAGAGAATATCTTAGTGAGTTTAAGAACAATGACCACCCTACTCTGTACACCTGAAACTACGACAATGTTGTCATACAAGCGATTTATTGACGAGGAATCCACGCCGCCTTGTGACGGATGGTCGCCCTCTCGGAAGTAGAAAAGGTGACCCGATGGCAAGGTTATGGTGTCCTCTCCTGGTTCTTCACAACCCTAAAACGTGCCACCGGATCTTGCCCAGTTCTACCTCCAGCTTGCCCAGGTGTTCGCCAAGTCTCGACGTTCGTCCATTAACGCGTAGCCAGTTCAAGTTTTTGCTGGTAGCGATCCGTAACCGGGGATTCTTCCACCCTTTGTCCCACCGTTACTTTGGCCGCTACCGTGACTAGGAATAGTGGAACTACCGGGAACTAGGGCCGTTTTCCTTTTTGAGCTTTCATTGAAAAGAAAATGCCATAATTGCTACGCTGAGCAGGCGGATTGGCATGACTAATTGACACTTTACTACGGATCTGTCTTACCCTCAGTAAAGCAGATCCGCCGTCAGGGCGGTGGGACGTCACATCCCTACGCCACGCCGCAAAATGAAAATAAACAAAAAAATACCTACTTCAAACAGTATACAACCATTAAGCGCAATATAAACCGGTGACAACGAGCCCTCTGCAAGAAACTTTCCATTGTATTTAAATCTGACTGCCTCCGTAGCCTAGTGGTATCGGCGTGTGCTTTAGAAACCGGAGGTTGTGGGTTCGAAACTTGCGGGGACGCAACAAATTTTCATTGTTGTCTCCTAGTTGGTTAGGGCAATTTGGGCCGATCACCCAATTGTCTGAAAAGTAAGATGATCCATGCGCCGGATGGACATGTAAAAAGTCGGTCCACCCACCAACCCGCATTGGACCAGCGTGGTGGGATACGGTCCACACCCTCTAATGGATAGGGGTGTATTATGGGAGGCCCATGTCCAGCAGTGGACTAACGAAGGCTGATGATGTGATGTGTATTTAAACCCTAATATCTTTTAAAGTATACATTTAATCCAAAAGATACGTATGACACGTTACATACACATAGAAACTTACACTATATAACCTTTAATGTGGTTTCAATATTGCAATGTTTAACTACGTTTTGCATTAAAAAAGCATTTGCTTCTTATTCTTTAAACAAAGATAAATGGGCTCGCGGACTTTGGACTGGGAACTTAAACTTTATTATCTTAAATAAGGTATGAATGTGACTGATTGCAATTTTTTAAAATGTTTACGTTAAAATTCTTATTGTACAATATTCTTCAAACATAAATAAATGCTATCGTGGACTTTATTGTAGAACAATTTAGGTAGTACAAATATGTTAAACTTATTTTGTGTCCACGTTTTTCGGGTTTGGCAGCGTTTATAATTTAATCGCACGAGGTTGTAGTTTTTGGTGCCGTCATTTACTATTTTTATTTTTTAAATATCTGTTAAACTACTTATAAAAATAGAAGAAATGACAAGCTAATATCTATTATTTAAAAAAAGAATGAACAAAATCCTTCCTCTAGGAGTGGAGCAACAAGGTGGCATATGTAAAAAAAACATTCGAAAATGATTAGGACCAGCAGAATTCGATCCTGCGAACTCTTGCTTTTTTTAATGCGCATTACCAATAAACATATTGCTAGCTTAGCTGATAACAAATTACTCAGGGTTATTTTCGGTGTTTTAAAAATACAGCGTAATATCATTTATAAAATAATTATAAACTGAATTTATGTTTACTGTAATATTATCGTTTATATTATATGAATTTATCGTCAAAAGATGTTTGTCAATCGTTTCTTGTAATTTGTTATATTAGGTATTTATATTAATATACATTTGATTATAATTAAAGTTTAGCAATGAAGAAGTAAATTATAAAATAAAACTTATAGAATAGAACAATATCTATGGTTTTTTTATGTTTTTGTCCAGAGAACAAAAGAAATTTAGCGTGAGTTCGGTTATTGTGGTTTTATAACAAAGGTGTGATTTCAGGGCAGGAGCTATAGCCTGTTATTAATAGCTGCCTCGGTTAGCTTGAGGGCACTACAGACGTGAGTGCGACCTGGAAAAGCTGTATGCTGTTGAAAAATTGCGGTCGACAAATTTCACCCTAAGAGTCAGACCGACTTCAATTAGACACTGACAATAAATGATTAGGAAGCTTTGTTATGGATAAAAAACCCTCGCAGATGTCGGAGTTTTACCATTATTAATGTGTTAATACATAAATTATATGGTTACTGAATCTGTGAGAATACTGTAGGGTTTCATTATACAGGTAAGTTAAAATTAGGAGTGTGATAGCTTAGCCTATTTTTACCTAAAACAACTGCTGCATAACCTGTTGTGTTGCGGTTTAATTTTGGAGCTGATGTAGTTCTTAAATAATAAGTGCATCTCCTCTTCCTTTACTCTCATATTCTAATGGGACCGATATCTGTAATAAGCGGAGAGAGATCGAGCGCTTGAGTGACTTTTTATTTCATGCCTATCCGACACATGGATAATCTTACTTTTCAGGCAAATAAGTAATCAGCTTGCATTGCCCAACCAACATAGAAATAGTTTAGTATATAGCTGAGCGCCGTAGGATTCTAACCCATGACCTCCGGTTTCTAAAGCGCAAGTAAAAGTACAGAGCAATAACATCCGCAGTATACCAATAGGAACGGAGTTTGCGTTATATTTAACAATAGTAACTAAATAATTTTTTATTAGTAATATATTAAACTTTTACTTATTATTTTCTGGAATATAATTATTGATTTAATTTGTAATTTGGCTAGAATAAAAATAGAATTTACAACCAATATTCATTATATTAATACTAAAATCAAATTAATATTGTCAAAATATTGGCTTGCTTTAGGTATTTTTTCAATTAGGTCTTTCGTTATTCCAGATCGTTTTTTATACATTGTTAGTTTTATTGTTAAATATTATATATATGTATATAATTTTCTTTTTAACACTGACAATGTATGAAAAACATACATACACATAATAGCAATGTTTTTGCGTGCTAAGCAGTTTTTTGGTGATTTTGAACCCAAATACAGAAACGAATTAAGTTAAGGGGAATTTCTCGCAATTCAAACTGACAAATAAACCAACGGTGATTTTAATGAAGCTGTTCTAATTTACAGTTGCACCATTTTGTACTGGCTGGATGTGGCACATAACTTTGTGGGGGATACTGTCCCGCTCAATTTGTTTCATGCCACAAATGTATGTAGTGCGTCACGTGTGCAAAGCGCATATATTCCGACCTGTATGACAGAACCACTTTCGACAAACATGTTAGTTGCGTGCATCTTAAACCATTCCAATATAGTAGTTTCATTACAATGTAATATGTCCTTTGAAAAGCAAATTAATTTAGTACAGTACAATTTCCACCAAATTAAATACTGATAATGGTGAACAATAAAAATTATATAATGATTAAAACTATAATTTTTATGATTTATCTCTCAAGAATACCTTACCAGTTATAGGTTATTTTTTATATAGAGAAATGTGACAAAGTTCGACAAAACAGTATTATATAAATTAGTTTTTTTCATCGATAAGTAATTTTTATTGCTTATATTTGACTTATACTATTTGTGGTACAGGGTGGGCCAGAAAGAATTGCAAAATTTAAAAAAATACAATGCACGTACAAATTTTTAATTTAAGTAAAATAGACATTTGGGAAATCAATTTCTTACAAATGACATCATTCAGGCACATCAGAATCAACATGCATCACCGCGCTGCAAACATTCCTCTAATCTGAACCTCGAATTGATAGAAACTCTTTGACACATTGCGCGGGGAATGGCTGGCATTTCTTCTATGATATTAGTTTTCATCTGGATAATTATTGCTGGGTTATCAAAGTAGACTCAATTTTTACATATCATCACACACAAAAGTCCTGTGGCGTTAGAGACCATTCAATATCACCTCGGTGCGATATCAGTTTCTTAGCAAACATCTCATTCACGACCGCCAAAGTGGCATTGGAAGTATGGCATGTCGAGCCATCTTGTTGAAACAACGTCAGACGATTATAGGCTTCAAATTGTTGCAATGGCAGAAAGGACAAATCCCTTAACATGGCTAAATATCGGTTAGAATTTACAGTGACAGATTGCCCTCGTTGATTTTTAAAAAATAGGGTCCGATAATTCCGTGCGCTGTTACGGACGCCAAAACGGTTACTTTCGGCGAATTCCAATTCAAAGGCCTTTGATGTTATGTACGTGGGTTCACTGCAGTTAAGTTACTTCAATCCTGTTTATTGGCATACTCATTTAACTGAGAATGAACATTGTCGGAAAACAGAATATTGTTGAAACTCCGAAAGCAATCCAAGATTGTTTCAACAAAAGCTCATTGTAAAATTAGATCATTTGGCTGTAATTCCTGCTCAAGTCGAATTTTATACCGCTGCAATTTCAGATCTATTAATAAAATACGACGCAAAGATATTCTGGATACCACCAAGTTCAGCTAATCGCTTACGAGTCGATAGACTAGGAATACGTTGAACTGAAGTCTAACTTGTTCTATTGTCGACCGTTCATGTTGACCTCGGCTTGGCCGTCCCGCTGGCTTCTGTTTGACAGTCGAAATAGTAGCTTCGAACTTTTTGACCCACGAGCGAATCATACTTTACTTAGGACACTGATTTATGTCATGTAATCCAATCTTACGCCGAAATAAATGCCAAAAATAGCGCACGAATTGCCATTTCGTAAGAATATTTATCGCTGAATACACGCAGCGCTCCGGTGAATCTATCCATCGCGACTGAACTTCCGAGAACCAAGCTGCTCAACCCCGCCAACCGCGCAGGCCTCTCTTATAAGGTTATGTAGCAAAAAGTTAAAATAACTGAGCCTTCTATTTAAGTTTACAGACGTAATTTAAGTGCTTTGAATACAATGTTTGTCTTTATTTTTAAATGTCAGCAACAGGTTTATCACTTCTATTGTTATTATTATTTTACAACGTATATTTGTTTTTCATAAGTCTCATAATAATAAATATTCTGATTAAAATAGGTGAGATCTGGTTGCAAATGGGAAGCTCTAGGCATAGATTCGACGATATTTCTCAATGTGTATATATCTAATTGCAATGGCAAATACGCTTGCCGTTAAGATAGCAATGCTATTACAGTTAAGATAGCAAGACAGCTAATTAACGTTAATTCACCTCGTTTGATCTATTGCAGCTATATTTACAATAAAATATCTTATAACTTTAATGTGGGAAAACAAGACATAAATTGAATTTTTAAAGTTTTAAAAAAGGCGATTTTTAATTTACTCATATTTAAATAACATCTTTTTCTCCTTAATACACATAAAAACATAAGGTTCATACATAAAAAATGGAATTCATTAAACATTTTTTAACCATGTTTATGATTATTCAAATAATCATAAACATGATATTCTGCAGAACAATTAAAACTTTTATAGGACCTATAGATAGACGCTTTTATAACAAAATCCCAGAAACTGTTTAGCTTTTTCTTGTAAAGAAATTTTATAAAGTTGTTAAAGAAACGTTTGTCGAGAGGATCAGGTCGGAAGCTTTCATTTCCTGGAACCGGTATATTCAAAAAGTGTGCAACTCCATACAATGTTATTATTTTTCATCTATGCTCGGAGTATTTCCAAAGGACTGCATTATAAAACAATATAATCCGTCAGAGATCATCATCTCATATTAATAGACTGGCGAGTAAACTTAGCTCTGCGGCTTATGCAGTCAAAAAAATTAGACAACTAACCGATGTTGAGACAGCCCGTTTAGTATATTTTAGTTATTTTCACAGTATAATGTCTTCTGGCTTTCTACTGTGGGTAAACGCGGCACATATAAATACTATTTCCATAATTCAAAAGAGAGCGATTCAAGCAGTCTATAACCTGGGCCACAAAGAATCGCTGAGAAAAATATTTACAGAAATCAATGTAATGACTGTTTTTTCTCAATACATTTTTGAAAATATTATGTATGTTCATAAACATAAAAATGATTTTGAAAAACATCGTGACACACATAAAATAAATAAAAGGAATAAGCATAATTATGTTCCTCAAAAACTAGGCTCAGAAGAACAATGAAATCTTTCAATGTATACTCTTCTACAATGAAATCCCAGAAAACGTTCAGCTTTTATCGGTAAATAAATTAAAAAGTTGTAAATGAACGTTTGTGTGTTAAAGGATATTATTGTTGTAATGACTACTTGATAGATAACGCACCCTGGTAATGAACTGTTCGCTCCAGGCTATTTCAAAGTAGTAAAAACGTGAGGTAGTATGTAAAAATTTTGTAAAATTTATTGAAAAAAAAATGTCCCACTGAGTTTCTTACGCCAGTTCTTCTCAGTTTCAGAGGCTTCCATTTCCGAACCGGTGGTAGATTATTTGACAATGAATAAGAAAGTGTAATGCTTACATATTGAATAAAGATATATGACTTTGACTTTGAGGGAAACAGTGTAGCCGACATGCGCATTTACCTAACGTCTAATAGTTTTCCAGCATTAAAATCAGCTAGGTCTTACTTATTCCCCGTTTTCTGACCAATAAAATTATATAAATAGTTATTGTTATGAATTTTCCCTTGGAATTATAAATTTCCCTTGGAATAAAATATTATTGAAAATTAAGAATAATTTAGTCTTTAGATAATATTGAAATGTGAAGAAAATCAGACCTTGCTATCTATTCTGTAGGTGGTGATTCCCCTTTTTACAAGTGACCATTTTGGGCTGTACCACCGCGGTGCCTATTTCTGCCGCTAAGCAGTAATGTAAAAATACTACTCTGTTCTAGTTTTAAAGTGTACTGCCAGCGTATTTATTGGGTAAACGATTCTTAACATTCTATGCTCTCTGTAGGTAGCGTCTTGGTGAAGCCACTAGTATTGCCAATGTGAGCATCGTTGACCACTTTCTATCGGGTGACCCGACAGCTCGTCTGCCTGGGTAGCCAATAAAAAAAAGAAACAAAAATATTGCAAAAAAAATTACATGCTTTTAAAAAGTGATCGTTTTCGGCTTTAAGATAATGTATTAATCTAGTATTAGTTTAAGCGCTCAAAGTAAAAAAAATCAATGTCAAATTCAATAATTTATTATTACATTCTTATGGGTGATATTTTTTTTGAATTTAAATCGAACTAGGGTAGTGATCCTATATCTTTTTGCCTTCTTCTTCAAGGAATTTAGTCTACAATTTTGTATTTTATATTATTAGTCATTAAATCGAATAAATTAATTAGAATTCTATTTTATATGGACGCACAAAGCGATTGATATCTGACCTCCACAAGTTTAACAGCCTCTATTTTATTAGGTGTGCGTCTATTTAATTTTCGTATGTGATTTTAATCAAAATTGTACGTAATATGTTTTTAACGTCATTAAAATGTTAATTGAAATTGCTTTTATAAGCAATACATACATTGCATGCTACCAAAGATTCCTGAGTATGCTTATTCTAAATATAGTTGTCTTCAATGATCAAAGATAGTTGAGAGGGGTAAGTTTATAGTTCCGTTAAGAATCTTTAGAGTTTATGCCCAATGGCTCGGAACACCACCGAACACTGCCGTCTCAAGTTTTATCTAAGCTATGCGATTAATTTAAACTTTTAAAGACACCGTAGTGGTTGCTTTACACCCGTTGATGAAATATAGCTATGCTGTTATACTTAATGTTCTTTTTAAATATCTGTTACTGGAATAGCGTTTAGATCTTGTAAAAACAAAATAAATAAAGATTATAGACATTACACGTGGTCTTACTATTGCTATAAAAAGTTCGGTATAAGACACAAGATGTTCCAATCAAAAGTTATATTATAGTAGTAAAAGTACATTAAATGTTTTGAGCTTAATTTTCTGCAAGCATATTTAGTATTTTTTAATCTGCATATGTTATAATCCTCTACGGATAGTAAAAAGGTTTCTATCGGAGTTTATACTAATGTATACTATGTACATACATATTTTTTTTATGCAGTTAAATAATTTAACTGATACTAACTATATCAGATCTGAATAAGATGTTTTATTAATTAAAAAAAATGTAATATCTATAACCAATAATCATAAGGCGTAATGCGTTTTGGTCAGCAACTATATATAAATATATATTTATATAACTATATATAGTATATGTATAGTATTTATTACTTATTATTAGCAAAAAAATATATTTATAGGTTACTGTACATAGATTTCGTTTCTATTTTTTATAACAATAATACAGCATGTCACTGAAAATCATATAAATAGAAGTAATAATCTTTAAACCTTAGTCCAATATGATTAAGTATTTATCTACCGATAGAACATGAAAACTTTTGGGAAGAATTCAAGCTTGAACGTATGGTTCCTGTTTAAGTTCATTATTAATATTGAAACTCTTGACTAAAGTCGTTTTGCGCTGGTTATAAGGTTATTCAAACATAACATAGTCACTGACTAAATAAACAAATTTATTTATTTTTTAACATTCACTTCTCATAATTTTTTGAAACGTCAGGTAAAGGATTTACTACATTTGTTTTTATTTCGTTTTATCTATATTTTTAACTTTTGCACTGAATAATAATTACCTAAACTTTATTATGGTGGGTCATTCACCGATCAACGCGCACAAGGCAATATTGTGTGTTTGTTATTGTTTATTGCTAATCCTAGTTAATTAATTAGCAAAAAGAGCCTGGTTACAATGTTGGGTTCATGAAAGCAATATTCTATGAAGTAATAATAAATAGACGTACAAAATATTATTTTTATTCAAACTTATGATCAGTTCAGAGTTTAGCACAAGCTCTATATATAAATAATAATGTACTCGTGTTCGTGCACTTTAAGTTTTTTGGTTACTATTTATAAGGCATTCATTAAATTTTTTTGCCTACAGCGGTAAAATAAACTTATTCTTTTACATAAATTAGTATGGCTAAATATGTAAAAATAACAAGATGACAGATTAACATGTGTAAGAGCAACAGGCTATTAAAAGTACGACAAGTCCACTTCTTCTTAATGTTTTGATATTTGTTTAATGGAAAGCGTCAACAGTTTCTTTGTTAAGTCCAATTAGTTTAGTTCTCGGCAAGACACGTCACAAAGAAAGCCTTTTAAAGAACACTAGAGGTAGCGGGCTGAAAATTCTGTAGAAGCTTTAGAGATAGAGGTTTATGCAATTCAACGCAAAACGTTTAAAACTATTTAGCTTATTATTCAGACATTTTTTCCATATCTTAGCAGGGTATTTTTTACATACATTTTATAGACAAAAGAGCCTAAATCAACTCCATTAAAGTGTGCTATTTTTATGTATATTGTTCGCGCAAGTACCGAATAGGTTAAGGTTTATAAGAATCCTTTTTATTAAGGAAACTTTGTAATACGAGGAAAAAATGTAAAATGTCATCGCTTCAAACATGGTTGTACTAACTTTCTAAAGATAATTTTGGTGGGTTATGTCCAGAACAGGTCATAAAATATTTCACATCACAATAGCCTATACTATGAATCTGTTTTGTAATACAGGTGGCCCATAAGTCCCTTGAAAAGTAAAATTTGAATAATACGAACAGGGCGCGCGTGAGCGGTGCAGGGGAAGCAGGGGGAGTAACTTTGGTTTCTGGGAATTTAATCGCGATGAAGCGTTTTACCGGAGCGGACCGTGCGTTTTGTGTGCGCAGTTTATAAAACGACAATTCACAACCGTTGCGCGGCGTGAATTTCGAATTAAACGGTTGCTAAGTTCGAGAGACCGGTTCGACGTAGATAAACCGGTTGGGTCGCCCAAGGACGTTCGGAACAAAACATGAACACAGTGACACAGTCTATTCGCGAAAATCCGACAGTCAACTCGTAAGCGCGCTAGAGCATTAAACGTATCCAGGACATCGTTACAACGGATTTTGAAGAAAGATTTACTATGCACTCTTACAAAATTCAGTTGTTCAAGAATTAAAGAAACTGACGGTATTCAAAGACAAATTATGCCGGATGAAATGTTGAATCGGTTTACTCCTTCAATAACATAATGTTCTCTGACGAGGCTCATTTCCATGTTAACTGGATGTTAGTAAACAAAATTGCGGCTATTGGAGCCCCATCAATCCAAAACGTAAGCATCAGACGCCCTTACATAGTCCGAAGTAATTTTTGCGACTTTGCAGCCCATGTGTCCTAGGGCTTACTTTTTGAGGATGGTAGAGGCGCGCAGTTACTGTTACGTCAGAGCGCTATGTGGCTATGATCAAAGAGTTTTCATACCAGTATTGCAAAACTTTTAGGCTTTTAGAGAGAATGTGTTTCAACAGGACGGGACTCTCACACCTCTAACACTGCTATGCCGTTATCCGTCTACTTTTCCTGGCAAAGTGATCTCTAAGAGGAGGATTTCCTGGCCTCCACGTAGTCCAGATCTAACCCCGATGGTTATTTTTGTGGGCTACCTAAGGCTAAAGTATACGACACAAACCTGCGGTCAATTGGGCCCTAAAAGAAAACATCCGCGGAGAATGACAAGCATTTCAGCAGTGACTGCCGCGCAGACATCGACAATTTTAGACGTCGTTTGCAGTGCCGTGATCGCAACGGATTATATTTAGAAGATGTTATTTTGAAAAAATAAATCCCGTTTTTTAGGCTTTTTTTGTAAATAAAAAAATAATTTACAATGTAATTAGATTTAATTTAATAATTTTTTTTTCATATCAAAGGACTTATGGGCCACCCTGTATAAACAATTTTCGTACCAATTTGCATTTATTTATGAATGTACAGAAATTGAAAATTGGTACTCAAATAATTTATTTGTTATGAAGCTATTATCATCTATGTAAAAATGACATTATCTATATGGCTGACATTGAAAAGTTTCGTTCGTAAGCCCCGTCACTAATTAGTGCTGCGTTGTTCATAGCCCCTTTTTAATTGCGACTTCGCAATTAGTGTTTTTGCCGTATAAATCTGGCCCTTATTGCATTTACCATTGTACCAATACAATTACGCAATCTAATTGGACGCAAGCTAGTGTAGATTTACGATATGAATTCTCCCGTCGTAGGGAATGACCCTTTGTTTCATTTAGTAACTACAATTATCATCGGGTATTTAAAGAGGCATTGATTGAAGTACTGTGAGTATTACTTATGTAGGATACTTGAGCTTAAGTACAGGCAGAATTATTATGATATCAATTTCATCATCAAAGCCCTTTGCGTCTTTACAGACGATTAAAGCATCTGTCTGATCAGAGAAACACCTCTTTTCGTGGCTATATAAGCCAATTCGGGAGCGACATCGTATTCTACACCAGCGGCAGGAGAATTGTAAATTAGGCAGGGCCAGTGTGTCTCTTATGTCTTCTATCCACCAGTAATTGAAACCAGGCTGTATAGTTGCGAGCTCGACCCTCCTTCACACTTTTACGCCATCCAATCTTATCCTCCGCGAGCTTCTCCCAGTTTGTTGTCGATGTTAAATGCGGACATGTCTCGCTTGACACAGTCTTTGAATCGTATCAGCGATCTCCCAACGTTTATCTTCGCATTTGCTATAGTGCCAAGCAAAACACGCCGCGGCAAAACGAGTAGGTGACATGCAATAAACCGGTGGTAGTCCCCTGTTTCAGGAGACCGTCTGGTGGATACCCGCGGTGCTATTTCTGCCGCGAAGCAGTAGTGTGAAACACTGCCGTTTCGGTTTGAAGGCACCTGTAGCAGCGTATTTACTGAGAAACAAGACTTAACACCTATGTCTCACGCTAGGCGGCGCGTCGGCGATACCACTGGTATTGTCAACGTCTGCATGGGTGTCGGTCACATCCCATCAGGTGACCCGACTGCTGTCTTTCTGCGTATGCCATAAAAAAATAATATATAATGCCCCAGCCATCTCAACCGTTTCTGCTTGAGCAGTTCAGTGAGGCTGGGCAGCTGTGCAATTTCCAACACCTTTTCGTTCGTCGCTCTGTCCATTCACGTGAAACATATTGTTACGCAAACAGCGCATGTAGAAGGTGTACAGTCAGCGTTCTTGCTTTGCGTACGATGTCCAGGTTTCCGCTCCGTACAGAAGTATGCTCAATATGCATTTTTGAAACAATGTCGTTCTGGTCTTTGTGATCAGATATTTGTTGGTCCAAACTCGTGAAAGCTCCGTGCTTTCCGAAAATGGCCGCCGCTTTGCCAATACGAACGTTGATCTCTGCATTAAGCAAGAGATTGTTCGACATGGTCGACCCAAGGTAGCAAAACTGCTCTACTATTTCCAAGGGCTTCCCATCCAGAAGAATCGCTGGTGGTGTGATACAATTGTCTTCTTGGCGTTTATGCTTATGGAGAACAGAGTGCACATAAAATAACTTGTCCATCATCTGCTGTAGCTCGTGTGGAGAGGCAGCGACAAAAACTGCGTCGTCGGCAAACAAGAGACGTCGACGTCAAGTCCTCACGATACCGCTTAGACTTGAAAAGGCGGTGTTAAAAGTCTTCCATCAGTCCTGGTCAGATGAAACCGACGATGGCACTCGCGAGAACTTCTAGGAGTAGCGAGAAGAAGATACCAAAAAGGGTAAGTGCCAAGCACATTCCTGTTGGACGCCTCTACGTACAGCTAAAGACTCAAATAGGTCACCGTCGATGACAACAGAGCCTTTTAATTCTTCGTGGAACAATTAAATGAGACTTAGCAGCTTTGGTGGACATCCTATGCTCTATGCTAGTGCCGTGTCAAGTCAAAGTCAAAATCAAATATCTTTATTCAATATGAAAGCATTACACTTTCTTATTGATTGTCGAATAATCTACCACCGGTTCGGAAATGGAAGCCTCTGAAATTGAGAAGAACTGGCGTAAGCAACTCAGTGGGACATTTTTTTCAATAATTTTACAAAATTTTACATACCACTCCGTTTTTACTACTTTGAAATAGCCTGGAGTGAAAAAGTTCATTACCAGGTGTGTTATCTATCAGTAGTCATTACAACAATAATATCCTTAGACACAAACGTTCCTTTACAACTTTTTTAATTTATTTACGATAAAGCTGAACGTTTTCTGGATTTCATTGTAGAAGAGTATACATTGAAAGATTTCATTGTTCTTCGAGCCTAGTTTTTGAAGAACACTAATTATGCTTATTCCTTTTATTTATATTATGTGTGTCACAATGTTTTACAAAATCATTTTATGTTTATGAACATTCATAATATTTTCAAATATGTATTGAGAAAAACAGTCATTATATTGATTTCTGTAAATATTTTCTCAACGATTCTTTGTAGGCCCAGGTTATAGACTGCTTGAATCGCTCTCTTTGAGATATGGAAATAGTATTAGCACAGTAGAAAGCCAGAAGACATTATACTGTGAAAATAACAAATATACTAAACGGGCTGTCTCGACATCGGTTGGTTGTCTAATTTTTTGACTGCATAAGCCGCTGAGCTAAGTTTACTCGCCAGTCTATTAATAGAGGGCCCCATTATAGTTTAGAATCTATTGTGATGCCAGAAATACAGTGGAATCTATGTGGTCTAGCGCTTCTCATCTACGACCAGATCACGCCCAGCTTGAGAAACATTAGGGATAATAAACCTTATACATTTTGTTTATTTTGTTTTAACATTAAATTATTTGCACTAAACCAGTATTTTATTTTTTAGAGGTATTATTGACATCGTCATATTGCAAGATACGTCGTTTTTAAAATAATTATTATATTAAAGTGTCATCAGCAAATAATACAATCTCGTTATTATTTCTAACCTCTATGGAGGTCATTAATATAGACCAAGAAGAAAAGGCCCAAAAATGATCCCTGAGGGACCCCCATACCTTTCTGCGCCACGGAGATCTCTTGCCGTTCACGTCAACTCTCTGGTTCTATGGCTCAGTACGAAGTTAGAATGTCAAGTGCGGCATTTTGATACCGTAGTGGCTTAATTTCCTGACCAAATTATCATGCTGGACACAGTCAAATGCTTTGGTTAAGTCTCAGAAGACACCTTAAGCATCGTGTGACCCTTCCTATGCCCCAAATATAGTTTTAACAAGATGGGCACCTGCATCAGTTGTAGAACGACCTGTAAACCATACTGTTTGTTATTAAGTATATTATAAGAATTAAAATATATTAGTAATTGGTTAAATTATTTTATTAAAAATTTACTAGCGCAGGCAGTCTATAATAAGGTCTAAGTTATTGGTCTGTAGTACTGCTTGATTTAAATACGTAATAACTTTCTGTGTTTTATAAGGTCCGAAAATTTATCACATGTAATACATTCATTAAAATAGCTGCTCAGCAAGGTAAGATAACATCAATAATAGAATTTATCACCTTAACCGAGATCCCCACAGATCTACAGTTTTTAATGTCCAGAGATTTAAAAGCGGACGCAATATCTTTATCGCTTACATTACTAAAATAGAAATTATCTTTACATTCTTTAATATTTTCTTTAATAAAGACTCTGCAACAGTTGGAGAAGAAACAAGTGACTTGGTGTTAAAGACAGGAATGTAAAAAAAAATTTCAAAATAGGATGGAACATCTTGATCAGAATTTATTTTACTATTATTAACATTTAAGCGAATTTCAATGTTCTTGTTTTTAGCCCTTCCTGTTTCACTATTATATTTTCAAGTAATTTTATTTGGTTCGATTCATCTTTAATTTTGTTTTTTTTTTTTTATATCTAGAGTGACTTCGCTGTCAGCACACTTTTCTAATGTTTATAGTTCATATAATCTTTGCTCTGCTCTTATGTATTTCAACAGTTGCCCATTCACTAGAAGCTTGAGATCTTTTTGATTTGATGTTTTAGAAGAAAATATGCTCTTAAATTCAGTTGTTATTAATTTAAATAATTTATTATACAGTATATCTGGCTTCCTATTATAATGCAGTTAACTATTTTTTATTATCCTATTATAAAACTTCTCAATACGTTTTATATACATAGAAATAACCATTTTTTTGCATAATATTTTTGAGGATCTATTATCAGAGACAAAGAACCTAATTGTTCACAATGATCAGATGATAACATAATAATGATGGATTTGTTAATGGTATACAATTTGAAAATATATTATCTATACATGTTGCCGGGAGGCAGTAATTCTTTTGCTTCAGAAATAAGTTTAAAAGATTATATTAATTTAACAATGATCTGAATCTAATAGTGGTGGTTGTATTATTAATAAATTTATGTTAAAATCACCACAGACTACTATATTTGTACGCCTACCTTATAACTACCTCTTAACCATCCAAAGATTGACTGAAAGACAATGTCTTCGGCATTAAGTCCGTCGTTGTTCCATTTTAGGTACATTGAGTGTTGTGTCACATAAGTGTTAATAAATAAATATTTTATTAGATTCATATAGTTTTAGTAACTATTTGTTCCAATATAATTTCAAAAGATTCGTATAACGCACTGTAAGGTCTGTATACACATACTAGAGTAACTAAGAGGCTCACTGTATCAGTACGATTTTATATTTTAAATTATTTTCAAAATGGTATGGAGCCACCGCGTATGCTTTTCTCTGGTGAACAGGCTAGCATCCTGGTAACATCCAAGATCAAATATAATCTGATTATCATATAACCAGTGTTCTGAATACACATTGTATCTAGATTACAATTGTTTAAAAAAGTTCAACTTCTAGTTCCTTACGGCTATGCCTTAAATGTTTGATGCTAATTATTTCTTTGTTTACGCGATATTATACTATACTCAATACTATTATTAAAAAATAACTTTATCGAATTTTATCGCGTTTGTTTTACATATTAGAATTCCCGACTTTCGAACACTTCCTGGTCTACCCTACGACCACGCCACTGTAAAATGTTCGAAACGTCGGATTTAAATGTAAAATAAACCGATAAAATCGACCCTATATTTTGTATTAGCCTGCTAAAACAGTGTTTTTTTGTAATTTGTCTTGTAATTTATTGTTTTCTCATTAAGACATTGATTATTACAATTAAGTATCTAGAGACAGCCCTGTTGTTTTAAAATTTATTTAATTTACTTTCAATATTTTCCAAGGCATTACATGTCACAGTATTTCCTGCTCAAAAGCAGAGGATTTTATAGCCAAAGACTAGACTGTTTAATATAATAATATAGCAGCTGTGCTAACTGTTTTTATTAAAGTTTGATAGGTTCAACCTATAACAAGTTAGGTTCAGTTCTATAATTGATTATTTGATTTATGTCAATTAGTTGTATTTTATTTACAACGTCAGAAAAGGCTAAGGATATCAATTATTATTATAAAGGATTGATAAGAAATGACTCTTTAACTATGCATATAGTAATATTTCTTAAAGTTGTTTGAGTGTGAATATCATGTCGACAGTGGATCGCTGGACTCGGAATCCGCATTGGTCTTCTGGGTAAATTGATGTGCTAGTTGTTGAGCTTGAAGTACGATACGTCAAACAATTTTCTCACGATGCTAGGAAGGGCTATCTCACGGTAACGGTTGCAATCGCACGGTCTCCTTTTTCCTTGTATAGGTCACTATACCTAGCCACGCATTTCTTGAGGATCGCAACCCGCCTCCCAGCATATATAAAGCAGTATGTGTATGGAAGGTCCACATATGTTCCGTCGTTACGGACTTTCGCCCGCCAGGTAGGTATTTTAGATTAAATCCAATGTAACTGACTCGGGATCAACGGTTGTAAGTAAAGCCTGGTGTAGTGTTCAACGTTGCATTTGCCAGCCGCTGTTGTAGTAACAGACCAGGGAATCGGACCAAGCGCTCTTTTGATTCCGAGTACAGTCCATGAGATTTCCCGTGTCAGCGCAGGCTTGATTCAATACAAAGGTCTGACTATGCGTTTGCGCATTGTCATCACCTCTTTGCAGTTCTGCTTCGCAAGCAATAATCTGCGCCAGCTATTTACTGGGTAAATGGGTAATAAGTTAAACACAGTGGTTCGTTTCATAGACTAATTTATTGACCACAGAGTAACTAAAGGCGCTAGTAGTAACAGATACTTTTATACTATTTTGTTACAATATTAATACCTCCGCTTAACAAAATCATGTATACATTAGCATATTATTAACAGGCAATACACCAAGCATTCTAGTGAAATATTTATGCTTCACAGAACCCAAGCTCTTAGTAAAATATCAGCTGGCATATTGTTTGTTTCAAGTAATCTACTTATAAACATGTTTGCCACTGCCTCCTAACAAAATGATATCTTATATCTATGTGTTTAGGACCTCCTATGATAACTGATTCAAAATTAACTTTGTGCCCATCGTCCTTTGGGCAGATGAATACCCGATACTCAAAAAACTTCTAGGGAGGAAAGGGGCCAAAAAAAAGCACACCTGTTGGAGCCTCACTCACAAAAAAGACTAAAGGTCACCTCATGACAAAAAATTTTCGTGGAACAATTAAAAAACTTAAAGCTTTGTGGACATCCTTTGCTCTATGCTAGGCCCTTTCAAGTCAAAGTAAACAAATTCTTTATTCAATTGAAACATTCCTTTCATTGATTGTCGAATAATCTACCACCGTTAAAGGGCCTCTGAAACTTTAAGAAGAACTGGGAAAATCAGTAATTTTTTTTTCTAAATTTTAAAAAATTTTTAATAATATCTCTTTTTACTCTTTAAAAGCCTGGGGGAAAAGTTTATTACCAAGGTTGTTATCTATCAAGGGTTATTACACAAAATTCCTTTAACACACAAATGCATTTAAACTTTTAATTTATTTACAGATAAAGCGAACGTTTTCTGGGAATTTCATAGTAGAAGAGTATACATTGGAAAGATTTCATTGTTCTTCTGAGCCTAGTTTTTGAAGAACATAATTATCTTATTCCTTTATTTATTTTATGTGTGTCGATGTTTTCAAAATCATTTTATGTTTATGAACATATAATATTTTCAAATGTATTGAGAAAAACAGTCATTACATTGATTTCTGTAAATATTTTCTCAGCGATTCTTTGTGGCCCAGGTTATAGACTGCTTAGATCTTCTTTTAATTATAAATGGTATTTATATGTGCCGCACAACCCTTTCCCACAGTAGAAACCAGAAGACATTATACTGTGAAAATAACTAAAATATACTAAACAGCTGTCTCAACATCAGTTGTTGTCTAAGCTTATAGCGCTGAGCTAAGTTTACTCACCAGTCTATTAATATGAGGGCCCCGTTGTAGTTTAGAATCTATTGTGATGCCGAGAAATACAGTGGAATCTAGCGCGTCTAGCGCTTATCCATCTACGACCACATCACACCCAGCTTGAGAAACATTAGGGATAATAAACCTTATACATTTTGTTTTATTTTTGTTTAACATTAAATTATTTGCACTAAACCAGTATTTTAATTTTTAGAGGGTATTATTGACATCGTCATATTGCAAGTTACGTCGTTTTATTAAATAATTAATTATATTAAAGAAGTGTCATCAGCAAATTATACAATCTCGTTATTGTTCTCAACCTGGTATATGAGGTCATTAATATAGACCAGGAAGAGAAAAGGCCCCAAAAAAAGATCCCTGAGGGACCTCCATACCTACCTGCGCCACGGGAGATCTCTTGCCGTTCACGTCAACTCTCTGGGTTCTATGGCTCAAGTACGAAGTCAGAATGTCGAGTGCGGCATTTTTGATACCGTGGTGGCTTAATTTCCTGACCAAATTATCATGCTGGACACAGTCAAATGCTTTGGTTAAGTCTGAGAAGACACCTTAAGCATCGTGTGACCCTTCCCATGCCTCAAATATAGTTTTAACAAGATGGGCACCTGCATCGGTTGTAGAACGACCCCGTGTAAAACCATACTGTTTGTTATTAAGTATATTATGAGAATTAAAATGTATTAGTAATTGGTTAAGAATTATTTTATTAAACATTTAATAAGCGCAGGCAGTATATAGTAAGGTCTAAAGTTATTGGGGTCTGTAGTACTGCCTGATTTAAATACCGTAATAACTTTACTGTGTTTTATAAGGTCCGAAAATGTACCATATGTAATACATTCATTAAAAATAGCTGCCAGGCAAGGTAAGATAACTTCAATCATAGAATTTATCACCTTAACCGAGTTCCCCCACAGATTTTGAGTTTTTTTTTTTATGTCCAGATATTTAAAGACAAAGAGTATATATTTATCGCTTACATTACTAAAATAGAAATTATCTTTACATTCTTTGATGTTTTTTTTAATAAGGACTCGGTAACAGTTGGAAAAGACACAAGTGACTTGGTGGTAGAGACAGGAATGTCAAAAAAAATTATTGAAAATAGGATGCACTTCTTGATCAGAATTTATTTTACTATTATTCACATTTAGCCGAATTTCAATGTTCTTGTTTTTAGCCCTTCCTGTTTCACTAGTAATTATATTTCAAGTAATTTTTATTTTGTCCGATTCATCTTAAATTTTGTTTTTTTATCTAGAGTGACTTCGCTGTCCAGCACACTTTTCTAAATGTTAATAGTTCATATAACCTTTGCCTGCTCTTATGTATTTCAACTGTTTCCCATTCACTGAAAGCTGCAGATCTTTTTGATTTAACTGTTTTAGAAGAAAATATACTCTTAAATTCAGTTGTTATTAATTTAAATAATTTACTATACAGTACAGTGCTGCCTCCGTAGCCTAGTGGTATAGGCGTGTGGCTTAGAAACCGTAGGTCGTGGGTTCGAATCCTGCGGGGACTCAACAAATTTTCATTGTTGTTTCCTAGTTGGTTAGGGCAATTTGGGCCGATCACCCAATTGTTTGAAAAGTAAGATGATCCATGCGTCGGATGGGCATGTAAAAAAGTCGGTCCACCCACCAACCCGCATAGGACCAGCGTGGTGAGATACGGTCCAAAAACCCTCTAATGGATAGGGGTGTATTTAGGGGAGGCCTATGTCCAGCAGTGGACTATCACAGGCTGATGATGATGATGATGATGAAGACTATACAGTATATCTGGCTTACTATTATAATGCAGATAACTAATTTTATTTATTATATTACTTATAAAACTTCTCAATACGTTTTATATACATAGAAATAACCATTTTTTTTGCATAATATTTTTGTGAGATCTATTATCAATAATCAGATGATAATAATGATGGATTTGTTAATAGGTATACAATTTGTAAATATGTTATCTATACATGTTGCCGAGGAGACAGTAATTCTTGTTGCTTCAAGAAATAAGTTTAAAAGGTTATATGAATTTAACAATGATCTGAATCTAATAGTGGTGGTTGTATTGTGTAATAAATTTATGTTAAAATCACCACAGACTACTATATTTGTACGCCTACCTTATAACTACCTCTTAACCATCCAAAGATTGACTGGAAGACAATGCCTTCGGCATCAAGTCCGTCTTTGTTCTATTTATTAGTGTACATAAGTGTTAATTAATAAATATTTTTATTAGATTCAGATAGTTTTAGTAACATTTGTTCCAATATAGTTTCAAAAGATTCGTATAACGCACTGTAAGGTCTGTATACACATACAATTATGAAGTGCTCAAGCTCTGCACAGGCTATTTCAATAGTCTGCTCAACTGAGAGGCTCACTATATCAGTACGATTTTTATATTTTAAATTATTTTTCAAAAATGGTATGGAGCCACCGCGTATAGCTTTTTCTCTATTGAACAGGCTAGCAACCTGGTAACATCCAAGGTCAAATATAATCTGATTATCATATAACCAGTGTTCTGTAATACACATTGTATCTAGATTACAATTGTTTAAAAAAAAGTTCAACTTCTAGTTCCTTACCGGCTATGCCTTAAATGTTTTGATATACCAGGCTAATTATTTCTTTTGTTTCCGCGAATACTATAGTAATACTATTATTAAATAAAATAACTTTTTACGAATTTTATCGCGTTTGTTTTACATATTAAAATTCCCGACTTTTCGAACACTTCCCTGGTCTACCCTGTGACCACGGCCACTTTAAAGTGTTCGAAACGTCGGGAATTTAAATATGTAAAATAAACGCGATAAAATCGTACCCTGGTATTTTTTGTATTAGCCTGCTAATACAGTGTTTTTTTTGTAATTTGTCTTGTGAATTTATTGTTTCCTCATTACGACATTGATTATTACAATTAAATATGCTAGAGACAGCCCCTGTTGTTTTAAAATTTAATTTAATTTACTTACAATATTTTCCAAGGCATTACATGTCACAGTATTTCCCTGCTCAAAAAAAGCAGAGGACTTTATAGCCAAAGACTTGGCTGTGTTAATAATACAATAATATAGCAGCTGTGCTAACTGTTTTTTTATTAAAGTTTGATAGGTTAAACCTGTAACAAGTTAGGTTACAGTTTCTATAATTGATTATTTGATTTATGTCAATTAGTTGTATTTTATTTACAACGTCAGAATAGGCTAAGGATATACAATTATTATTATATAGGATTGATAAGAAATGACTCTTTAACCTATGCAAATAGTATTTTTTCTTGAAGTTGTTTGAGTGTTAATATCATGTCGACAGTGGATCGTTGGACTCGGAAACCGCATTGGTCTTCTGGGTAAATGTGATGTGCTAGTTGTTAGAGCTTTGAAAGTACGATACGTCCAAACAATTTTCCCACGATGCTAGGAAGGGCTATCTCACAGTAACGGTTGCAATCGCCATGGTCTCCTTTTACCTTGTATAGTGTCACTATATTAGCCACGCATTTCTTGAGGATCGCCACCCGCCTCCCAGCATATACAAAGCAGTCTGTGTATGGAAGGTCCCACATATGTTCCGTCGTTACCAGGACTTTTCGCCCACCAGTTAGGCAATTTTAGCATTAAGTCCAATGTAACTGACTCGGGATCAACTAGTTGTAAGTAAAGCCTGGTGTAGTGTTCAACGTTGCATTTGTCGGCCGCTGTTAGTAATAACAGAAAAGGGAATCGGACCAAGCGCTCTTTTGATTCCTGAGTACAGTCCACTGAGATTTCCCGTGTCAGCGCAGGCTTGGATTTCAATACAAAGGTCTGACTAATGCGGATTTGCGCATTGTATTCACACTCTTTGCAGTTCTGCTTTCGCAAGCAATAATGCAGCCAGCGTATTTACTGGGTAAATGAGACTTAAGACGCTATGTCTCTCTGTAGGTAGCGCGTTGGCGACACCACTGGTATTACCAACGTCTATGGGCGTCGGTGACCACTTCCCAATAGGTGGACCGACTGCTCGTCGGCCAGCGTATGCCATAAAAAAAAATCGGTAGCATAAAGCAGCATGACGCTTAGCATCAAACAGAGGTTGTAAGGTTACTAGGTTTTTAGCGAAACAGTCCCCGTTTTTTGTTTTCGCATACCCGAAAGCTTTTGCTGCTTTATCAGTGAGTAGAACCTTTAGTCTCTTCGATTCCAGTTTGCAGTTTCGCTATTAACCATTTCGCTACATGTTTAGATCATCAGATCGTTTTAGGTATTAAGGAGATTCAATTTCTTTTTACCAGGTGGTCTAGACAAGTGTATCTTCTTTGGAGATATAGTAAACTGCCAGTGGCCGGAGCAAGGGTGCCGCCAAGAAAGTTTGTGAGGCTCTTTGCCTTTAAAGTAAGTATTGGTTACACATAGTTGGTAATTGAAACAGAATTCCAAGAGACGTTGACCGTTTTCGTTAATGTTTCCGATACTATGGTTACCAAAGCAATCAGACCATGTCAAAAAATCACCACCAACACGAGCATTAAAATCTCCCTGTCCATAAGCTGATCGTAGAAATGGTCTTTGGTCTCAGCAGAGACAGACAGTGTTATAAATGTGACATAGCCGCATTTGATGTTCATACGGAGACATATGCATCTGCGATCTGAAACGCCTTTTGGAGTTTTGATCGCCTGCAGTGGGTCGTTCTGAACAGCAAATCAAACACCCTATTCGCGGACAGATTCGGTAGCCTTGCCTTTCCAGAAAAAGATGTAAGGTGCTTCCCGTAAGGACCCTTCCTCAGGAAGTGTCGTTTCCTGACGGGCTGCTATGGCGATATTAAGCCTGTCGATCTCACCATTCACGACAGCAGTTTTGCGCAGATCTTGGGCGGTAACTCCAGAACCTCCGCAGGTGTCGGGGAGGCCCGTCCTCATAGTACGGACGTTCCATGTCCCTATGCGCATATGTTAGGCATGTTTTTAAGGTTTCTTTCATTTTTATTTGCAGGTGTACTGGATTTCGGTAACAGTTGTCTTATTTTTGTCCCCCACACTCTAAAAGAACAAACCAGCACCGGAGCGGATCAACACCTGATTGGCCGGGGGCTGCCCAAATGGAGCGGGTGGTAGTTGATCGATGGGTCTACGATGGACCCTCCCACTGTCAAGAGTGACCCCTGGTGCCCACGCATACACCCATGAGCGCAGGCTTATAACTGGTCTCTGCCACTCCCCGTGTTGTTATCCACGCAGCCGAGCTGACGTGGGTGAAGTGTCCTCTCCATTGCATCGCCTGGAACGCAATTAAGAAAGGACAGGATCGCCCAAAACCTACACCATCCTCTCGGTCTTCCCAACAGAGGCCGCAGGAACGCCGGAGCGATACGTGCGGTGCTGGGTCAACTGCAGGAGTCTGTTGCGCCTGACGGTGACCACAAGACCGGGTCTTTTCGGAGTTACCTTCTCCTAGACAGGTTGCAGATCAGTGCTGACGATGCCTCCTCTCACCGTTTAAATAAACACAATGATAAAAGTACAATACACTAAAAAACTATAACAAATATCAAGTAATGTATAAATATTTTTTTAACAATTTAAGTAATTTTTAAACAGACAAAGATTTTGAACGGCCATAAATTTGAATAAACTTAGTAAACCTATACATTAGAATAAGAAGTTTTGTTACTATAATAATAGTAACAAAACTTCTTATTCTAATGTAAAATCTTGATATAAAACTGTTATGAAATATGTTTTTCGTATATTTATTTTTCGATTTTTCTTGAGTTTTCCTTTATTTTTCCACGTGTATAACCGCCGTGAGTGGGTATGAAGTAATTTCCCAACTTTTCTTATTTCAATCTTTCTTGTTTGTGATGAATTTCTTATTTCGGTTAACATTATGTATATTATATCCTCTAATTGTTATCACTATTTGTTAGCAGATGGCACTGTTTGAAATTCTTATTTTCTATTGATTTTTGTCGTGTTGATGTTTTACTTTTCTTTAAGGTGGCGCTGTATTGGGTTTCCAAGATGAGACGTCTGTTTATTACGGCAATATTACAATATTGGGACTTGGTGGTGCTTAAATTTTTTATGTCGCTTTCTTTATGCTATTTTATTAAATATTGGCTTCATTTTGTACTGTTTTTACACTGTAACGGATTTCTTACGATAACATAGATCCAATTTCTTGTGATAAAATTGTTTTGCTTGACATTCCGTATTGCATTGCGTATCAATTTAATGATGCTTATATCACCATAATTTTATTTTTAAAAACTTTCGCAATTTTTTTCATAACATTTTGTTGCTGTGGTACTACAATGTTTCCGATGTTTACACAATAGCTCTATATTGTTGTTTAATTGGTACAACATGCATATTTAGCGTACACATTTTACTAATGTTCAATATATAATTATTTCTTCTGTTTACGCGAATACTATACACAATCATCATCATCAGCCTGTAATAGTCCACTGCTGGACATAGGCCTCCCTTAACACACCCCTATCCATTAGGCGGCTTTGGACCGTATCCCATCATGCTAGTCCAATGCGGGTTGGTGGGTGGACCAACTTTTTAAAGGCCATCCGACGCATGGATCATCTTACTTCCAGACAATTGGGTGATCGGCCCAAATTGCCCTAACCAAATAGGAAACAACAATGAAAATTTGTTAAGACCCCGCAGTTTATTACTAACATTTTACTAGTTATTAAAAAAACTATTAGAATAATTTCGATCTGATTAATTCTAGAATTTGATTAAAGCTGCTGTTACATTTTGATTGTTGTGTAATCTTTCCTAATGATTGAATATTCAAGGGATGAATGTACACAAACATTTGTGAAAAAACACAGATCCATTGTTTAATAAAATGTTAAATTATTAATTTTCTAAATAATTTTTTTGTTATATAATTTATTATGATTTCAAATAAAGTATTTCATTGTTTAAAATAATATCTAGACAGGTAAATTTATATATATGTTTCCGTATAGTGTGAGAATACGGACGATAATATTTTTTTAGGTATTTGTAGTACTTATCATTGCTTGCTTTTTCTCACTCTCCGTTGAATGGGTAGCAGGGCACAAAGAGAGATACATTTTATGCTACTAATAATGAAAATCATCAAAGAGCTTTTTAAGACGTTGTTTAACATTGTTATTATCTTTTTCTATATTAATCATTTAAATTAAGCAGTTTTAACAAGTACAGTATAAAAAGTTAGCTCATTAAAAAATTAAGAAAAATGAATATCATTACACCACACCACAACTTAATGAAAACATTTTGCCATGTCAGCATGTAGGGAATGCTGTTTACTGTAGATGATTTAAACAATAAATGAAATGTTAAAGATGGAAATTTTACGGTGCAGTTAACATTTGCTGTATATATATCGAATTTCAAGATGTACTATAAATAAGCAATTCAAGATGTAATAGTAAATAATATTAAAATACTGCTATAAGAGACAGAACCAAAGCAAGAGACATTCTTAAACAAATAATGAAATTAAAGTGGAAGTGGGCAGGTCACATACAAAGAGTAACTGACAACAGATGGTCTCAAAGGGTTACTAATTGGCATCCCATATATAAGACAAGAAGAAGAGGCAGACCCGTCAAAAGATGGAGCGACGATATAGAGGAAGTAGCTGGAACCCTATGGGCACGAGTGGCTCAAGACAGATCTTGTTGGAGTGGCTTGAGGAGGCTTTTACCGCTCTAGGCGGCCCTAAATTAACTTAACACTAACACAATTTAATTAGATATAAGTAATCTAACTATACTAATAAATCAAATAAAAATTTTGTCACTGTCAAATGTATAAGGGATAAAATAAAGCTTTATTATTATATTATTTTATTATAATATAAATAAGCTAAATGCAACGATAACATGCTAGCTAAAATAAGTAGTAATACCTACAAATGTTAACCAAATCAAACGTAAGTGTTGATGCGAAGTTATGCCTGGTAAAGTTTTAGGGAAACTCCTTAGTACTCGTATCAAACGCTTCTAGCTGTCTGATGTATTTTAATTGACAATGCTTACTATTGTTGAACTATTGCCCCATATCTAATTTTTATATCAAGAAACTTGATTCTTTTTAAATAAAATTGGAATGGTTCCTGATTTAGTGACAGATGCCACAATTTATTTTTGTCTAAACAGTAAATATCTCATTTATGCTATTGTTGTACAGATACAACGTATACGTGTAGAAAGTGCCTGTCTATATTTTTTTTATTTGAAAAACTGTTTTTTTGACTTCTAACGTTATAAAGTTCTCCATTCCATTACGACTACGGCGGCTGATCTATGTTAGAAATCAGCCAACTACGCATATATATACTGCACAAGTGTACGTGCAAACACAGGCGCATTCCTTGTTCCTTTATACTCCCAAAGCCCGATGGGACGGATAACTGACACGACCGGAGAGAGTAAGGCGCAGCACCGACTTTTTACATCCATCAGACGCATGGATCATCTTACTTTTCAGACAATTGGGTGATCAGCCCAAATTGCCCCTCTTGGAGGGTTTCGGTAGCGTTTGCTCGTTTTAATCTTTTAATCGCATGAGGTTATAATTTTGAAATCAATCTATAATGCATCGCTGCTAGCAAGAGCAACAGACAAGGATTGCAGTTTAAAACTAAATTTTTAGGTTTTTAAAACTGTCAAAATTTCTTTTCAATTCCCAAAATCTTTGCAATTTCAATTGATTGAATTGTTTTAATCTCTATTTATCATTAAGATTTTCCTATGCTGCTGCTCCACGTTAAGAACGGATGCAAAGATACGTAAAAGGATACTTCTTATATATTGGATATACAATAGTGTTCCCTTGCTAATATTTAAAAAAGTAATCTAATCTACTGGGAAATAGAATCTTTTCAATTCGTCATTAAGTGATTAGACTAGCAAAATGTTGGTAAAAATAAACGAAAGAGCACCGCGAGCTTTTCTGAGTCAACGTCTATCATGTATCGATTTCTCGGAATACCATTTTGTTCTTACCTTAATATACACAAACGTTTCAATAAAACTTTACTAACTTGAATTGAATAGTAAAAAGGGTTATAAGAGTTAGATTATTACTAAAAGACTATAAAAACTTGAAAATTTAATTTAATTTGAATAAGAAATTTTTGATGAAAGATAACGGAAAAGCTTATCCTATAAACCTTTACTGTTCTAATTTCAAATAAAGTAAAACGTTATCCAGTGGTCCAACAATTTAGAGTTTCAAACTATTGTTTACTAAACATGATGAAATTAAGGATAAACGGTTATTTGCATGAGCCATTGTATACGACCGAATTCCCTTTCCGTTACCTTTAATTTTTTGTCCAATCCAACTAAAAGTTATCGTGTCCAACATGGATTCAATCCGTTCTACGACATATCGTTAGATAAATCGTTTTGATTAATGATGTGGGAATCGCGTTTGAATTTCCCGCTTTATTCACGTGTAGTATGGACTTTGAAAAACTAGTTTATATCACTCACTGTTACTGACTTGCACATGATGTTAAATATAAGTTATCAAATATTGCTAGGGAGTTTGCAGTGCAGGATGAGAACACGTTGTTGCCCTACTTTACATTGTTTGAAATCGGTAATATTTTGTTGGAAAATTTTCTTTGGTAAATTTTGTTCTCTCTTAAGTTATATAATGTTGCCAAGTCATAGTGGCCAGTTAAGTCAACTGGCTAAAGTCTTTATCAATAGCTTAATAATTCTGGTATACTCTATATTTTACTAGGTTCTGATTTGGTTGTCAAAAAGCCATTTATGTACCTGATTAATATTTATTTCGTATACCTAAGTAATGACATGCCAACGCTAATAGTCTCGTTGATAAACTCAAAATGTACTCTTTTTACACGCTGTTCAGCGTGTAACAAAGAAAGAGGAGAACAGTTTATAGGAAATAACGTTTAATGTACTTTTGAAAATCGTGTATTTTTTAAATATTATATTTATTTTGGAGGGTTTAAAAAATGGAATAATACTGTAAAATATTTTTTTATGTTTAAATATTTGTTATTGCTAACTTAATTTAAGATGAAAATTTAATAGTTACTGGCAATTGCCAATTACTATATTTCATACTGGTTTTATATTTTCATTAAAAATTGTTTTTATTTTAACTCAAAACCAGGCTGCTCGGTAATGTAAGCCTCCACCGAGCTTATCCTCTTTAAAAATAGTAGTTTTCTAGATTGTCATAATATTTATTCGCAGAAAACGCAAATTATTTTTAAGCATTACACTTTATAGGAAATAACCTTTTATTTTATTATTCTTATTTTTGAGGGTTTAAAAAATGGAATATATATTATAAAATAATTTTATATATTTGTTATTGCTAACTTAATTTAAATTGTGAACTTTATACTTACTGCCCTGTAAGTGTAAAAATTACATAGGAATTCCAATATTTAATTATTTATAAAACTATCCGTCACATAATTATGTACTAAAAGGGGCAACATTTTAGTAATAAAATTGAGCGACACAATCTGCAATGTTGAAAAATTTCAACTGCTTATAAGACATAATAACACGCAGCGTAATAAAGCACAACTGTTCTCATCGCTCTGACATATTAAAATCCAACACAGTAGTGTTTTTACAAAAATATATAAATGCCATACAAGTAGCCTTAACAACATGTAGTTTTCTAAACATACGATTACATATTTATTAATTCATGTTTGAAGAAATAATAATATGTAATATTATATTTATTTCATGATAATATTTGAAATGATGTTCAGATTTTTGACATTAGACATTATAATTAGTACATACTATGACGTAAGCGAATAGCCTCTAACGTTTGTAGTCCCTAACGCTAATAATTTTAAATTTAATTTATTACGTCTTTATACAACAGCAAGTGCAATGACTCATCAAGGCAATGTTACTTTTTATCGTATATTGTATATTTTGCTGTTATAACTCTGCGTTCCATCTATCAATGCATTTTTGATATAATCAACGCATCCTGAAAGAAACACCGCCGGATGTTTTTCTAGTAGCAAATGATATGTATAAATATAGGTATATTCATTGTAAATATTTTTTTAGGAACTTCAAAAAAAATTTAGGAACCTTAACCTAACTAATTTTCGCAGAATCCGGAATTGAACTTAAAACAGAAATATTAAAATCAGTACGTACAAATTAAACCTCCCTGAGATAAACTGAACCACGCGAGAGGAAGAGGTTTGCATTATTAATCATATTAACCGGAGGAGGAAACAGGAACTAATTAATTCTTTCCTACGTTATGTAGATCACATTACTACATAACTTTAAAAAGATTATATAATATATAGTTGTGATATGATTTGTTAGGCATACAGCGAACCGATACAAAACCATTTCGTTATTTCGTGTTATGATTTCGATTTTAACTCCGATATCCTTACGATCGATTCGACTTCAAAAAGAAGGAGGTTAAACATTGTTACCAAACATTTGAATTTTTTTTCATTAGAAGTTAGCTTAGTTATTAAATAATAAGTTTAAAGTTTCCTAAACAACTAGGAAACAACAATAAAAATTCGTTGAGTCCCCGCAAGATTCAAACCCACCACCTCCGGTTTCTCAACTAATTTTCACTATTGTTTTATAGTTGATTGCCTAAAAAATAAGTTGCTCCATGCATCGGATGGTCACGTTAAAAATCAGTCCTGTGTTTTATCTTTCCTATCCCATGGGACTATGAGCGTATTAAGGAAGAGGACCAGTGGTCACGCATACACTTGTGCACTCAAAATATCTCGTGCATTAGAGCTGGTCACTTATATACATAAGCCGCTATAATCGAAATTGGCTTAGATAATGTTATTATTATTATATCACTAGGAGCAAAACAATGAGGTACAAAAACCCTAAGAAAATAGTCGTTCTAATGATTCTATCATGGATCTGAAGGACGTTTGTGTGAATTGTATTTAAAAAAAAAGTCATTTACATATATTTTGCATATTTTTTTTTACTATTATTATGACTTTGAAGTAACAGTTTGCAGGGGCTTTTGAGTTGTATGACACTGTTTATTTATTGTATCATTACCTAAAAACAATGACATATAACTTACACTAATATATTTTTTATGAAGTTTTTAAATAATTTCGATATTTAAAAAAGCATCATCGCCAAGCAATACTTTTCCACCCATATGACGATGAGTATTTTTTTTAAATATCAATGTTTTAGGGTTAAGTTTTTAATTCTTATTAAACTTTAGCAGGTTCTAAACCTTAGAGGTAAGTTAATCAATCGGTCGAAATCCTTTTACAAATTATGTATCGTAATATTTATAGTTCCATTCAAGTGCCAATACTTAATCTCTAGTACGATAACATGTAGAAATTCTTTTAAAAACGCGTACTTTATAAGTTTTGTATATTATATTTTAAATGTGCTATAGAATACTAAAAATAATATTGATTACATTGGTGAAGTAGTGATATTTTATATATTTATTTTTAATAATTTTTATAACACACAGTCATCACAAAAAATATATTTGGAATAAGTATGGCTTTTATGACAAGTAACGTAATGCAAGTTTAAAACTTAGATATGTATTAAATGTGTTCGTACAATTCATTTATTACTATATACAACTATATTTAGTTAATTGAAATAAGATACGTAAAACTCATCAAGGTGCAAAATGCTTTCAGAGCGTGAAGAGCGAATGATCTATGATATATCAAGCTATAAATGAGTATAGACAATATCAGAATTAGTTAATTTCATTGATAACAATTTTAAACCAGAATGATTTTCATACTGTCAAAGCATTCATGTCAAAAGGTAGAATTGTTCAGGAATTTTCTATCTACATTAAATTTATGTTTTAATTTAATTATAGTTTACACATTTAATCCCTTAATTTGTAAATCATAATTAATACTACATGCTAATATTTGCATTTGAAATAAAAGCATTGTGAAACTAGTCGTTAAAAGCCTCGCATACTTTTATCTCTACATATTTGTCAGGTGAGCAGGGTTATCATGACGGGGGTTTGCGGTTTGACCTAATTATTTCACCAAAGCTACTATAAATTTACTATTTATATTATTAAAGGGAAAAAAACAATAGCATCTTGTATGTGGAGTATTAAACTTTAAATAAAAGTAGTGTTTTATTCTATAATCCGTAAATGTCAAAAGAATAGCTTATTATGTAAGACAAAACTAATTGTTTATAACTAAGTTAAGTTTGTAAAGTTAGATCGTTGTAAAAACATCGATCTTGAGTGCGATATATAACGAAAAACATTTTTATCAAGATTTCTTAAGGTCTATATATATGTAACGGTGTCAATTCATGATATATTATAATATGCACGTTGTAAATTTATGAGCAAAGTGACTCAAACTTGCTGCAGTTAAGTTAAACTTACTAGCAACTCGCATTAAACTTAACTGCATATTGTTGCAAAATTGCCAAGTCATAGGAGCATGCGCGCGAGAACCTCGACGTAGTCCAAAGTTTTCCCTATATTAAACCCTCGGTAAACTCAAAAAAATATAGTTTGTGGGCTTCTGTGTTAAAATGTAGCTTTCAGTTAATTTTAACTACTTCACTTATTTTTATAACACATTTGAATACAGTTTTAAAAATTAATAAGATTTTAAATTATTTGTGAATGGCTATTGATAGTTTAAATTAATTAAATTAATTTATACAAAAAATAGTTATAAATTTTTAATTAAAACGGCAAACTAGGTGCGAAGCAACAAGATGACACTAGTTAAAATACTAATAAAAACACGCTCCGAATTGAGCCAGCGTTTGCAATTTATTGAGACAAAGTTGAGATTTTTGACTCCGTTTATTTTTTTCTCAGATTTGTGACTACTTAACTTCCTTAACTAACTATCACAAAGTTATTAAAAATGGGACAAAATGACAGTTAATACCTATCATTCAAAAAATCATGAACGAAATCGGAGCAACGAGGTAACAAAATAACGTAAGAGGAGTTCCCTTAACAGCGGACAGTACTTTGCATCGGGCACCCATAATTTTTCAGTAAAAACAAAACACGAGTGTTTGAAGGGCTCGTGAAAGGTACGTAGGGGCGTATCAAAACCAAATCATGAGACGGGGTTTGTCAGTGATACACGTGATAACAAAGATATCTGTTGTTTGCTGTTTTTAGCGGCAAGGCACTACGTCAAGTAATATCCAGATAAGTATTACAGCTTTATAATTATGATTAGTTATTTATGTTTATTTTTAATAAAGATAGTGTTTTATTCACACATCATCAGCGTGTGATCGTCCACTGCTAGAGATTGGCCTTCTCTAATACATCCCTATTCATTAGTGGGTTTTGGACCGTAACCCACCACGCTGGTTCAATGTGGGTTGGTGGGTGGACCGACTTTTTACATGCCTATCCGACGCATGGATCATCTTACTTTTCAAACAATTTGGTGATCAGACCATGACCACCTCCGTAGTCTAGCGGTATAGGCTCATGCTTTTTACATCCGAGTTCGTGGGTTCGAATCCTGCGAGGAAACAATTTCGTGTTATTGTTGTTTTCTGGTTGGTTAGGATGCCCATCACTCAATTGTCTGAAAAGTAAGATGATCCATGCATCTGCGTATGCCATTAAAAAGGGGGATTTTTGGACCCTATCTACGCTGGTCCCGTAAGTGTTGGTGGGTAGACTGACTTATTAGGGCATCTATACAGGCAGACGAGCAGTTCGACTACCTGATAGTAAGTGGTCACTGACGCCCATAGCAATAGCAATACCAGTGGTATCGCCAACGCGCTGCCTACCGTGAGACAAAGGGTGTTAAGTTTCGTTTACCCAGTAAATACGCTGGCTACGGTGCCCTTCAAACCACAGCAGTGTTTTCACACTACTGATTCGCTGCAGAAATAGGCACCGCGGTAGTACCCACCCAGACGGTCTCCTGTAAACAGGGGACCTAACTCCGGTAATACCACCTTATGCAATAGAAGGCGTACATTAGCTCAACTCTGTTCCAATTTAAACCCCACAGTGTTAGATTAATATTTGGGTCAATTCAAATATTTTTATTCAACCAACCACTAACGACCAATACACTAACTTTGATTATAAGATCGATTGTAACAACGCTACCACCAAAAACGGGTAAAAGAAACATATGGGGACTTTATAATGAGACATCATCCCATGGGGTGAAAACCGTTATTTTTTTTGTTTTTTTTTTATGTAAGACGAAACTTAATTGTTATTTTTCAATTAGGTGCAAAAGAGAGATTGACTGTTCCATCATTCAGCTGATCATTTTTGAGTTGCTTAATTATTAAATGGGTCTCCATTTTTTTATCACTACAAGATAGTTTAAGAAGAGTTTTTTAATGAAATGTTCTTTTAATTCTCAAATAATGTGGTAATATTAATTCAGATATTTATTATATTAAAGCTTAATAAACTTCTTACAACCTAATTTAAAATTATAATCTTACCGTTGTTTTATAAATAATATAAGTTGGAGATATTTAATGATAGTTGCGTAAGACTAAACATCATCAGCCTGTGATAGTCTACTGCTGGACATAGGCCTCCCTTCTACATCCCCATCCATTAGGGGGTTTTGGACTGTATCCCACAATTCTGGTCCAATGCGGGTTGGTGGGTGGACCGGCTTTTTACATGCCTACCCGACGCATAGATCATTACTACTTTTACTTACTTTTCAGACAATCGGGTGCTCATAAATAAAAATAGATCAGAATCGGTTTATAAAAATATAAAAATGAAAATAAAACTATAATATTCAAATAATAAGTCAAAATATGTCACACAAGTGCAGCCGCAATGGAGACGAACAATAACGAAGATTACGTGTTGGATATAGACGTCACATACCACAACTTACTTGTTAAAACGTTGTGTTTTTTATCAAGCATAAAATAACTTATAAAAAAATACAAACACGAAAAATTTATATTGAGCTTGTATTATGGTTGTCTGAACAGTATAAATAAATAGCACAGTATTGTAATATTATGCTTGGACTGTGTTTATTTTGTAAACAAACGGTGGTATAATCAAAGCTCACAAAGGTTAAAGAAAGCTGCCCATTTGTGCTTAAAACATTGAATAACAAAAACGAACATTATGCTCTTTGAGCAAACTTACAGACTTTTAAAATCAACACATATAAAGATGCTTTTATTTACAAGAAGACAAAGAAAAATAAAGTAGTTAGGGATGGTCTTTGAGTGTACCGCTACGTAACAACTAAAGTATTGTTTCCCTCGCTTTTAGAGACGAGAAATAAATGTTTTTTCCTTATTTAATACATATTAAAAATATTTAATGATTAGTTACAGTTTTATTATTGAAATTTATATGGGTAAACAGTAAAAAATACGGTACTTATTGCAACTATTATTACGATTACTTTTATATGAAATATCATTCAACAAGAAAAAAACCAACGGCCCTGTATGTAAGATACAAAAACCATTGATAGCAGAGAGGACTGCTAAAGTATTTAAAATATAATAATTTTAAATTTTTAAGCAAAAATCATTAACGCTCGAAAAATATTCTTCAATATATTGTGTGTAACTTAATTCCGTGTATTTCTCACAATAAACAAAACCATTTTTTTGCATATCAAAACATTAAATTCACGGTTGCTGAAGAACGATGAAAAGGAAGGAATAAAATAGCGAAGCTTTTTCATTATATTTTTATTTCCATTATAGTACTGACAAGGCTCTGACTTTTATTCCTTTTAATCTTAGTGCAAATGTGTACTTTATAATTGTGAACGAATAAACATTAAAATATATGCCTAATGAGAAATAAAAATAGTTTAGATTATAAGGAATATATTATGAAAATTACTTAATTTAAATAAACGATTGGTGAATGTAAATTTTTGTGTATTTTTTAATAAAACCAAGATGGTAAATTGGGTCTTACTTGTTATTTTGGACTCGATAAGTTGACTAAAAACAAAAGGTGTGAGTTTATGTGGGTAAGTGTTTAGTTGATTACATTTCCAAGACCCTTCCAGCCCATCTTACGAGTAGCGTAGGAACTGGTGTCCTCTTTTTTAGTAAGCCAGGAAGATAACTTCATTGCAGCATCAAATATCTCTCACATAGATACTTTTAGAGTGCCTTTCTCCTTACTTAGAGCAATCTCGAAGGTTTTCTCGGCTTTTTTGCATATCCGTGCATCTTCTATGTATTGCATAGATATTTAGCACTACGCCAAACAAAGTAACAAAAGAAACAATCGGAGGCTGTGTGAATCTCAAACTTAACTTATAACTAAATAAAAAACCACAAATCTAATCTTAAAACATCACCATAACTGTTTAATCAGTATTTTATTTCAAAACTGAAAATAGTTGATCACAGTTGTATGCTTTAATTTGTAGTTTTAATTAACTCTCATCATCAGCCTGTGATAGTCCACTGCTGGACATAGGCCTCTCCTAATACACCTCTATCCATTAGGGGATTTTGGACCGTATCCCACCACGCTGGTCCAATGCGGGTTGGTGGGTGGACCGACTTTTTACATGCCCATCCGCCGCATAGATCATCTTACTTTTCAGACAATTGGGTGATCGGCCCAAATTGCCCTAACCAACTAGGAAACAACAATGAAAATTTGTTGAGTCCCCGCAGGATTCGAACCCACGACCTCCAGTTTCTAAGGCACACGCCTATACCACTAGGCTACGGAGGCAGTTGGAGTTTAATTAACATGAAATGGATAACTTGGTAATGGTAATCAGTTATATTGAGTGTCTTACTGCACATATTAACTTATCTTTATAAGCGACTCATTACATTCTATCGATATATATTTTATATAAGCATCGTAGCTTTGAATAATTGCACAAAACATTTATTAATGACATACTTTTTAATTCAGCATAAATGTAAATGGAAATTTTAAATTTTCATTTTGTCTATTTTGTACATTAGAATTGTGATTTGGACCATGCAATAAATGTAAAAAAAACCATTATTTTAAAATAGAGAAGCAGACGAGCTTCACAATATTGTCGAAGGCAAAACTTATTATTTACTACTTAGATTAGAAGACACTTAATTTTTTTTATTTTTTTGTTAAAAGCTTACTTATTAATATTGTTTAACCATTGTAAAATTTATATTATACTAGCTGACCCGGCAGACTTCGTACTGCCTCAATCGATAAATAAAATACCTAAACTTTGGTATAAATTAATTTCAAAACAAACAAAACGTATTGAATAAAAAAGCATTTTTTTAATGAAGCATGAAGTTATATTATTATTTTCGACACACCATGATGCTTACTTTAAAAAACAGTTTTCCTGAAATACTGGCTATTTATGAGGTTTAAATTTTTATAAACAGACACACACTGTTATGATACAGTTTGTTAATCAATTTAAAGCTTTCTCATAAACTATATTTTTTGTTTTGTTTTGTGGTGCGTAATAAACAAAGAAGACGGTTTTCCGACGCGCGAACACGCGACGTATAATTGTCCAAGCGCGAAACAGGGAAACTCCAAGTTGATTCCGCAAACTTCAAAAGACTGGCCTTGCGATTTATTTATTGTCATTCAAAAGGCCAGACGTACTGGAAATTGTAAGCGTTTAAAATCGAATGGTAAATCCGTTGGAATCATCGGTATTCGCGGGATCAAGACATCCTCTCCTTTGTATTTTCCTTTCATGATTGTTGCCTCAATGACGTTATTCATCAGCTTTTTCACAGCCAGTCTTGTTCCATTGCATAGTCGAGGTTGATTAATGTTACGCAACATATTGACAACTGATCCTACTTTTAACTGCAAATTGTGAGGTGGTAATCCAGGTAATTCCAGTGAATTTAAAAACTCTGTGGGATAGTTAACTACTTCATCCTGGTTCATAATGGTGTCGACTGATTTGAAGAAAATCAACTGTCCTGGAAGAAAATTCTGAATGGTCACATTGAGATCCTCGACATCTTTATTTTTCGCTGCCAATATTGCTCGTTCACCCAGCCAATTATGGTTATTGAAATTTTGCGCTATATCTGGGAAAACACGCTGAATAAGCTCTTCTTTTGAATCTGTGATCTGACTGAAATCTGTGGGTAATGTGATGAATCCGGTCGAGGTGTCCATTGCAACTTTATTATTTCCAATATCTAACAACTGCTTCGCAAACACATTTGCAGTTTCATCATGTTGCAAAAATACTTGCATGTTAGTTGTTAATTGGAGTGTCTTTACGTACTGCACAAATTCGATGCTTTTAGGCATGCATTTAGTTCATCAGCAACAGTTGATCGGGGAATAACTGGAAGAGTCTGACGAAAATCACCTGACAACAGAATCAGAACAGATCTTTCAATGTTCTGTCTAGCGCCTCCAGTGACCTCTTATGGGCCATTGTGCATTCATCCCAAACAATTAATTTGCATACCTGTAGGATCTTGCCATTGCGCTATTTTGGGATGTTGCAAATTGGTTTTCGGTAATTTGCATGTTTAATGGTAATTTCAAGGCAGAAATGCGTAGTTCGTCCGCCTTCTAGCAGAGTCGCAGCTATTCCAGATGAAGCCAACGCTAGAGCAACATCATTTCGCGATCTAATTCTCGCCAAAAGCAATGAAATTAAGAACGTTATTCCGGTTCCTCCGGGAGCATCAAGGAAATAAATTCCACCAGATCCACTGTTCACAGCTTCTACCAAAGTGTCGTACGCAATTCTTTGTTGTTGATTTAATTGTGGAACATTTGTACGAACTGTTTCGACCAATGCTTCAATGTCGTAATGTTGTTCCCTTTGCAACTCGTGGTTTAATGCATCGTGCATATTACGATTGGGTGCTGTCATTCCCAAACACGACAATACTTTTTTTGCTATCAATAAACACATATCTTCTATCATGATCAATGTCTTATTGTTAATTTCTTCAGTCATTTGTAGTGTAGGATTCAAAGTTTCACGGCGCACACGATGCAAAACATCCTCAGACATGTCATCTCTATACTTAACCCACAAATCTTTTGGATTCGAAGGGAAGCATGTCGATATGATAATCCCAAATAATGTACCAATTTGATGCGGCGATGAATATATTACGGAATCCTTGAGCGTATCATCCCAGTGCGTATCGTTCTCAAGTAAATGTAATAGTTGGCATGCCTCACGGTAAGTCGCACACAGCTGTCCATTAACTGTTCTCAGTTGTTTAAATGATGTCGGACCACGAACATTCACCAACAACAATCGCAAATAATAACATTCATCGTTATTTGGATGTACTGTGTAGATGCGACCCAGAGCGTCTGAAGCAAATACATTTGGATGTCCTTCAACTGGTGTTACTTGTTTTCGACGCTGAAATGATTTCGATGATGCATTCCATATGTAATAGCGTGGCATGTCAGCATACAGCAAAGTGCGAGCAAAATCATCAGTTTGACAGTCTGTGAAGAAACTTGTTAATGTTGTCGATGGTGGACGTGCCGCTCTGTCTGCCGCGTTCGATTCATTAAAATAAACTCGTTGACCATTTTCTAAATGGACCGCCAAATAGACTACTGTAGGGTATCTTTCATGGATCGCAAATGAAAATATACGCCAAATTGCTTCATTGCTACTTACATAGCGCCCCATCTGGTACTGTGATATTTCATCATTTACATTGGTTACAGCAAAGACAGCAATATTGCTGCCTTTGTTAACATATTTACATATGTACTTTATCGACTTTACAGAGTTACAATATTTCACATTGATGTGAGTCTCAAAAGCTTTGGACAATATTGGCGAGTATGGCACAATCCAACGATCGTCTACATCAACATTTTGTTCTTTTACCTTCACAACTAATGATCGCCCATTGTCCGCAACTGATCGCCGACGATACAATGGGTATCCATCATTTCCCGTTATGGTTTCAGCAAGCAGGTCTCTTGGGTATCGCTTGGAACACTTGCCGTCAACCATACAGGGTGAATTGTAGTTGAAAAGTCCGCAAGGTCCATGTATAATATGTTTGGTAACTACTGCATGCAATTTTGGGTCAACTGTTTCATCTGGAATATCAGCTGAAATTATGGAATCAATCTCATCTGGCCTTATTTTGTCCACTAACCAGAGTAAAATGTGCGCATGTGGCAATCCACGCTTTTGCCATTCTACAGAGTACATCCAACAACGGACTCGAGCCATACACAATGCTTTATTAAGAATTTCATCAGAGATTTTAATTTTTTTAAAAACTCTGGTAATTATGTCATGTCTAACAACTGGTGTTTGGCATGTAGCAATTCCTCTTGATTTCGGACCAATTTGGGTTACATGTGAATGTAACAAATAAGTCTGGCAGCCATAATGCCTAACATATGATCGAGCATATTCGTGCATGTGGCGTGGGCTTCCTATATAAGTGGCTGGCAAAATTGTCATTCTTCCTAAATTATTCACATTGCCATCGGCATTTATAGCGTCGCGGAGATGAATATATTCCTCTGATCGTAGCTGTCGTTGGTTCAAACGAATGTATGTTAATCGTTCAGTCTCAATTTTGACATACATGTCAACTGCAAACTGATGAAAAAGTCGTTGACACATCAAAATATGATTTATTTCATCTTGACGGATCATGAATCTGTATGAATAGAAATTCATAGCACTAACTTTTTTGTTGGTTTCAGCACCTGCAATCAAAAATAATAAACGTTTCTTAGATTAATTGAATTTAAAAATATTATTTAATTCTGCTCAATTTATTTACCTATTACTTGATTTGCCATTTTAATATTAAAATGGTATCCATCTTCCCCCTGCCAGAAGATCAAAGGATATTGTAATCCATCATAGCTCCTATGTGTTTCAGATACACGTTTTAAGTCACTATTCCGACGATAAAGAACAATATCTCTAGATTTTAAATTTTCTCCCACAATGACAACAGCCACTTCATCAATGGTAGGTGAATTAAACCTCCTTGTGTGTTTACCGGCAGGTGTTTAGTCAGCTCGAATGATAATATTATGGCTATGAGATGGCATCCGATCCAATGCTATTTTGAACATGTTTACTAAATTGTTATTCTGATGAAGAAACATTTGTAATTCGTGGACGATGGTTCTCTTCACTGTT
Source organism: Lamproptera curius (assembly GCA_029286875.1). Lineage (NCBI taxonomy): Eukaryota > Metazoa > Arthropoda > Insecta > Lepidoptera > Papilionidae > Lamproptera > Lamproptera curius. The sequence continues at coordinate 114,655 of JAGSMT010000276.1, read as the reverse complement.
GGATTGTGAGCACAACGATAATCAACTTCCGCATCTGAATTGCCCATAAAATAAATTTGGAAAAATTGATGATCTGCATCAGGTAATGGTAACAGCGACCCCAGTAAGTGATAAATTTGTCCTTGTATCTGTACTATTTTTAATTTTGTCCATTAATTATTATATATATATATATATATATATATTTTAGTACAAACTTAAATAGTATAAAAAATATTTTGGTATAATACCTTGAAAGTGGGCATAAAATTGTCCCGTATAATATGTGTAGCGCCAAATGATGTCATCTGGAAACAGTTGTTATATTTCTGAATGTTGGCCAAGAAGTGCTTAGAATCATTTCCAATCCCAGAAACTAAAGAGCGTAAAGGATTTGGTGGTGGGACCAATTGTAGCAATTTTACTTTGCCTCCAGCACAACATAATCCAGTAGATTCACCAGTGTATTTTAACGCCTTAAAAAATTTACAAACTATTTTCATTTCCCCAATTGTTACCGATTTGTTGGCACAATAATCAATCGCCGGATCATAATGGAATGCAGCTCGTTCGAGAATTACAGGAGCACTGCGTCTGCGGATTCGCTCAATTTCATTATGTCGTGCTCGCTGTTGTTGTGTTTGATGTGCACGAACTCGTTGCATTCTAAGCCTATCTACTTCATTGTCACTCAATAAATAATAGCAGTTAGCACGTGAGGTAGCTCTTCACACATATGATTGACTGCGACGACCTAAGTTAGGTCGTCTTCTCCTCGGCATCGTAATCAAAGTGAGAAAATTTCTCGCTCACTTAACAGTAACTTAAAGTAAAGTTTCACTATCACTAAATATCAACAAAAAAAGAGCACACTACTTGGAATGTCACTATCACAAAGGATCACAAAAGTAAAGAAAGTTCTCGTGCACGTAGCGTGAATCGTCACTCACAAAGATAGAAGGATGCACTCATAGAATATCTTAACTATGATCGTAACACAATATTGTTAATCGTAATACTATTTTCCGTGTTATGATTTTTCTATTTATTTTTTTGGAGTTTACCTTAAAGCCATAAATATCCGTGTTCTGAAGTGCGACAGGATAATTGACATATTAGTTGGTTGTCAATTGTCAAATCTAATGTCAAATATTATGGTAATATATATAAAGCTTTAAATTGATTAACAAACTGTATCATAACAGTGTGTGTCTGTTAATAAAAATTTAAACCTTATAAATAGCCAGTATTTCAGGAAAACTCTGTTTTTTTAAGTAAGCATCATGGTGTGTCGAAAATAATAATAAAACTTCATGCTTCATTAAAAAAATGCTTTTTTATTCAATACGTTTTGTTTGTTTTGAAATTAATTTATACCAAAGTTTAGGTATTTTATTTATCGATTGAGGCAGCACGAAGTCTGCCGGGTCAGCTAGATATGATTGAATTTGAACTTTATGCAGCGGTAATAAATGGCAAATTGGCTCGTTGACGTTAGGGACACACCTAAATTGCTAAGACAACAGTGAGTGATTATAATTTAATATGAACTTTATTGAATAGCAATAAAGTTCAAATTGACTCTACATATTATTTAGAAAACGTTTGTATGGGAAATAGAAAAGGGCTGTTTTTAGGGTTTTCCTGGAAATTATTCGATTTTTTCTCGCCTTTTAAACCTTCCCTAGTCCTCCACGAACATTTCAAGACTAAGATAAGATAAATCCGTTACGAAAGACTAACGAACAGCAATTCATTTTTATATATATATATATATATACATATATATATAATATATATATATATACATATATATAATATATATATTATATATATATATATTATATTATATATATATAGAAGATATAGATTCTAAATTCTCTCGTAATGCTCTTAGGAAATATTTGAAATAAAAGCCGAAAAAGAGCAGTATTTTTAGTCTTTGCGTAAATGTAAATATTTAAAAATATTTATACGTTTCATCTAACCGTCAGCAACCTTAAAAAAAGAGAATATTTTTTTTGTTACTTAAATTATATAAAATAGAAGAATTATAAGTTTGAGTCTTAAATATTAGACTTGTAATACTCAAACGTTCTGTAGTGTGCAAATATTATGATAAAATGTCATAAGTACTCAATTTTGTATAGCATTGCAATATTTCAAAGAACTGTCTATAAAAAAATTACACAATATGATTTTCGAAAAAATGTTGTATATTTTGTAAACACCAAAATAGAAATTGTGATAAAGATATTTAAAGACCTACAAATATGTAGATTATTGTTTTAGTGTATCTTTTATAGTTTAGCCAACGTTTGCGTATATGCTTACTCATTTTAAATAGAATTACAAAATATTGCGTTTTAAATGGAATCCCACGAGGTGATTATTTGTCTTTTAATACTGCGCCAGGTACTTAACAGATTATATTTTTTGCCGTTGATTCTAAAATCATTCGTTCAGAAAATTTGAATCTCATCATATGATTACGACATTACGCTAATAGACTCCTACGGTTTCCAATAAACTACGTTCTATACTAATACGCACATACGTATATGCTCGCTCTCAATTGATCCCCACATCTGGTTTGACCTCTTTAAATCAAAGTAAAGCTCTTTAGGATTACTCTTAAAAGGTAACGCTTTATTCTGACTCTTAGTAATCCATTTTAACCTTAGTACATTACAAGCTACAAAAATATGCAATTTATATCAGTTACTTTCTATATATATGATACACAGATAATAAGTCATATAAATGCGGTGTGGTTTCCAATGTTGTGCATGCGACTGTGGCTATTCTACGTGTAAAGTTTTATTTGCGACGCATAATACAACTAAACAGCTCCAGCTATTGAGTATAAAGGTAACGTAACGTATGTATGTAGTTACCGAACTCTATATCATATTACTTTTTAATAATATAACCTATTTAATAATATATACGGTACATAGACTATTGGTTCACTAATAAGCGTTTACAAAGTTCTAGTTAGTTTTGTGGTTCTATGCTGAGTAAAGACCTATTTAGTACATTTGTGTCGTAAACATGACAAAGACATATCTTACCTTTTACTGTTTATAGCACCAAGACGACATGATATTCATATTGCTTATATTATAATTTCTATATAATTATTATGATATACATAATTTCTTTCTTCAAACTAAATGCAAGATTAACAGAATAAAGCATGTGTGTATCTCGCTTAAACTGCCTTCCGGAATATTTTCGGAATTGTGTCGGATAAGCTTTGCTCTTGTGTCGTCACTCGCTTCAGTAATCGGTCCCGTCGCCGATGTGTACAGCTGTCCATAGAATATCTCATTCTTCAATCAAAACTTCTGGTCTACCGCAGATGACGGCCCCACTATCGATCTTCAACTTAATCAGATGGCTTTGCCCGACAGTCAGATCTCTGGCGAAGACTTTACAACGTAGGTTCCGTTGTATTGCCTCTTTCGTACGAAATGCATTAAAGATGCGCAAGTCATGCCGCATACACTTGGAGATCTGTCAATTTAGCTTCCTGTAGCCTATCTGTCAGAAGAAAACTCTAGCTGCATCTTTCCATCCGTCATCATCGTGTTTCCATAAGGTTAAGAGTGTAATCAGAAAGTTTTTTGGTTTTTGAATTGCGGTGTGCCTTACGGAATCTAGTACCAACGTATGAACAGTTTCCACGAGCTTAGCGTTAATTTCATTCATAGTGCTGCAAGTGTCTAAATATTGGAAGCGATTATTAAGTTCGAGCTGAAAGTTTTCGGCATTCAGAATATGGGCACGAGACAGACTTTATCAGATGAGACTCTGTTGTTAAGTTTTAATGTGCCTCTTACCAGTCGGTGATCACTGCCGGTTTAACCCTTGTGATCACAGAAACATCATTCAATATTTGGCGTTTGGTCGTCATGATAAAGTAAATCTCGCTTCCTGTGGGGCTCCTTTTTAAAGAAACCATCTTCACCAACAAGTCAGCCAGCTGTTGCCCCCTTGGATTCCGTTGCCCTACTCCAAAATTGCCCACTCTTAGCTCATCGCCTTTCCTTTTGCCTACTTTTGCGTTAAAGTCCGCTATCAGCACCATGTTTTGAGTTTTGGGAAAATGTGTGGCTCGTTAGGTGTCCTCATATATTGTGGATGCACGGGCTCGTGGTCGCTCAAGTTTCGTCAGCCAATTTGATTGGACCAACAAGCTCGAGGGACAGCAATATGGTAGATCCTATAAGGACTAGAATGCGGTTCAAAGGCTGGGATGCGGTTGGGATTCGCGGTAAACGTAAAACTATAAGAATGGAGCGTTGTTAGTTCGCGTCGCATGATTTTAAAATATGATGCGTTGCATAGGAAATCCCGAAGGCATTTGTTTGACTGCGGCGGCGCTGGCCACCAACCGCGTCACGAAGTATTCACCTTAAACCCTCTTCTTTTCGCGAGATGAAGAAAAATTAAAAGGAAAAAAGCAGGGCAGGCGAAAGGAGCGTTATAGTAAGAAAGGGAAGGAAGGTTATTGCGTAAACAATTTGCGGCTGTGTTAGGCGACAAAGATATGCGCACGAACATATTGCTTTCGCCTCATAATCGGAGTGTGTGTTAGTAATATACCTGTATGATTTTTACCGAATACCGTTTTGATATTCTGAGTATAAGGTAACCTTTGACGACATATTTTCGATTTTAACATTGCTGCTAATGAGAGATATATGGACGATAAATCCGACACCTCTTTGGGACAGTTGGTCATCATCATCATCATCATCATCAGCCTTTGTTAGTCCACTGCTGGACATAGGCCTCCCCTAATACACCCCTATCCATTTGGGGTTTGGACCGTATACCACCACGCCGGCCCAATGAGGGTTGGTGGTTGGACCGACTTTTTACATGCCTATCCGACGCATGGAACATCTTTCTTTTCAGACAATTGGGTGATCGGCCAAAATTGCCCTAACCAACTAGGAAACAACAATGAAAATTTGTAGTGTCCCCGCAGGATTTAAATCCACGACCTCCGGTTTCTAAAGCACACGCCCATACCACTAGGCTACGGAGGCAGTCAGACAGTTGGTCGCCCTTCAAAAAATCCTCGCGTCACTCTTGTTTTGGCGCGAGGAGGCGAGGTCTCGGGACTGCAGGCCAGCTCGAGGCCTGGCTATATATATATATATATATATAGTTATGCATCCCCCTCACCCTTCTGTATTGGACTAGAGAGGGCTTGTTCAGCAATTTCGCAATATAGACATTTGAGCCTTTCTCATAGTCCTCAACCGTAAGAAAGCATAGTAGGCGTTTATGTTACTTTTCTGAGGAATCTGAACAAGCGTTCCCAGGCTACTTCATTATATTTAGAGCCTCCATATCAGCCACACCTATCATTATTAAGTCAATTAAAGCCTCAATATCGGCATTTAGTTTTTATTTTAGTTTTTAAAAACATAATTTAGTGTTTCCGAAATTTGACTGGCGCAGCCGGTAGGATTTCTTTGAATTAGCGGTGCGATAAGTTGCCCTCAAATCGGGAAACCCGCGAATAGAGCCGTATTTCAAAAAATCCAGAACCAACAAATAAATTCGTCATACGGGACGACGAGCTGAGGAAGAACGTGATCGGCTGGTGAGTACTACTTTTGCTAACCCTCTCCTTCCTCTGCACGCCTTGTACTATAATATAATTAATTGTTATATGTGGGATCGAAACTCTTCCTGTATAACGTAATCTAGTTATCTTATCTAACTTTAAGTAAATATTGTAATATTTTAGTATTGTGGTTAAATAATTATTACGGAGAATTTAATTCGTATATTGCGTCTAAAATCACCCTCTACTAGAAGCTGCCTTAGGTGTTGTGCTTGAGAAAATAAATTTCCAAGACCAATACAACATGAGAAATAAAATACATAATACCGGAACTTCCTCCAAACCGATGGTTCCTACACCCCAAGGATTTAAATTTGGTAAAGTGGATTTAAAACATCCTATATACCTCAGAACATACCACAAACGTTAAATTTCCTGTCACAGCCATATAAAATGCCTAAACAAACCATGCCACATAACGTTGGTTATCGACCCCAAACTAGGATATCGGCCGAAACAATTTGGCAACCAAAATCAATTTGGAAATCGCACGCCGCAATTTGGATCTAACCCACAGCAAGGATATCGACCGCAATTTGGCATTAACCCACAGCTGGGCTATCGTCCACAATTTGCTGTAACACAAAACCAACACCAACATCAACCAACGGGTTACAAACCGAATTTCCCCATTGCCCCTCCGAACTTTGGTTACAGACACCCCCAAGCTCAAAAACCGCAATTCCAATCATCCGATGTAACCATGAGGACAGCACCTCTGACGCCTCGCGAAGGTTTTCGCTTAAATGAGCTCACGGATGAAGACCAATGTTACAACGAATATCTCTGTGAACCAGAACAAGAGTACGCGTATATGGAAGATTGTCCCGTTGATGAATATTACGCGTACGAAGATGTTTTGCACGAAACACCACGATCCGATTTAGGGCAGGACAAAAATTTTCCGACACCGGCCTCCAATTATGATCCAACGCTTAAGCTGCCATATACACATACCAGAAATCGATGCGAAAATGATGCTATATACGGGCAGTACGCGATCTTTTCTAAGCCCACAAAAGGCATATGACTATTTTGCAACCCACATAAAACAAGAACCCTTTAAGGTCAGCACTCACGCCTCTCGTTTCAATAGTGAAATAGTGGAAGCTCCACTTATGCCCACATTTCATTGCAACCAATGGAATAAATTCTACGTTTTTGATGTCAATAAACGGTACGATGGTCTCATAGGGAATGACGTTCTAAATAAAGTTGAAGCAGTAATCGACCTAAAGCATCAGGTCTTAAGGACGAAAATTGCGTGCATACCTATAATAAATAAGAACCTGGACTATACTATTGAATTACAACCGCGAACGGAACATCGGGTTAAGCTTCCCATCGATCAGTATTCTGATGAAGCTTTAATTGATTATAAAGAATTTGGACCGGGCGTGCGAATACCTAGTGCATTCGTTAATTGCACACATGAGTATGCATCGACAGTTATCCAAAACACATCGAAGAAGCAAATCAAATTATCTCTAAGAAACCCCCTGAAGGTTATTCAACATCACGAGCCAGACGAAAATTTAAATTTTACCCACGAGAGTACATCAAGCGACAATTTACAAATCGAACGATTGTTAAACGAAAACCTAGAAAAAATTAGATTAAGCCACACTAATGAGGAAGAACGGGTTTATATTGTACAATTATGTATGAAATATAAAGACATATTTCATTGTGATTAGTTATCTCTTAATTTCACTAACCAAGTGAAACACAAAATTAGAAAAAAAAACGAAGATCCGATTTACGTAAAACCATACAGACAGACCAACTTAAACGACCGAAATAAACAAACAAGTTGAAAAATTATTACAAGACAATGGTAATCGAATAATCCCATTCTCCATGGAATGCGCCTGTTCATCTTGTGCCCAAAAAGATGGATGCCTCTGGTGAAGTTAAATGGTGCATGGTCATTGACTATAGAAGGCTGAACGACATCACCATCGACGATAAGTACCCACTGCCAAAAATTAATGATTTATTCGATAAATTGGGGAAAAGCGTTTATTTTACTACGAGAGATTTAGCCAGTGGCTACCATCAGATTGAGACACAACACAAAACAGTCCAAGAAGAAGATAGACAAAAGACAGCATTTAGCACACAATCTGGCCATTTCCAGTTCCTCAGAATGCCTTTTGGATTAATAACAGCCCCAGCTACGTTCCAACGAACCATGGATAACGTCCTGCGAGGATTATTCGGCCTACACTGCATGGTATACTCAGAGGACGTCATTATATTCTCTAGTAGCCTACAGGAACATAAACAAAAATTACAACTCGTATTTGACAGGCTCCGGCAAACTAATTTGAAGGTACAACTAGAAAAATCTGAATTCTTGCGCAAAGAAGTTCTCTATCTGGGTCATACGATCGCCAAAGATGAACTAAAACCAAACGATGACAAAATAAACGCTGTGCTAAAATTTTCTATACTAAAAGCAACAACGGAGATCAAAAGTTTCCAAACTTAAAAGCAAAAATGGCATCATATTTGACACACGTTTCAAGAAAGTTTATATAGCTTATTCATGAGTAGTTTTCATACAATCTTTACTCATCTAAGTGAAGTAGAGACAGCTCTAGCATTTAGTAAGATTTCTATATTACACCAATCTATTGAAAAGTCTACCGAACTATTATACCATTTAAAACTTATATCTCAATCTGGAAAATTAGTGTATGAACCTAACGAATCAAATTCAGTTAAATTGGAAGAAACAATTTCTGTCAAATCTTATATTAAGGAAAACCAGATCACGTTTATAATTGTAGTTCCACTTACGGATAATTGCACATAAAATTATTTCAAAATGTTTTCCTTGCCTATTTTCCTTGAGCCTAAAAACACAACCCTAGCCGTGTTTCCCAATTTTCCACACTGTTGGCAAAAGGTGAAAAGTACCTGCCGGTCATTGCTCCATGTCGTCCGCTCGCCGCTGGAGATCAGTTCCTGTGTACTGAGGATAACCGAGTTTTATATCCGGGGCAAACTTGCGAAGAACAGCTAATGAAGTTCGCTAATTATCTTACTTATTGCGAACAGCAACGTATTCATATTGAAGACGTCAAGGTCCAAAATTAATACCGATAATTGGATCCTCTTCACCAAATTAAGAACAACAGTAACCAAACAATGTTACGAAGATTTAATCAAATATTAGGTATTTGGGACGTATCTTATCACTGTCAGCGAGCCTTGTGACCTAGACATCAACGGAATTCGGATTCGGCATCACCGGATCTACACAGAGAAGGGAGCTGCGGTGTCACCAATTCCGGTCATCAATCTACCCACGCTACACTCGAATGCAACCCTATCTAGCGCACGTAAAGTTAACATGCGTGAAATTTATCTTGACGACATAAAATTCATGTCATATGCATTGAAAAATAGTGAAGTGTTTGACAGTGTCACATCATCAAAGACAGATCCTAAATTAAGTGCTTTAGCCTATAGTACTTTATGTTTTGTAATCTTAATCCTCTTGATGTTTCTATGTTATGTGTTTTTGCACGAAATCATCGGAATATGGCAAAAGTAGCGAATTCCATGCATCCCCTTTACCCTTCTGTATTGGACTAAAGAGAGCTTGTTCAGCAATTTCGCAGTATAGATTTTTGAGCCTTTCTCACAGTCCTCAACCGTGAGAAAGCATAGCAAGCGTTTATGTTACTTTTCTGAGGAATCTGAACGAGTGTTCCCAGGCTAATGCAGCGCGCACTATGAAGTGTGAACTAATTTTAATTCACTATATTTAGTGCCTCCATATCCCATCGCAACTTGTTTATCTCCTCTTTCAGCTCCGATATCCTCTCGTTGGTCCTCAATGTCCGTGCGTTGTATGTTGCCAGGTCCAGTCGTCGTTGTTGGTAGCCGATTCCCACCCGGGGATTCTTAGCACCCCCTGCCCTGTAGTTACCATGAGGGGCGGCTGAATTCTTATGCCGCAACCCCACAGCCAAAATAACTTGTATACCGTGTTTTTCTTTTGATCCGATACTAATTAACAAAAAATATGACCCACTTTAAAGTGTAAATAAACACTTTTCCACTGCATTTAAAATCTGTCATATCTTTTGAGGTATCCGTATAACTAAACGGTCACTTATGACACGTTTTATATATATAGAATGAGAAAAAAAGTAAAATGCACTTACTGTTATGATTATGAGCTTTGAATATGTGTCATTGCAGCTTTTAACAATGTTATTACATTGAAATAATTATTGTGGATTAGTCTTAAAACATGGATATATGCTCGAACTCACTTTTTTATAAACCATTTTGAGAAGTACAATTATGTAGAACAAACTTTAAGTCTATCGTTTACGGTTTCGGCAGCATATGCAATATTAATCTGCAATGCAATGCAATTTAATCCATATGCTACCTCGTTGCTCCACTCCTAGTGCACCGATTTTGTTATTTTTTTTAAATAATAGGTATTAGTTGTCAATCGGTCGCAAATGTCCATAAATAATGGATTTTTAAGAAATTAAGGAAATTTAAGCGTCAAAATCACAACCTCGTTCGATTATATTGTAAATGCTGGTTTAACTATGAAAGATAAAGTGAAACTATATTTTATATAATTGCATTATTTTCATTAACCTACAATCCATTCTACAAAAGCAAATTAAATATTTTACAGCAAACATTTATGAATAAAATTGCAATGAGGGATAATCTAAGCTTATTTAAGATAATACAGCTTATCTTCACAAAAAAGTTGTTGTTTGAAGGAATTCTTCATTCTATGTACAAATATCGTATCAAAGACTACATTTTGTTTAAATTAATATCTTAAAAGATATTAGTGATTTAAATTGCAGTGGCAGAAATCGCGGGTAGTTTTATGCAAAGAGCACATTGTTATTCCGCTTATATTACGCACAATGGTAACATATTGTTTGAAGTCGGTCATATTTTGTCGTTAAAATTTTACTTGTTTTTGTTATTTTCTTGTTACTTTACGATTTTTCCTCGGAATATTAATATACCCAATATTATTATTTTTTTGGCACTGTGTTATTGATCCGAATTGAAGCAAGAAAATATGTTTTAATAAAATGAGCATACAACAGATAAATTTTATGTCATAATAATTTTTCAATTTTTCTTTTAAAATTGCTACACAAAAAAATTATCGGTCTTGATGAAGATTTAACAAAGAGTTGCATAGAAAATTAGAGAAGTTAGAACGGACAGTACGAGAATGATTAAAATTAGACTATAGCTCAAAATGTCAAGAGACAGGTTCTTTGGTGTAATTGACGTTGCTTGCTACAGAGAAGTCAAAGTTTGTCAATCTAATTTGCCTAAAGGGCACGAAAGGGTATCTTTAATAGACCTTTAAATATTGACCTTAAATAATAAGACGTATATACATTTCAATCACAGCTTACATGTTTCATTCTGGTACAACACGAACAATTGTACATAGTTTAATATTTTGCCTATAAAATTGAACCCTCCTCCCCCCAAATGTAAATAGGTACTATATAAGTAAGTTCATTAGATACGAAAAACAAAAATGGAATTATTTATCCGTTTCACATCTTATACATGTGTGCGTCAATAATAAATTGTTATGAATGAATATATTATTAAAACGAGGACTGTTATACTTCGAATATTTAATATTAATAATTACTACGCACTAAAGAATTGTCTCACAGCATTAAGCCATTTTCATAGTCATTTTAAACATTGTTATAAAGTCTCACTAACCACCTAAGAAATTATTAGGAACTGCCTCCGTAGCCTAGTGGTATAGGTGTGTGCTTTAGAAACCGGAGGTCGTGGGTTCGAATCCTGCGGGGACGCAACAAATTTTCATTGTTGTTTCCTAGTTGGTTAGGGCAATTTGGGCCGATCACCCAATTGTCTGAAAAGTAAGATGATCCATGCGTCGGATGGGCATGTAAAAAGTCGGTCCACCCACCAACCCGCATTGGACCAGCGTGGTGGGATACGGTCCAAACCCCCTAATGGATAGGGGTGTATTAGGGGAGGCCTATGTCCAGCAGTGGACTAACAAAGGCTGATGATGTGATGTGATGTGAAATCGACAATAATGGAAAAGTTGGAGAACCCATTTGCTGACTAGCAAACACCTCTAAAGTCGTTATATAATCGCTTATCGTCATGATAAGCAAAAAAATATTACACCAGACTACCGAATATAATTAACAAGATCTGAATAAAGTTTGAAATTAAGGTTAGAGTATTCTACTGTATTGTAACTTTTAAGCAACATAGCAAAAAAACATATTTCTAGGTAATATTTTCCAGTTTTATAAAATGTTACCATCATCGTATTTAGATGTACGCCCCCGTTTTACAGAGAACCGACTAGGTAACTTCCACTGCATTGTCTATTTATGCCGTTTAGTAGTAATAAGAAAACTCTTAAGCGGTTGGTTTGAAAGGCAGTGTTGCTAGAATAATTAATTACCTAATTAACTAGGCACAGGTTATTTTTTTCTGTGTTCCAAACAACTTAACAAAATATCTTATATCTTAGAGCGACGAGCAAATGTGCAGCAGCAACGCTAAATTTCTCACGCTTTATAATTTAGTCTATATTACTATATTTCTATATTTCTAGGGCTCCTGGTAAAGGACTTAAACGTTGAGGTTTTTAAAACAAAGTGATATAATAGCTAATATAAAACGGAAATAGTAAAAAAAGTTATCATCTACTGTATTCTAACCGATAACGTCTATTTTGAAAAACAAACAATGGTTTCTATTCCAAGAGGCACGTAGTATACTTGACTCTAAGCGAATGTTTGTTAAAAATGCTTGAGCATGGTGTATTTATTGACGCAATGATGGGAATTAAGTTCATAGTTTGGTTCAGAATCTCAAGTTTATGCCCAATCGCTTGGAATATCAAGAAGCCTCCGCAGCAAATCTTATTAAAACTTTCTGATTAATTAAAACTTTTGTACAGACACCGTTAACCGTAATACACCAGATCTTTAAAATTGATGTCCAATTTATTTTTATTTTTTTCTTTAAAACTAAGCATGTTTTTAACTTTCTTTGTGAGAGAGAGAGGGGACTTGAGAATCGGAATAAAACAACAGTAGCTTTTTGTTATTGATGGAAAGTGGTCACCAACTCTTTTTTTATTTAAAATGTATATTTTGAAATTTTTTTATAATTTATTCTAAAATTCTTTTGCAAAGCATTTGTTTCATTGTAAATATTTCAGTTAACATTACAAGAGCGCCACTCCAATGTACTTCCGTTTTATTATTGAGAAATTGCCACAGAAGAGATTGATTTAAGATGGATTTCTCGTTTCATAGGACTTCACAATTTTTTAAGCCTGAAATGATAATCCCTTGTGATTCGTTACAAGCCCCTTTGTTAACTCTAAGGGTCTTTCCCTTACAGTAAACAAAGAAGCCCGTGTTAATTTTTGTTTGTGAATCCATTGTACTATCAGGCCTCATTAGAAACATAACGTTTCAATTAATTAACAACATTAATATAACTAGGGAAACGGCAAGTTAGGGGACCAAGTAGTATAGATATTGTTTAAAAAAATTTAAGGGTTTAAAATAAAATTAAATCCTTCTCCTCCTTGATTAAAGAGCAGATAAGACTTTCAACTTAACAATTAAGTTAGAACGTGCGACCAATTAAAAACTTTACAAGCTTGCTATTCAGTTACCCTAACCGCGTTCCGTAAAAGACAAGGGGACGCTTCGACCGTATTTTCGTATATTTCAATTATAATAATGTTAAAGCGTCTTAGGATCACAAAGCCTTACACTTGCAATTTTACTTAAGAACTTTGTGTTATAATAATAATATGTTTAAGTTAAACTTGATTTTTAGTTAGAATATCAAGTGGTCCTAAGTACTCAGCATAGCCTAAATTGAATGAAGAATTATTTGAAACTAACAGTATTTTTAGTATCGGTATACTGTTGCAAAGCTCGAGAATACCGAAAAAAACAAGTTAAATAATGCATTTAATCAACATATGAAATAATACTACAAAAATTAAAGCTTTAGAACTAAACGACTGTTATTATGTTTATATGACAAATGATTGAACTAAATCAAAATAAACTGAAGCTCAATTTAAACATTTTTCGTCGTTTATATAAAAAAAGTATTTATTACTTTATTTTATAATGACAAAACGAAAAAGACTTTAAAATATAGTTGTTTTAATTAATTCTTTTGTTTACGCGAATACTATATAACGAGTCATCTGGTCCAATGGAATTTTTAGAAACAGTGACGCCAGCCGGGCTGACGTCACTTATCTCTTTATCAGGGTCACTCATCGGCAATCAACGAAACTAAACAACTTATAATGAAATCTACAATAAAACAAACAGACTAACACTTTAAATTGATATAATTAAACAGTTATCACAGTTCTATAGTAATGAGGAATTAGAGGGTACTCACATAACAACCTGCCTCGCCGACAGCTCTCAACACAATGTGTTTTTACAATAAATCCAGCCCTTTTATATCAATGTGGCGGTGTTTTGAAGTCATAACACTTATTCTTATATGTTACTTTGTTTAATTAATGGACATTCTAATAAATCTTAAATTGTTGTATTTATAGTTTAATACATCAATCATCTAAATTAAATCTTTTAAATTTAACTAATTATGTGAATTTTAATATTTAAAGTATTACAGTGTTCTAAACATCATCAAAATTCAATGTTTGATATCTAGTTATTTTAAATAGTTTTAAGGTAATGAATCATGATGAATTCTTTAAATGTAATTTAGAAGATTCGATATATCTAAACATAAAATATAATCTTATAATCTCGCATGTTAACACGTTTACTTAGAGGTTAAATTCATACTGCGAAATAAATATGAATAAAAGGTCTTTATTGGAATTTACTCGTTATCAACACTAAAGATCGATTGATATCTCATAAGCCAGATAATAAAAAATGAAATTTCAGCGAATTCAACATTGTAAATAAATGAGATAAATACTTTGCCTTCTATCCAATAGTTTCATTATATTAATAAAAAAACACCAAAAGCTAATAAACGTTCGGTATATATATCCTTATGAAAGAGCATATTTCTAGTATATTAAAATTAGTTATAATGTCTGATATAAATGAATTTTATTTCATATTCGGAATTTACAAATGATAGAAATTAATGAATTAATTATACTCCTTAGTAATAGATCGTTTATTTTGAAAATATAAAGTTTGACTTATATATCGCAAAACTTTAAAGGTTTAAAACTAAGGACATAATAAACCTATCGGTATATAACATATACATGCTCGTACAAATATATGGGTGTTTTAGATGTAGTGGTTATTGGGAAAAATTTAGTTTTACAATCTGTCTGTATCATAAATAGAAATTTTATTTAATATTTTTCACGTGTACATTTCATTAGACAAATTTACGATAGAGAAGTTATATGTAAATTGAATTATTACCTACATATACAGCAATAAATTACTGTTTATTACCTTTATGAAAATATAAAACGGCTGGACTTATTAAGCTATTTTTCGTAACAAAACTTTTTGTAAAGGTTATAAACTATATGCGTACACAAATATAACCATAAATGCATATACATACTAACTGCCTCCGTAGCCTAGTGGTATGGGCGTGTGCTTTAGAAACCGGAGGTCGTGGGTTCGAATCCTGCGGGACGCAACAAATTTTCATTGTTGTTTCCTAGTTGGTTAGGGCAATTTGGGCCGATCACCCAATTGTCTGAAAAGTAAGATGATCCATGCGTCGGATGGGCATGTAAAATAGTCGGTCCACCCACCAACCCGCATTGGACCAGCGTGGTGGATACGGTCCAAACCCCCTAATGGATAGGGTGTATTAGGGGAGGCCTATGTCCAGCAGTGGACTAACAAAGGCTGATGATGTGTGATGTGATACATATGACATAGTGTCAGTTCCTTTGCCGATTCCTCTTGTAATAGATATTTATTTATTTATTTACATTTTATGTACACAATAAGGGTACAAAGGCAGCTTAATGCCAGTGACACTGTCTCTCAGTGAAGGTACAGATAATACAGGTAATAAAAAACATAAAATAAATATACAGAATAG
Organism: Lamproptera curius; assembly: GCA_029286875.1. Classification (NCBI taxonomy): domain Eukaryota; kingdom Metazoa; phylum Arthropoda; class Insecta; order Lepidoptera; family Papilionidae; genus Lamproptera; species Lamproptera curius. The sequence goes on along the minus strand of JAGSMT010000276.1, from coordinate 98,901 downwards.
TGTACTTTCATATATATGTTTATATATATACATATATTTATGGCTTAAGTATAAATTGCTTTTAAATTGAATGATGTTGTTAGCCATTCTGATTTCCAAAGGTAGCGCATTCCATAGAAGTATAGATTGAATTGAAAAAGATTTACGATTGAAGTCGGTACGATGTACGTGACACAGAAAAACAGAACGGTTATTCGTGGAACGAAGATTTCTAAAACTAACATCACTAGTCACTAGAGATATTGGAAGTAAGACGACAAATACGTCGGAGAAGAGGATAGAAAAAGAAGAGTGGTAAGTGCCTTTGATGAACGACGTGGTCGAATTAGCGGCCACTGAATTTTTGATCGATAGGACGACACATGTTTATATTCACGAATATTGAATACGAATCGAATGCAGTTATTTTAAAGTCGGTTGAGTTTATTGAGTAGATCGTTGAATAGTTTTTTAAGCGAAAGAGGGATGTCAGTACATTTGTGACTTTTTGCATGCCAAGCTTTCGCTCACGCATTCTCCACACTCCTAAACCAACTACTAGTAGTGCAAAACAAACCATCTTCCACGCCACCAGGGCGCAGTGGTACCGGAGGAACGTAGATTTACGCAGCGACTGCAAATTGCTGACACCCCGCGAGCACTTTAAAAAGTTAACTCGCAAACACATAGATAAAGTAGTCAACCACAGTAACCCTCTGCCGGTAAAAGCAGCAACGGATACGGCAGATCCAAACGCTTCCTGTCTCAAGCGTAGACCGCAACGTCCTCCTCGATCCAGACGAGGAAGGGGTCACCGAGACTCCGGAACCAAACGGGGATCCCGTCATTCAACCTTACACAACACATAAGTAACGATAGCACGCATTCACTTGTAGTTCGCCCTCGCTCACGAGCACAGCGAAACACACTCCCGGTACACTAGATACACTCGCGTTCCAGGGCGACTCTCACCGCCCTCAGCAAGCGATTAAAACAGTCGCCAGATCGTCGGCCTTCATCGGCGAAGGCGGTATGTGTTTCGGAGCTGTGTTTTTGCACGAGCTTGCATGAGTGTTATTTCGTCATCTTGTTCTAATATGGCATGGCGCGCTCGCCTGAACCGTTTGTCATTTCTGAGTGATATGCTTGGTACGTAGTCGGCGGCGCTACGTACCAACTCTTTCGGATGCTGCGAAGCCGAGCCGAAGTATCGGATCGGACGCTAATTTTAAGTATTGTTTTATGGTTTGCAATTCCAGATCCATGTGCAAGTTTTCATTGAGCAGATAGTATGGCGCTCCCGTAGCTCTGCGCATGAATCTGTTTTGTATGACTTGTAATTTATGAAAGTGTTTTTTGTGGGCGTGAGCAAATACAGGACCGGGGTAGGTCATGATTGGACGGAATTCAGTTTTGTAAAGCAGTACCTTGTTACGCAGGTACAGCTTGCTTCTAGGATTGATGAGTGGAAATAGGTGGCCTAGGACAAACGATGCCGCTCTATTTTTGACTTTGGTGAGGTGAGCGAAGGATAAGGTTCTATCGAGTGTTACCCCGAGGTATTTGGTTTGATTTACCCAAGGGTTGGGCAGTCAAGGGGCGGATTTTGGATGGGAGTGGCAGACGCTTCCGTAACGAAAACAGAATTGCTGCGCTTTTAGATGGATTAATCTCAATCCTCCATTTCCGAAAGCATTCCCCTAGGGTCGTGGCCGCAGCTTGGAGTCTTTGAGCTATAAGAATAGATCACATTCCGGATACGTAGATGTAAGTATCGTCTGCGAACAAGGCGGTGCTTACATTTCGGTGGAGTGGCATGTAAATAATATAGGGCCCAATACGGAGCCTTGTGGTACGCTGGCTAGGACCGGGTGTGGTTGAGATTTTGTACCCTCAACGCGGTATCGGAACGTTCGTTTCCGGAGAAAGTATCGTATGGTGAGTACGAGACGGTCGGGCACGTGCCACACTTTGTCGAACGCCTTTGCCACATCGAGGAAAAGCGCTCCCGTATGTAAATATATCATTTATATATATCATTTTGGATTTGGTATGTTCCGTGTACTTGATTGTTTGGCTCGAAAGTGCATGAGTGTTTGACTCGAGATAATTGCACTGGAACTGGCAACCCTCTCGATTTCATAAACTCAAGTAAGTGGGTTAGGATGAGGCGTTCGTAAATTTTCCCAAAACCCTTGAGGAGGCTAATGGGGCGATATGACGTAGGTGGGGATGGTGGCTTACCAGGTTTTAGGAATCCTATAATTACAGCTTCTTTCCAAGCGTTTGGAAAAATACCCTTAGAAAGGGCTGCGTTATAGATAAGGACAAGTAGGCTAATCAGGTGTGTTGGCAAGATTTTATTGTCGCGGTTAGAAATTCCATCGGTACCCGGGGCTTTCCGTGGTTTAAGGTCTTTGATTATCGACTCGACTTCGGTGTCCGTAACCGGTGAACTTAAATCGTGCGGTAGTATTTTATTCAATCCGTCGATCTCGCTCTCCACCTTGCAGAGATGAGCGGCGTCCACTGGTTGAGTGCTGGGTGTACCTTGAGCCTCGAGGCTGTCGGCTAGGCATTCGGCCTTTTCTTCATCCAAAAACGCTAGTGTGTCGGAGTTGGGTTGGGTAAGTGGTGACATCGAGGGGATTCCGGTTTCGTCTTTGAGGCTTTTTGGAATTCGCCAGAAGGCGAGATGGGAAGGATGCATATTGCTGAGATCGTCATCCCACCGATCGTTCCTGAATTCAGATATGCGCGTCTTGGACTGATGTTGAAGAGCACGTAACTGCTTCGATTCCGCTCGGTTGGATACCAATCATAGGCACGAATCACTACCCTCTTGCGTCGCAAGAGTTCCTAAATGTCGCTTGGCAAGGCCCAGCGGGGGTTTTCCTCCACTGAGACCTGCCTCGAGGAGGCCTCAACGACACTTTGGACGTGCTTTGTGAGCGCATGAGTGGCAACATTCGTGTCTTTGGGCAGGACTTGAGGGATGGTATCAAGGTGGGTTGAGCTAGTGCAGTCTAGCTGCCCCCCGAACAGGTTCCCGCTTTGTCGTAGCGGTGGGGCTCAGTACCTGCGGCTTCCTGGGTTGGCCGCGGGGAAGCTAAGAGGAACCTGGCCGGCCTGAGGTGTAAGGCCGGCCGTGGAGGAGGCTGCTCCAAGCGGGCTGAATAAGCCCGCTTTGGATGCGCCTAAGGAGGGTGCGAGGGACGGGTTGCAGGAGGTAGGTGTGCCGCCCTTCCTGTCTCTCGCAACCAAGGTGGAGTCGCGGGGGAAGAGGAGTGTCGGTATTCCGTAGGCCGCTCTCCCTATCCTCCGCGACTCGGCGGGGCCGTACCGCTGATGCGGTGTGGAGGGGCCGTGGGAGGAGGGGACATTCGGCATGGAGTCGTCGATCTCTTCTCCTTCTACGGCCGAAATGGAGCTAGCGGCGGAGCTTAACATCCGGGCCGCCGCTGGGGGCTGGGAGTTTGGTCCTTGCGTGGTCAGGGAACTCCTGGCTCCCATGGCCCCTGAGTAACAGACTCGGGGGAGTCTGTTACCTAACTACAGGGGCCGAGACGAAGGGCGCGCTAGTTCCGACGCGCCCAGAGGGAGGCAGATGGCCGTAAGGCCGAGATGGGGCTGCTTCGGCGGCCAGCGCCGGTGGGGTTGCAGATGAGTGCAAAACGTTCCTGTGACCCCACCCTAAAGGCGTCAGGAAGGAACAACGTGGTGGTTTTAGTCGGTGCGAGTCCGACATAACCCGTCTTTGCCCCCGCGAGGACGGGTATGCGTAGGCATTTCCCCACGGTAAAAAAAAAAAAAAAAAAAAAGTGCAGTCTAGCTGAGACGTGAGCTTACGCCAGTCGACAATGGTCTTTGTGATGGTATTAGGTGAGTCCGCGGGTCCTAGCTTGAGTACTACGGGGCGGTGATCTGAGGTGAGGTCCTGGAGGACTTCTATGCCTCTGAAAGTGAGGTTGATGTTTCTAAAAAGTGCAATATCAAGCACATCCGAGTTTTGATGCACTTGGGGTGGATAATGAGTGTGGTTCAAAGGTGCCACGACACTGAAGTTAAGTAAGTCGGTGAGAGCGTCAAGTTCTCTACCGCGTCTGTTAGTCCGAATGCTGTTCCATCGGATGTGCTTGCTATTGAAATCGCCTGCAAAATGACGGCGTCTCCTAGTGAGAATAGCGCATTGTAGCCTGATTCTAAAGCGTGAGTGTTGTTATTACACGACATATAGACCGAAGCTATTATTATTTGCGCGTGCCTTGTCATGGCTAGACGACAGACCGAGGCTTCTTAATGCACAAGATTGCTACGCAGTGCAGTGACCTTTTGTAGTAGATGAGAGTGCCGCCGTTTTTAGCGCCGGCCCCGTCATTCCTGATGATACTCTAATTCGCGATTTTAGGATCGTTTCTACCGGGTTTAAGGAAGGTCTTCTGCACTAGTAGAATGTCTAAGTAATTTTCTCGTAGAAAATTTGACATTTCGGTATTTTTGTCGCTAGACCGTTCGCGTTGAAAAAGACGATGTTAATTGCGCGCGGCTTTAGATGGCCCGGGCCGTTGTTACAATTTGTTATGGTTGTACTATCCATGTTGTCCCGATATTAATTCTACTCGGTGCCTATACTTCCGGAGTGTAGCAAATCGCGCTGAAGTTTCCGACGACGGCGTCGAATTCTTCGGTTAATCGATCGAGCTCTGCGAAGTCGATCTGTCCGGTTACTTGTTTGAGGTTGCTCTCAGCGCTGCCATTGCTATGGCTAGCGTACTGGGGCGCGATACGCGGAGTGCTTGTTGGTGATGTGCGAGGTGCGGCGCCAAGCGGAGCGCTCGGCGCAGTCTGGCGCGGTGGCTCTTGTTGCCATGGTGGTATTGGCGTGCTACGCGGAGCTCTGGGCGTTTGCCACGCCGGAGCAGTCTGAAATGGTGGGAAGGCGGAGGATGTGAAGGAAGGCACTGGTGGGCGCCTGGGAGCGGATGAGGGTGGTGGCGGCTTACGCTTGGGGGCTTTTGGGCACCCCAAGTATTTAGCCGTGTGACCGGTAGTTTGGCAGTTAACGCATGCCGGCGGCTCGAATGTGAGCAGGACGACTTTGACGCGAGGACGGGGGCAGTCAGACGTGCCATGGTCGCCGAGGCACTTCACGCATCGACTCAGCGACGCGCGTGGCAATTGCGAGCCGAGTGCCCAAAAACTTGACAGTCATGACACTGTCCTGGGATTCCGTTCGAGCGAGGTGCTTCGAAGGTGATGCGACCTATGTCGCAGATATGTTTTAGGTCATAGACCTTTTTTCCTCGGGGGAACGTTCAAGGGTCAGAAGGACCACGTTGAGCGGTTTTTTCGTTTGCGGGTGCGCAAGGCGTATCGCTGAATAAATAGGAATGTTGGCTGATTTGATAAAATTATGGATCTCCGCTATGGGGATCTCCTTCGGCAGTCCCTTGACTACTGTCCGAACTACGCGCTCATCCGGGAGCGCGTAGGTATAATAGTAATAATTATTTTGGTTGAGAAAAGTTGTTACTTGACGGTGTGCGGCGACCGTCTCTAATTGAATTTTGATTCCAGTCGCGGAATCAGATGCGGTGAATTTAACTCTATTGGACAGAGCTGACCGCTGATTTACTTTTACATACATAAACAATACTATAAACTAGTATAGTATTGTTATTTTCAATTTATTTGTTAACATAACCCGTTAGCTAGACGATCAAATCATGAAGATTCGATCGTCGAGGAGGTCTAGCAGGTCGTGGGTCGTGTAGGCGGCGTTGAGTTACTTTGTGCTAGTCACCGATCGCGGATGACAGCACTCGCACATACAATCTCGTGTACACTAGGGCATCATTCCAAATATTCAATTTATAAGCTCACCATTGATTTTTATTGTGATTTATAGTTCAATATATTAATATAAATAATTTTGTGTATTTATGTATTTATTAAGCTAATGCTTAAATATTATCAATTCACGAAATTCTCAATTTTACGAAAACTGTAAACAAATCTATTTATAAATACTATTACTTAAGCCAAATTACAGAAAATATCATGTAATAACCAAATTATTTATATTCACCTCAGATCGCATTTATAACTGTAGGTTATTGGTTACCGACTGGTCTGTGGCTTACAATACTAAACCGGCACCCGATTGACACAGTCTCTGTCTCGTTCTTTTGGCTTAAGAAAGAACGAGAAAGTTGGGGGTTCTCGGTAATTTTGACAAGTAATCAAATAAAAAAAAGGGTTTTTTCAACTGCATAAGGTTACTTTTTACTTCATGTGAAGCGTGGGTAAAACAATCGAAACTTTTCGAAAATTGGGCACCCTTTCACTAGCGTCTAGGTTTCGATCAAATCAAAGTTTGGATCGATTTTAATCGACACAGTCCTAGTTGTAACTAAATGATTCCAAATTTTGCATAGAAAATTATATTAATTGTATACAAAAAATTCGTAATGTTGATGGCATTGTCACCTAGTCAACCTATCTGTGAAAATATAATGTACTATTCCTTTTATATAGTAAAAGAGGTGTAAAGATTTATCTTAACATATTTCTTTACAGGGTATCAACAACTCAATGTCGTAATATGTAAATAAAAAAAAATCCTAACAAACGCATGACTTGTATCCCATAGGAGTTTACATGCTATGGTAGAAAGATGACAAAAATTAAATTATCTTGCTTCTATAATAGAATTAATTTTGTTAAAAGTATTGCAAATATTATTTTTTTGTTAAAAACAAACATAATATTTCTGGACAAATAATACAATATCATCAAGCTAAGCAAATCTTCAACTTTTTTAAATTGACGTCTCATAAGACCATATTTTTTTTATGGCATACGCAGGCAGACGAGCAGTCGGGGCACCTGATGGGAAGTGGTAACCGACGCCCATAGACATTAGCAATACTAGTGGTACGGCCAACGCGCTGCCTACCGTGAGAAATAGGGTGTTAAGTCTCGTTTACCCAGGAAATACGCTGGCTACGGTGCCTTCAAACCGGAACACAGCAGTGTTTTCACACTACTGCTTCGCGGCAGAAATAGGCACCGCGGTGGTACCCAGATGGTCTCCTGTAAACAGGACCAAACATTTTATTTTGTAAATAAATTCATATTATATGTATACTAACAATCAGATATGCGAAAAACACTATGTTTATCAAAGAATATTTTCCCATGATGAAAATCGACCCACTCCCTCTGGCGTATTAGTTAGGGTCACTCTCCCAGGATTTCGTCAAAAACTTAAAAAAACATTATTTAAAGGATTGCAAATACCCTCTTTTACACTTGTCTCTAATGTTTCCTTAAGCTTAATTGCTACTGACCGTTACTGTGCAACTGTCTACGCCAACTTTGTTCAGTCCAATTAGTTTACTTCTTAACTCGTCGTGAATCTCACGAATTATGCTGTATTTAACAGTTAGCAGGTGAAAAGCTATTCAATTATCTTGAAGTAAGACGTTTTAGTAATAACTAACGAAGTAAAACTTTTTGAAATTAAAGTAACTGGACTTACTATGCAATTTAAAAAATATTCCTGGTAAGTTTACCATCTGACATACCTATTTAATATAATTAATTACTCCAACTCTTGTAAATGTAGCGAGTATTATGTATTAGTATATATTTGTAAGCAGCAAGCTATATTTTCGTAATATGTGTTTAAAAGTTTAAATATGCCCTGTATGTTGTTATTACACTTTTGACCCACTTCCGAAAAAAAGGAGGTATAGATAAATATATTTTAAATATCTTACCTAGTAACTAAAACCTCCATAATTTTTATTAACTTTACTATAGCATCTGTTTGGTCCCATTTTTCTTGCATTTATTTTGCGGCAAAACATAGCAACCGTAAAAGGCGCTTTCGTGATACAAATTTCTTAATTACTTGCATCATTTATTCGAATATAAATTTAAAATACCGTAAGAACTAATTGACTGCGGTATGTTTACATTTACAGCATTATCATAAATATTCAGTGTTGCTGTGTGGCTTAATCGGATACTTCTGTCATTTTGCTTAGACTATTATTTTGTACATATGAAACAAATTGTATTTTGATTTGTGGAGTTAATATTCTTTATATAAGCGCCGTTTAACTGACTTTATTTAACTCCCAACGATCTTTGCACCACTATTACTCCGAAACACGTCTTTCCTTTACTCAAAGGAACCATGTCATATTTAGTTTAGCCTATGAAGTTTGTTGTTTTTAAATATTTATAATCAAATAAACTATTTAGCGCTTAATTCAAATTCAAACATTTGTATTATTATTCGATGGGAAAAGATAAAGTTTCCATAAATTTATTTCGTAAAATATATTTTTGTAGTATTAAACACACTTTTCTCAACACTTGGTCTTTAAAAAACCTTAAGACCGGTGTTGGTCGGCAAAAGGGTAATTCGGATGTATGCCACTGCGGACATGGCACGCTTTTCAACTCTACTAGCGCCATATCCATATCGAATTCAATCCCTGGCCTATAAAAGAATAGTGAAAACTGATCGATATTCGTTGTTTAACTGGGAATAAATCAAATGAAAATATAATTTTTGTAATTTTTTCCGCTTGCCTATCTAAATTAAGTTTTATGTGTATTGTTATTAGAAATTATTATTTTACGATTTTTAACTCTGTTTATTTATAAATAGGGTATTTTGTTTGTATATTATGTCATCCCCTACTCCAAAAATTAATAAGTTGTTAAATAATATTCATTTAATTGGGTGACTTTATGTCATATCAGCCCATTCCCATTGATACTGATTCAGTATTAACAAAATTTTAGCATAGTGCTTGTAGTACTCTAAAATATATTTTTTTAAGGCCTGTTCATAACAAAAGCAGCGTAAGACATTAGAAATCTGACCACCGCTCTGAGATATGATATGTCACCATAACGTAAAAGCATAAACGTTCACATATTTAATACGCTGGATACAGTGCCCTTTAGACCGGACACAGTAGCATTCAGAACTGCTTTGCAGCAGAAATCAATAACGTGACAATTCTTTTCCGCTCGGTACTCCGAAAAAATAGACTTACTTGTACAACTTTCAGAAGTTACCTATGTATTGTATCAATACTGTTATGAAGTTAAAGTGGCATAACTTAATATTAGTTAAGGTGAACTAAATTCGAAAAGGTTAAAATGGTAATCGCCGCAATGAGTTCAATTTTATTAATTTTAAAATGCAATTTGGCCCTAATAACTCTATATCTCCATTAACCTTTACCTGCCTGGCTGCTTCAATGCACGGCACTGCCTCCGATCTGCTGCTTTTCTTATTTAACCAACAGCGGCCACTATAGATATGCACTATATGCATTAATTATTTCAATATTCGAGAAAATTCAAAATTTTATGGAACTTTAACAAAAATAGTCGCAACATTCGTATAGTCGCGGTTTTATTTTATTACCGTTAGGTTCGCAAATTCGCACATTGTTTCGGAATTTCAACTTTTTTTCCTACCTAATATATTTCTTCATTTCCCTGCTGATATTTATGAACACGCTACCATTCAAGCTGCTATTGCCGCTGCTGGCAACTACAATTGCATTTGATTCATGAGTATACTCGGGCGGTATACGTTGGAACATGCTAAGCGCGATAAAATCGATTACTTATGTTATCTCTTCCATATAGAATAACATGACCGTTAGCCATTTTAATTAACCTATGTGATAACTGTGCGTTTTATTAACACTTAAAATTTACAAAAAAATAAATGTCATATAATTAAAAAGCAAACCCGAGTACTTATAATTAAATATTTATTTTGTACATAAATGTGAACCTAATACCAATAGCTTATCTCAGTAGACCTTTGGATGGAGAAGAGAAAATGAGGTAGGCGTACAATAAAAGTAAAAAGCAATTCAGACTGATGCTAATCATGTATGTTACTATACGTCAATATTACTTTGACATAAAAAGTTTTATTATATTTTTATATCAAGAGTCACAAATAAGTAAATACAGATATACTCGTATATACAAAGTGCACATGCCCATACATGAACTTGAGAAAAAAATCCTTGTTGCCCAAATTTCCTTTAAATGGTATTCACTTAACTGTAATTTTGAACTTTATTCTTCTGAGCTTATAATGGCGCTTTTCACCAATTAGGATCTCAGAAGGTATCCAAATTTAAAAATTAATGACTAAATAGATAATAAGAACTGCGTAATGTCATAACGCTAATCACGACATTGAAGGAGACAATTAAACGAAAGTTTTTTTTTGCTGGCTTTGCAGATATAGTGTCGATTTGTAAATAGGATGGAAGAAGAAAAAAGAAAACAGAAATTATAGTGTAGTGAGAGCCCTTACAATAAGAACTGCGTAACGTCATAATGCTAAACATGACATTGAAGAAGACAATTGATCGAAAGTTTTTTGCTGGCTTTACAGATATACTGACGATTTGTAAATAGGATGGAAGAAGAAAAAAGCAAACAGAAATTATAGTGTAGTGAGAGCCCATACAGAGCAACATTGACGAAAGGGTAGCCATTTCAATTGTCCACGATAAGCAGACACATAGAATTATGCAAGTAATTGCACTAAAAATATGTTTTACGTAGAAAAAAGTGTCATAGAAGAACTTCGTTAGAGTTAAGTTGTTACAAACTATAAATACAGAGCTAAAATCGTAGGGACAATATTTCTAATCATTAAGGTAAACTACTACACTTCTGCTGCAACGTTTAGTGTTAAACGGCAAACAAGAAAACTTTAAATAATTCGGATAGGTGCCAAAAGAGGAGCACGTGCAGATAGTAAGAGATATTTCATAGACTTATAGTTGTCTATGTCCACTTCAAATTTCCACTTTGTACTATATATTCACCTAAGGCTATGTTTGAACTTAAAAAAATATTTCATTAATTGATGCCGTAATAACTTACTGTGCATATGAATTATAATACAAAATATTTTAACGTTAATCAACACTACCAAACAGGAAAAAATAGCAGCAAATTTGTATCTGCCGATTATTGTTAGTTTGATTATTTTTTTAGTTCAATAAAGAGATTTTTACATACATTTGTTAACCAAGCGGGTTGTTTATAGAATATTTATAAGTAGCTTAGAGGTAAGGGCTAGTACTTTAGAAAATTGAGTTCATGGGTTGGAATCCTGCGGCCACTCAATCAATTTTCATTGGTTTTTCCTAGTTGGTTAGGACAATTTTGAAGATCACCCAATTGTTAGAAAAGTAAGGTGATCTATGCGTCCGATGGGCATGTAAAAAGTCGGTTCACTGACCAACCCGCATTGGACCAGCGTGATGTTAGAGGGTGTGCATTAGGGGAGGCCTATGTCCAGCAGTGGATTAACACAGGCTGATGATGACAAATGTTTCTAGCAGTGACCATGGATGTTATCATTAAGGATAAAGCGTTTTAGATCCAAGTTAACTATAAAATATATATTTGACATGGTTTTCTTTCAAATAGTACATACCTAGCTACATTTTGTTCTTATAAGTAAGGGAGGTAGTCTCACATATCTTGTCCGTGTCATAAACGTAATTAAAACAACGATTTTCCATTAAACATATCATGTTCGTAAGAAGCATCAATCACTGCTCACAAGGCCGCAAACAAATCCTTCTCTATTGTAGCATAAGTAATGCATATTAAGCGAAGCGACCACCAGTAGATTCTCGTTTAACAACAGGCAATCAGATATCGCTATCTTATCGTCGACTATACTAAGTTATAGGGTTAATGCGTAATTCATGCCAGATTATACAGAGAATTTATTTCTATGCGTAAATTTATCTTAGGGAGATCCTAACAGTTCCAAAGAATAAATATTTGTACAAAATATCCGTAGATCTTTGACACTTATATCATCATCATCATCATCATCAGCCTTCGTTAGTCCACTGCTGGACATAGGCCTCCCCCAATACACCCCTACCCATTAGAGAGTGTGGACCGTATCCCACCACGCTAGGCCAATGAGGGTTGGTGGGTGGACCGACTTTTTACATGCCCATCCGACGCATGGATCATCTTACTTTTCAGACAATTGGGTGATCGGTCCATTTTGCTCTGACCAACTAGGAAACAATAACGAAATTTGTTGCGTCCCCGCAGTATTCGAACCCACGACCTCCGGTTTCTAAAGCACACGCCCTTACCACTAGGCTACGGAAGCAGTTATAAAATATACATTTACTTTTTAATTTTCCCTTGCTATTTATTTACTACCTCAAATTGCGTTTATCAACTTAAAATTTTAACAAAATAAACGACTGACTTCTAATAGCGTATAACCGTTTAACGCAATATAAGACACAATAACGAGCGCCCGGGTATAAATCTATTTCCTAGTAACTATAACTCAATACCCAAGAAAGGGTACAAAACGCCTTACAAAGCTTTTTGCTCCTGTGCATCTGATTCTTACGATAAGGTAATCAATAAGTTACCACTACGATTTGAAATGTCCTTGTTTGTCCATACAAATATATGAATTTATTATTCAAAATATTTTAACACTTATCAATAATTTAACACTACCAGACAGTAAAAATATTTAAAATTTGCCGATTATTGTTAGTTCGATTATTTTTTTAGTTCAATAAAGAGGTTTTTACATAGATTTGTTATCCAAGCAGGATGTTAATAGAATATTTATAAAAGAGCATTCCACATAAACTCTTATGTAACAATTGAGATTTGAACTTTCTCTTAATATGAAAATATATGTTTTACTTTATGTAATTTCAAAATAACAGACAATTCATAAGATAACTGTTGTAATTATAACAGCGATACTGCAAATTTTGAACTTCTAAACTTCATTCACTCTTAATTATAGGAAAGTCAATTATTGTAATCTACAACCACTCTTTAGATAAATTGCGGAACAATTGTTACTCAATTTACATAACATTCAATCGTTTGATTCTATGAAGTAATTATAGAGTAATTGAGTTTGATTATGTGGTATAAAATTTTGTTACACAATATAACTGCCAATTAAACTTATAGGATGATTAGGCAAAGGTAATTGTTAAATTATCCCTACAACACATAATAAACGTTTGTACAATATGCACTTATTTCTCTTAAGTTTACAATAAACATTTTAATCCAGTTTTTAATATCTATAATAACAATCACATTAATTTTGAGTTTCAAGGAGTGTCATATTTTTTATAAAAAATATTTTTTTGGTTACTGTAAATATAAGTAAAAGCTGGACTTAAAAGCCGAGTTAGGGAGCTGAACTTTAGAAATTAAGGAACATACCAATTATCGACCTAATGCGACTAGTCAAAATTTCGTTTGGTACGCAATTATCACGTAGTGTTCCAACTAAAGCTCAAAAGCCATTTTGCGGGTGCCCGTTCTATTGAATTGCTAATGCCGTACTGACATGGACGCCTTCGTAATTGGTAAAATTTCCGTTCGTATTTTATGTATTTAAATTGATATATTGGCATTAATAATTTTCAAACATTTGCAATAGGTTTAATGATTATTAATAGATTTATTTATGAATACATCAATATATTTATTGATCTTAAATCTAGCTAAAAAAAATATCTGCATAAATAAGTTATGGTTTTTGTCATTGTCGGACTTTCTTCATACTATTTTACTAGCCGTAACCCGACTTCGTTAGCGTGGACTTGAAGAAATTTCCCCTAGGTGTAAAAAAATATAATGTTTAGTTTAATATAACTGAGGTGTTTTATTTGTTTTGTCTACCATTAGACACAAAGTTTTATAGCATTAGCTTCGACGATGATAAATTTAAGTATTGGAAATTCTATCTGTAAATTTGTATAAATCTCAATATAAGTCCCTAGTTCATTCTCGTACAGTTTAAACTAGCATGAAAAATTCTGAAAAACACCACTTATTCGTTACCGTGTAGTATCCAGATAATTTTCACTCATTTCATATAACCATCCCTATTTCAACCCTTTCGTTAACCCTACTTTTATCGCAAAAATGAAAAGCGTTTGTCCTTTCTTCGAGTCTATTCTAAATCTGTACCATATATTTCATCAGTAATCGGTTAAACGTCTTACGACTAGATGGATTCAGACGGTAACAGATGACAGGTAAAGTACTCTGTTAGTTACTTTGCTATGAACCAAAGATGCATTAGTTGCTTTTCGTAGCAGTGGATGCGTCCGAAACGAGTACCATCCGCGGTTTTTATTTCTTCTGCAAATCAGTAGTATGTAAACGCACTGTCTTCCGTCAGCGTCATTACTGGGTGAACGAGACGATATATCCTATGATACATTCCGTAAGTGGATTAAAAGCGTCTTACGCTATGTATTTTATGATGTTTACCTCATCAGGTAAACGTCCTTGCTTGTTAGTCACTTTGACTAATAAAAAAAGTGCTTTTATGTATAGCTTGTACTGCCTCAGTAGCATAGTGGTATGGGCGTGTGCTTTAAAAACCGGAGGTCGTGGGTTCGAATCCTGCGGGGACGCAACAAATTTTCATTGTTGTTTCCTCGTTGGTTAGGGCAATTTGGGCCGATCACCCAATTGTCTAAAAAGTAAATATTCATGCGTCGGATGGGCATGTAAAAGTCGGTCCTACTTGAGGACCAGCGTGGTGGGATACCGTCCACACCCCCTAACGGGTAAGGGTGTATTAGGGTCGGGCTAAGTCAAGCAGTGGACTAACGAAGGCTGATGATGTGTATAGCTTTGTTGACATGTCGTTAAAATCTTAAAGAAACTAAATTTAAAGTATCTTATGAAATCAATTGCATAATTTTTGATGTTACATTCTACCATCGTAATTACGCAGTTTCTTAACAGTATGTATAACAAAATAATACGCCAATCACTTGGGTATGGGTTATAATTGGAGAATACCGTTTCTCTATAAAACCTAGCTAGTTAAGCGCAGCGGTGTCACTCGTGTAATGCATGATGCTAATTATTTTGATAGAAATTATTTCTCTTTTACTTATAAACTAACATTATACAGTCATTTAACGGATAGACAAGATCTGCTACATGCTCTTTCTCGATAATAGTTAAAGATTAGTTAAAATCTTCCGACAACAATTGTTTATTGGTGTACCGATTTGGTAGCTGCGGCCATTATTTCTTTTGGGGCTTTGGTACAGGGCTCATCGCGCCAGAATTTATGAGACGCGAGGCTTCAGGTTTTCATTACTCCTCCATAGTCTTTTTTTACCATCTCTCAGAAATAGTTAATCCGACATAACAAATCGGTGATCAAAAGTTAGTTTTAATTTATATTGTGATTCAACTTTTTAATTCTTATCGAAAATTGTCTGGTATTCAAATTTAAAATTAATTATTCTTTTCTATTAATATATAGTAAAGTAATTTATTTAGTGTACACATTTTTCTTAAATAGCACCAACGTAGTCGATATAAAACAATATGTAAAAAAATATGACCGACTTCAAGCTGCGTATAACCATTTTGCGCAATAAAATTAGCGCAGAGGGACTGCGAGAAACTAGCCCGTGGTTTCCGCCACTTATTTTAAATCTCAAATATCTTTTAAGGTATTTATTTAATCAAAATGTCATGTGTGAGCGTTTTATGCACATAAAATAAAGATTTTTTAAATGTATTAAGTTTTTTTGTTGACTGACATTATTTTACCTATTTACCCATATAGTGTACCTATTTTAATTTTTAACAATTTGTACATTAAAATATATAATAATAAATCTTTTTTGGACGTGAACATAAAGTGAAGACATTTATTTAGCTCTGATAATTTATTTAAAATGTCAAACTTAACTAATGTCATGAACACCTAAAAAAACCCGAAGGCAGATAACAAGAGAGAGAGAGATAACAAGTGCAGGACACGGTTGCCAAAATTGCTGAAGAGCTACGTAGTTATCGAGACCTTATATTTGGCATACTTGGTCTCTTGAGGCAGCAAATCAAAGAGTGTGTCAAATGAGTCGATGACTTCGATTCACGAAACCGTCGATAATCTCTTTTCATTTTGGGTCTCCTAGAAAAATAAAATGAGAATTGCTCTAAATTACTTAAGAAATAATTCGGCCTTAAATTTTTCGGTGAGTCTACTAAAACTTGTCACAGAATTGATCAGCGCAGCAAAGAGCATAAGAGACCTGTTTTGATCAGGTGTATGAACTTAATGATGCAGACAGCAAAAATCATGTTTGATAGGCTAAGTCGAAACTGTCCTTCTTTTATATCCGTGAGTGTTATCCGTGGAAGTTTCTGACTAAATGCAGACAAACAGTATATACTAAGGCTTGACTCCTTTTTGAAATGCGTGCGGTTTGGACACAGGGCGGTGTAGTCTGCATAAAAACAACTCGTTGAAAAATTCACCGCTTCTTTAGTAACTCATTATCCAAAGGCGACGGGCAAGTCTTGAACAAATAAGTGTATTTAGAATAAGTAAAATAACTCAGCTTTGGCAGAGTATCTTTTTATCGAGGTCATCGACAACGGCGCTTAAATTTTTAGGTGTTCCATATTGCTCACAGAATGTTGACTTTTTTACCGTTTTAGAATTGGTTCTGAAATCTTTCGGTCAAAGAAATCACGTCATGTTATCATGGGAGATTTTTATGCCAACTTCCTTTCACCTAACTCTCCTTGTACTCTTGAACTCAAACATATTGTTAGGTCAAGTTTTTTAACGTCTTGCTACTCCAACGTATCTATTATATCATCTTCGAATCCTTATGATTCCTACGCATGGTCAATATTCTGGTTTAGGTTTCTCTCAGCATGACCTTTTAATCCTTTCCTATACCTTGTAACCACCCAAACCCAAACATAAAGTTCTGCACCTGCACTGCAAGACAGAAGATTAAGTGTGGCATTTCTTACACTCATAGTGATGTAATTTCCTGACACGAGTTGCATGCTGTACGCAATCAAAAGCTTTTTTGAGATCAAAAAGGTACCTAAGGCATCCCGCGACGCTTTCCAAGCCCTAAAGATGCTCTTAATGAGCATAACGCCGGCATCAATCGTGGAGCGACCCCTGGTAAAACCGTACTGTTTGTTATCAATAACACAGTTACTGTTAAAATGTTTCGTTAATTGGTTTAATAATAGTTTTTCAAATATTTTACTAAAGGTAGGCCAAATAGAGATAGGTCTAAAATTATTAAGGCCCATATTATACCCTTATTTAAAAACCGGTATAATTCTACTGTGCTTCATTAGATCAGGAAACTCGCCTCTCTGGATGCTTACATTAAATATTGTTGCTAGATGAGGTGATATTCCGTCAATAATCGAATTTGTCACCTTAACAGAGATCCCCCAAAGGTCTGCGATTTTTTTAATATCCACGTGTCTACATGCACTTATACTGTCTTTGCTACATACATCAGTAAAATTAAACATTTTTGTACATTCAATAACATTATCTTTTAAAAGTGATTCGTTACTGTTGGAGAAGACAAAAGTGACTTGGTAGTGGGAACCAGAATGTCCGAAAAAAATCTCTCGAAATAATTGCCAACATCTATGTCAGCTTCAGTTTTATGGTTATCAACCTTTTCAAGTTATTTTAGAGCTGCTCCTTGCGGCCTTTCGGGTTTCGCTATCGATAATATTCCAAGTCATTTTCACTTCATCTGATGAATTTTTTATTTTATTTTTAAGTGAATTATTTCTAATAAGGCAAACAACTGCACAGTACTAGCAGATCTGTGTTGTAAATAAGTTAAAGAAGTAAAAACAAACACCGCTTTAACACGTTCCAGGCTATTTACGAGTCAAATTATGAACATTACTTTTACGAAGTACAACTATATTTTGTTTTAAATACGTACAATAACTTTATTTCTTCTCAACGTTATGACATTGTAGCTCACGCTTACAATATAATGCAATCTCGTGATGAATCATACATTAAAATAACAGTAAAAGTCAATTGAATTTGCAAATAATATCAGAATTAGTAATAATCTAAGCAAATTAATTGAAATCCTGTTTTGAAATTTTCATTGAAGTAGAGTTTGAGGTCTAGCCTTATTTACTTTTGAATATGAAATTGTATATTCGAGCTTTTGAATTATTCATGAGTTATTTTTTCAAAAGGGTGAACGACAAGTCCTTTTACATGCGAGTAAAAACGACATAACCCTTATTTTCTTTTAGACCTTCACACAAATGGCGAACCAAAGCAAATAATATCAAACAAAAAGCAGTACCCTAAAAAGTTGAGAATGCGTACCGGACACCTTTTTAGGCCCGGCACTTGTTTTTTATTTATGTAATGTTTTAACTGACCGCGGGCCTCGTATATAGTGAAGAGTCTAATTATTTCTGGTACTGGCCCTGATTTTAAGACGCCTTTGAAATAGCACTTCAAGTATTTTAATATTTTTGTGCTCTATCTTGTAACACGGTTAATGTGTATGTTAATTTAAAGAAGTATTGGCACTGTATGGAAAAATATATATGATAATTAATATAAAAATATATCACGGGATATATAATAAAGAAAGGATTAAGTCAAACCAAGTCTACACGTAGTCGAAAGGTTGTCGTGGGTAGCTTAGTATGTTGTGGAATGAAATTTTCTTACCGATGTGAAGTAGTTTCAGAGTACATGGAGTGTCTTGTAATATGGGATGTGGTTATTAAAATCTCTCCTACAGGTATTTCTAAATATAATTCATACAAGAACTTTAAAAACATATATAAAACTATTATGTCATCTGTCTACACTTAACTAATTATTAAAAATTCTGATTACTGTAAGGCGCAATAAAAGACAAAGAAATTAGTCATAAAATTTGTGAATTTTAAGCTATTGGTATATCTTAAATGAAACTTAACTTAATTTTCATCTTCATACCTTTTTAAGGCCTTTGATACTAAAATGCATTGAGACGAAACTTTATTCGCTCAGAATAAATTTGTCATTGATTCAGAGAAGCTACTTACTAAAAAACGCTTTTTTATTGAAGTCTTGCATATAAATGTGCAATTCAGTGGGGACTGTGTCACAACATTTATTAGAATATGACTTCAATATATTCTAAATTGCCACGATCGCGTATTTAAGAATTCTGGAATAGAAATATCGCATTACTACATTGCAAACATTGCATGTCTGATAATAAACTGCACGATATTCAATAATAACCAAGAAAATCAGTGCTGAAATGTGCCTAATAAGTTTTGACGCTTCTCTCTCTTTTCAATACAATAACTTTGCAAGAAATAGAAAACACATACTAATAGCATTTGCTTCTAGCGTCATATTAATAAACAAATTTCATATGAATATATATAGAACAAGTCCATATATAAACAAATACCGTTCTTGTTACCGTTACATCATATTTTTTCGTGTTAAAAAACTAAGTTTCAGTGTTAGTGAATATGAAATTTTATAAAATTTGTAATAAACCGTTTTGTAAAAAGATTTTGTTTTGCAAGAGATAAAAGTTAAGAGGTGTACAGAAAAAAGAAATTAAAAAAGTATGGACTGAATGTAAGTCTTAATTTAGACAAATTTATTAAATATATAACTACATTTCCATTAATATCATACACGTTCACAAATAAAACAATAAATGGCTACTTCTACAAATAACATATTACAACAATATGAAAATATATTTTTATTTGTATACATACATTCATACAAAAATCTAGTATCATATATTATTGTATGATATATGTTACATATATATAACATAATCATTATACCTCTTTGGCCCAGTGGTAAGGGCGTGTGCTTTATAAACCAGAGTCGGTAACTAAAAAGTGAAACTATAAAGTCGGCCCACCAACAAACTTGCGTTGGATCAGCGTGGTGAATACGATCCAAAAACCCCCTAATGGAGAAAGAGAGGTCTAGCTGTGGACTAAGAAAGGCTGATGATGAATCATTATAATCAGCCCTTTTTGATCCACTGCTGGGCATAGGTCTTTTTAATGAACTCCAAGACGGCCGATCACTAGCTTCTTGCTTCCAACTCGAATTGGCAACATCACGGAGATCGGCATCCCACCTGGTCGGAGGTTGACCAACAGTTCCCAAAAGTGGCCTCTAGTAGGTCATCACGGGCAATACGCATTAATTGAGAACCATCATCTTCAAACTTTGCAGTATTGACGACGAGAGAATGTGGTTTAGCTTCCTATCGACTTCCCTCTCTTCAAAGCTTTGTCTTCCTAACTGCAATATGTGCCCAAAGTAGACATATTTATCGACAATTTAGAACGTGCATTGAGTGGTTTCATTCAAACTGTGCAACTACTTCTGCAAGCCCTCCAAAGCCTCCCTCCAAGCCCTGCCAATATGACGATATCGTCGGCATATTGGCCAAAGTGTGAAGGGTAATCGCCGTTAATATTTATGCCACATCCAGCCCAGTCTAGGGTCTTGAAGACGTTTAAAGCATAAGTGAACAGTTTCTGAAAAATTAAAACCCCCTGTCGCACTACTTTTTGTTATATATATATACATAAAAAATAATTTAATATGATTATATATCATTTAAACCATTTGATGACTACCATTTCCAAAAAATCACTTGACATGTGCTTCTCAAGTTTTTTCTTAAAAATTACTATTAAATATTCATAGAACGTACATATTTGTTACTGACATTTGATCTGATCTGATCTGATGAGGATTTCATATTGAAAATTAGACGATATGTTTAAGGGGGCCAATGGAGATAAAAATAAAAAAGTGGTAAAGGTAGTAGGCTAGCGTAGGTAACCACTAAAGTTGGATACCGCACGTCAAAAAGTGATAAAATTTACGAAGATTGCAAACTAATCAAATTTAGTTAATAAGAAGACGGTCTAGTTTATTGAGGTGATCTGCATTCAGGTCAAAGTAGTACACGTCTCTGCAGTCGACAATGGGGTAAATCAAGGCCTGCACTCAAACAAAACAGATACAGCCTAAAAGTTATCGAAGTGTACGCGCCAACGTTGACATACCCGGATGACGATGTCGACATGTAAGGACATGTAAGAGGACATCTCGAGAGCGTTACACAATACTACCTACTAAGGCTCACTTTAATGTTGTCATGGATGATTTCAACGCCAAAGTAGGAGTAGAGACTTGCAACGATTGGATGCCAGGATCATATGATTACGGGAACAGAAATCATAGGTTGCATACGCTTGTCAATTTACTTGAGTCTGTTCTAATGGAACTAGTTCATAAAATAACAGCCCTAAATACAAAAATAATAATAATATTGTATCACATGTTAAGACTTATTCTCAAATATTTAAAACAGTTTGCTATTCGGTTAAGTCCCAATTATTAAAAATTAAATACAACATTCATTAGGTAAGTTGAAAATGACATGGTATATTATAAATAATGAAAGTAAAAACTTGAAAAAATAATGAAATTAAAAACAATGATCTTCAAATAAAAGATGTTTGTTACCTTGCAAATTTGTCAAATAGTTTTTTTTAGTCATTCCAGTTTCTACTACCAATTCTCTTTTATTGAACTCTTGAACATTACTAAAGTGAGTCTTAAAGATGTTATACATGTTTTTATCTTTAGACATCGAAAGAACGGCAGACCTTTGGCTAATCTCTGTTAAGATGATAAATGCTGTTAGTGATGTAATATAACCGTACCTACCAACAAAACTCAGCGTCAAAAAAATCGCACCTTTTGTTATTTAGACTCCAAGCAACTATAAACCCTATTTCATCCATGGTAAGGTATAAGTGTAAGGCCTCATTTTAAAGGTTATTGAATCCTTTGAATAATAAAACAGTGATAGTGATTACTAAGTATATAAAAACATTTTTCATGAAAAAAGGAAAAAAAAATATTCACGCCATAATTACTTAATAAAATTCAACAGTTTACAGTTCTTAACCTAAAAGTTTAGGAATATCGTAATAGCACTTAACGCTTAAAAGAAGTTGCAGATGATTTTAAATTGAAATTGGTTTAAATCTTTTAGCTCTTCGCATGCATAATTTAGTATTATCTCGTCAATTTCTTATAATAAGATCTGACAACTGTGTAAACAGTAACGGATTATTTCGTAAAAAAACCTTTAAAAACCGCCTTTTTAAAAAAAAATACGGTTTTGAAAATTTAACTAAACGCAACGTATTTCAGTAAAGTGGGTCGTTACGTCCCCAAAAAAATGGAAACCAGGGGATGGCGTCGCTTTGTTTTAAAACTGGTTATTTTTATAACTATCTATTTTCATTCAGCTACAGTGCATACATCCGTTTCTCAACACCGGTTTAAGGTTACTTGCCCATCCGTTTCCCAACTATAAAACGAACTATGTTTTGAACTGCTGTCTTAGAATTATAAAATGTTTTACTGCTTGATTGGTGTCTAACGGGAAACTATATTTTTATTAATGCGCGGGCCAAAAAATCAGTTACAACGGATTCCGTTTCTGATTTCCGCAAGTGAGTTCCGCCTTTTCAACATCCCCTTCTGTTTTCGCCAAAGAGGTTTTGGAATTTCAAATCGTGGCTAGCTTCGAGTCGTGGACGGTTGGCGCGGGGGGTGGCTGGTCACATTTGTTTGTTTATTTTTCCGTGAAGAAGCGCGTATTATTTTCTGCTGCTGTTTGTCAATACTTTTGTGTCATGAATTAATTTTTTGCAATTATGAAACCAAAAACTATTTATTTGATGTATTCAAAGTCCAGCCGACATCATCTTCAATGAGTTCATTTTCAAAATGTTAGAATCCATGTTAAGTAAATTGAAACCAAGAAATTCTTTAAAATAACGAGGGAAATCTCCTTTTGGAATCAAATTTTCTTTGGGTACAAAAAAGAAAAGATATTACCTTTAAATAAGAGCCCTTGTGGAGGAAAATAAATTCCACATTAACCCTTTTTTTGCCATTAAGCCAATATTTGTTCTCCCCAGCAGGGCAGTGAACAATTATTTAGCGGAGCTGGTCTTAAATAATCATATAATTATAAAAATGTAAATGTAAATAGTTGCCTGAAAAGTATGATGATGCATGTTTCGGATGGACATTTAAAAAGTCGGTGCACCCACCGAACCGCATTAGACCAGCGCGGTGGGATAAGTATTCGGAAGGCGTGTATTAGGGTAGGCCTATGTCTAGCAATGGACTAACACAGGCTGATGATGATAAAAGTTGCAGTGTATGTTCGTAACATAAAAATATCCGTTTTGTTCGGTTACATATCGCAATTTATTCAATTGCCATATGTAACCGATACATATATTAAAATATTTCTTTTCATTTTCATCTGTCTGAATGTCTGTTTGTTCTGGCTATTCTTTGAAATAGCTGGTACGATTTCCGGGACGGACTTTCTCTGTGAGTTAGCTGATGTAACTGGAAGTAACTCAGGGCACTTTTTTGTTTAAAAAAAACTGATATAGGATTTTTTCATAGAACGTCTCGAGAGTCGCGCAACACTTAGATTTATTATAAAAAGATCTGTAAAAAATTAAGTCAATTTGACCGGTGTGTGCAGAAAGCTCTCGGCTGTGCGATCGAAATTTCATTATTCAAGGCTTGCTGGTTGCGCTATGTAAATTTAAATAACCAAGCCAACATAACAAATTTTTACAGTGTACGATGAGAAAAACACGCTTTAAATAATAAAACAAAAGAAACTAGATTCTTAAATGTTATTGAACGATGTATGATATTGAGAATCTTAATTTTTGTCGTTAGTTTTTCTGTAGTCAGATTTATCCTTTCATGCAATTTAAAAAAATCACGTACGACATAAATACAACATAATCCAATACAATATAGAATAATTAAAAAAAAATATGTCTCAAATTTCCTCTAAAATTAAGTTAAATGTTATTAAATATAACATTTTTCTGCTACAAAAATGCCGATACAAAAATCATCTACAAATGATGCACATTTTGTATTAATAATTTTTTTCATATCGTTATACTGCTGAAAATTAAAATGTCTTTAATAATGCACGTTATTTAAAATATTTTAAAACTGTAATTTTAAATGAAATAAAATAACATGATGTTTCTATGAAATGTTCAGTAATACAACTTATAGCATTTGATATAATCGAGAAGCAATTCGAAGGTGGTTTATTTCAATCATTTCTTTCATTATTTTATTTTGATTCCATACTAATTTTAAAGCTTAAAACTTTAGTTGTAGCGTAAAACTACTGTCAAGAAACTTATTAGAATTCACGCTCATGAAGTGAATTTAGTTAATATTTTCATATTTTATTTATGATGCTTTCGTTTTTTTTTCGATTGTATTACATTTTAGATTTGGTAGCTGCTTGACTAATATGTATACATATATAAATATATATTTTACAAGATAAACTTATTTAAGTGTTAATAATTGTAGTGTTTAAGACACAATAATTAAGATTTTTTACTTGTATCCCGGACCCTACAACTATGGTAAACGATATTCGTAATTTCAATACACAATGAACACACATAGCCTTGTAGATTTTATGACGTATATTATTTTTGTAACGCACGAAACGCCTGATGCGCATTGCACTTTTTTATTGTTTTTTAACCAATAACGGAGAGAACACAACAGTTTCACCGTACTGGAAAACAAACTGTTATTTGCTATCTTGGACAATAAGGCACAATGTGTACTGTCGCGTTTTGGCTACAGTAAGGCGGACCGAATGCCAATTTGTCTTCGTTTATCACGTATACCTGCAGGCGTAGCTTTAGCACTTATAATCTTTTCTGTAAGTCGTTTTTTTTAAAGGAAAATTCTTTTTACATGTTGGGATATTATTGAGTATTGATTGTATTTTCTCCAAGTTGCAAAATACGTCCTGACCTAACGTGCCGGTTTTAGTTGTACAAGTAATGAAAATCAAAGCGTAATATTTTAATTACAGTAATTTTAGACTTCTTTTATTAATTCAGAGTTTCCTTTTTTTGTTTCATATGTTTCTTACTGCTCAATTTATTTACGCCCACTTTTCTAATTGTTATAGCTTAATTATAAGTAAATATATAATTTACTTAATTTTATGTAATCTATATAACTTCTTCAACTGTTGCCATCCAAAATAATACAATAAATTTTAAAATTACACTAAGAAAATATAAAACTATTTTCACAAATTGAATACAATAAAATTCTACTGCACATCCCACCCAAAGATTTACGATAAATTTATTTGGTGTCCACGTCCATTACAGTTACATTTTAATTTTAGAGAATTGCCTCTGAAGGGAATTATTTTAGGTAGCTTCAGATCCATTTGCTGTTAGAGAGGCTTGAAATACTGTTTTTTGATAAAGCGTGATCAATTAACTTGGTTCTCAGTGTAATTCGTCGCAGTCGCCCTTTTGTTACTCGGCAAGAACTGTTAATTAAATCCCGATTAATTGCGAGACTGATCTTTTGTGATCTTGTTATGAATTTTTCATTAATTATCTCGATCGTTAATATTTATTAGAGTTTTTAGATAAAAATAATTTGAAAAAGTTTAATAGTTCTTCACTTTTATAAAATTATTACAATAATAAAATAAACGGCAAAACGATTTGATACGTATCGAAAATGGCCTTTATGTTAAAAACTCGGGGAATCTGTGTGCATAGGTATACATAGGCCAACTTATATAGGCCAAAACGAATTTTCCATTTAAAAATTGTCAAACCAAAGTCATAAAATGAAACTTTACACCGTGTTCCAACCATTACCGTTTCTAAAGTTACAAGGCTATAATAATATGTTAACTACTTTTACAATATATGTATTTGTAAATAAATGATGAGATAAAATGTTTAATAGCCGCTAAATATTATGACTGAAGTTATTTTAATTACTCTATCATTCAAAACTTTCTAAAACGGAATTATTACATATAAAATACTTAGGTACAATAGAAACTACCGACTTTAAACAATACATTTTCCATTTTCAGTAATATACAGGCATTACGGCTAGTGACAGCGTCCCCTATGCAATAAACCACCCCTCAATTTCTGCCACCGAATTTTAAATCTCTATTATCTTTTAAGGTATTTATTTAATCAAAATATCATGTATGACACGTTTCGTGCATATAAAACAAAAAAAATATGTATAAACTTACACTAAATTACCTTAATTAAGCTTTGAATTTGGAGCATTGCAATTTTAAACAATGTTTTACATTAAAATGTCTATTGTGAGTTATTATTATATATTATGAACTTACTATTATGACCATTTAAAGAAGTAATTTGAGCTCATTTTTAAACAAGTTTTACATTAAATGCTAGTTGTGAGTTATTATAAATATAGATTTAATATGCATTGCTGACTCATAATTATCATGGGACCATTTAAATGAATACATTTCAAATATCTATTACAATTGAAGCGCATGAGAGTTGTGAATTTTAACTTGAAATTCTCCTAATTTTCCTCTTTATTATACTGATTACAAATTATCATATTGAGGTATCCAAATGATATACTTTCAAAAATAATGGACAAAAATATGAGAACTAATGTTGAGCAACGAGGTAGTATATGTTATAAAAAATTACGCTCTAATTTATCATACTTTATTTATGGTAAGTTTGTCAAAAATACATATTGAGGCTATACCAAATATATTTTCACCAATTTAATCTTATGAAACCTAAAAAATAAAGTGAGATATTAATTTGACATTATTTACAGTTAGTTAATTTTTATGTTTATCGTAAAAAGTAGCTCTCAATAACATTTAAATTTATTGACTATCAACTATTAAAAATCAATACTTGGTGATTCCACATTTTTTTCATCATATTAGTAATAAACTTATATTGTAAAATAGCTAACTAAATTCATAAAAGTTTCGTAATGCATAAATCTACTTATAAATTATTATATTAATCCGTGTAAGTCAAGTTTTAATATTTTCCTTGTTTGAGACGTCTGGTGAAACACGCTGCTTCGCCATCAAGCAAATGGATTAACTATCTAACGGCTTAAAACATCTCGAATTACTGGATGGGACTTGTCTCCTATTATTTAGAAATAAATTGTTGAAACCTAATGAATCTAGTTTAGGAGCGCTGTACAATACAACTCGATGTCAACGTCTACTTCTAGACAATTCCATATAAAATATCTTCGTCTGTTACAGCATTTACTCTAAAATAAGTTTTATGGCAGGTAAAAATATAAGGAAACAATACAGCTGTTTTAATACACCACATATACATAATTGTATACAATTACTTATTTTAATATTTGTTGTTACCTCGTTCCAATTGGTTGTAGGTACTAAGCATTTTTGTATTATATCTATTACTAGTTGTTACCCGCGACTTCGTTCGCATGGTAACACGTAAAAAAAACATTTTCCCAAAAAAAGTCTGTTTTATTTACTATTATATCAGCTATCTCTAAGAGATAGTCTCGTCAAAATCGGAACAGCCATTATAGAGCTTAGTCAGAATAAACATACACACAGACTAACAAAAATCGGTTAAGTATCACATTTAGCGACCAGCTCCGGCTCACGCACGGCTCGGGTGCAATGCTGATTCCTGGTACCGTTGCACCGCAAGGTTGCATTTTAAATTTATAATATCTTCGTAAATTTGCATTTAAATTACATGCTGCAAAGGGCCATATTGATTTATGCCAAATTTAAAATGTATTTTACGTCGTTCGATATAGGAATCGATTCCGACATAAGATTATTGCTCTATTGCCTAAAATCACTTCGTAAATGCTATTTTTGAGTAAAATTTTTAAGACGTAATTTTTTTTATTAACCTATTAAAAACTATAAGAATTATTACTGTACGGTATCCGCCTTTTTAGCTCCAAAACTAACGCATTTTTTATAAATTATAATGGGCGTAGCAAATAAATCTTCAGAGATAGACTATCGCGGACTTTCTCATCGATCTAGAAAAGAAGAATATTTACAACAAACATTATTTTGTTATACCTCATAGGGTTAAGGCAGCGTTTTGGTTGAAATCCCTCAGACGGACTAATTTATTTCCGACATCTCCGATAAATATCAATATATTTTACTCAAATGTACCCAGAAACTATACAAATTGTATACCTAAACCTTTCGGAATTATCATTCTATCGATTAGTGAAAACCGCGTGACAATTTCTGCAGTAGTATTTGAGTTTATTTCGAACAGACTGACATAGAGACGCAGTTTTGGACTTTGTTTTATAATATGAATAGTGGTTGCGCGGTGGCATGGTCACTCAAGTTTCGTCAGCCAATTGATTGATATAGTAAATTCTATTTAAGGACCAGAAGTGAGGATGCGGTTCGTAGAACCATGTGCATAATCCGGCTCGGACAACGTGGTTATGAAGCCGGATTGGAATTGCGATAAAAGAAGGATAAATACCTCGTCTGATGGCGGCACAGCTTCAGGCGTATTCGTTTATGTGGTTGGGGTGCGCGGTAAACGTAAAACTATTAGAACGGAGCGTTGAACAGACTCTACATAATATGATGCGCTGCGTTTTCGACAGCGGTGGCGCTGGCCGCCGACCACTTCACGGAGTATTTTCCTTTTACCCTCTTTCTTCGTGAGGTGACGAAAAATTAAAAAGAAAAAAAGGGCAGCCGAATTATTGCGCAACCAATTTGCGGCTGTGCTAGGCGACATATGAATGCGCGCGAACAATAATAATTATTATATAATACTTCATTGTCTATTTCAATTATCTAATTATTATTAGATAATTGAAATAATCAGTAAAGCTTTAAAAGATGAACGTATTAAATTCTTTTAAATTATACTCGCAAGGACATGAATTGATGAATGAATGAATGCATATGGTATTTACAATATATAATAAAGAATATTCTGGCAAGTGAAAAGGAGCGGTATAGTAAAAATGGGATGGAAGATTATTGCGTAACCAATTTGCGGCTGTGTGAGGCGACATAGAAATGCGCGAACATCCTCCCCCTCGTTGAGAAAATGTAATGTTTTGTCAAAATATAAGTTAGATACAAATTACTTACTACACATAAAGCATTAATTACAATTGAATACAGCGTTTGTAGATAACTTGCGGTTTCAAAGTTTTACAATATTAGAGTCTGAATACTTAAGTGATAAAAATACTAAAAGGCGAGGTAACAATAACCAAAGCGAAATTAAATGAACAAAGCGAGATAATACTAAACTTAAGCAATAACAAAGTACAAAAATGCATTACAAAAAGCTTATTGCATCCTCGGAAATAAAAATAATGTTGCTTATTAAAGAATGGTGGTAAATGTCTACAAAGTAAATTATTAATAAAAAAAATGTTTACAAAAAATAATATATAAAACGGTGTGTTCCAGATTTCTTGTTATTAAATCTGTTTAAGGATTTAAATAAACTTTATGTTCCATATTTATATTTTATAAATCAAATATTATATGTTTCAAAAGAAAAATATTATATAATGTGATTCTTACCGCATTAACATAAATAAACTATAGAAAATATATTTTCAAAACAACATGCTTATTTTACGAACGAAGAAAACATATGTATATTAAAAGTATTTAACCTAAACTTAAAAGCTACATACGCGGTAAAATGTACATTTTATTTACTTTAAAAATTTCATGGTTATGCACTTCTTGACCGACTTCCCAAAAGAAGGAGGTACTCAATTCGGAGCATATATATATATTTTTTTATTTAACTCGTAGCTCCGCTCTTAGTGGTTCAATTTTGTTTATGGTTTTTTAAATGATAGGTATTAGCTGTCATTTGGTCACATTTTTTTATAATTTTGTAATAAGTAGTTTCATAAATACTTAGTTCACTTCAGTTCTTTGGCTTGAAGACGTTTCCTTGTAGATTTCGCCAACGTAAAGTTTTTTGATTAGACTCTGCTATATGTAACAGGCTTCGTAAATGAACAAGGTCACAGTTAACAACTAAGAATTGATTATGGGCTGAGATAAGAGACCGCTAGTAAATAGCAATTTTTGTCAACTCCATAAATACTTAAGAAGTTAAGCAGATTTTGGCGTCAAAAATCATAACCTTAAGTGATTTTATTGCAAACGTTTCCGAAACAAAATATTGACGAGTCAGTTGATTTTCACTACAGATAAATCTTGTATGATTTTCTCTTGTTTCGGTGTATCTATATAATAAGAATAATTTACAAAGAAAATTAAAAATTTGAATGGTAAAAAATTTTCGAATATCTGAAGCTCGACAAGATGTCCCCGTAAAGATCTGTATTTTTCATATCTAATGATCTAAATGTCCTTACAACATCTCTGGTGCTGATATTCGTAAAATTAAAACTTCTGTACACTAAATAATATTCTGTTTGTTATGTACCGTAGCAACTGTTGGAGATAAAGTGCCTTGGTAGTAGAAACTGATTACTTTAATTGAGCTTTGAATGAGCATCATTATAACATTTAAAAATGGTTTACAATAAAATAATTATTTTGAGTTATTTTTATAACAAATATTTCAAGAAGGATGATTACGTAAAACAAGGTTTAAATCTTATCTTGTTCAAAAGATTGTTTATAACTAATATAATAGTTAATAATAATGCGATAAAAATTATTTAGGATAAAAAAAAAATAATCTTTATTCGATGTTATGCAACTGTTGTTCTTTAACTTTATATTGTTTAATTATTCAAAACTAACGAAATGAGAATGTTTAATATTAAAAGATATCTACTTCGTTTTAAGCTATCTTAAGAACTACACAAGCGGTTATTTTTACACGAAAGACATTCATAATTTTTCTTTCAATCATCTAAATTTAGCCGTTCTCCTTAATTATCCAAAGTTTTTTAAAGTACTCATTTGTACGCTTTCAGTGCGTTCTTCATGCGAACTCATCGCCATGTCTTCGCCGTCGCAGTGCACAGAGACAGTCCTTGAAATAATGTACTTATACACTTATAATGAATCATTGATGATAATGACATAATATTCTTAATTTTGCAACAAGAGATCTTATAATCTTAACAAAATTTAGATCCTGTTCTGTATGAATAATAAAATTAACTTTTATATCATTATTCATGTCTTTCTGATACTAATTGCAGTCAACAGCGAGACATCTTTATATGTTAACAAAATTTTAATCAATCATATTAGCGATTTTATAAAATTAAATATTGAGTTCATAATCAAGCAGACTTTAATATAATTTGATCATTTATATAATACAGAAAAATAAGATATACTACCTTATCTGCCTATTTGATGCTGAAAGAATTGACGTCAACAATAGCGAAATAAAATATACTTTATCATGTTAACAAAAAACATTCCTATATCTCTTTTTTGCGTGGTTAACTTCATGCTTCCGAAGCATGCTGCATTAAATAATTTTGTTATAATTACTTTGATAGTTATTTATGAATTAAAAAAGGACTATGTTATACGTAATTGTACTTTTTGAATTATTCTACAATAATGTCCACGTTATAGATAGATATATTTTATATTTAATACTGAAAAGGTTGCCCTTGGTCAATAAATAGTGCTAAGGCATTGATTCTTTAGTTAATTACCCTCACCCATACTTTGCGAAAAATAAAAGGAACTATACGAAGTTTACTTCTTCTTTCTTTACTTCCTAAAACATGACATGAAACTGTTCTGAAGAAGTTTTCTACTTACACTAATAACTTAGACCATCAGTGAGCTATCAACCGGTATCAGGAAAGTTACCTCAAATCGCTAGGGAAGAACGACCACACTTAGTAGATAACTCCCGACTTACCACGTCAGCTGCTAGCTATTAGTTAGAAGGAAAAGTTTTAGACTTAAACGAATAACGGGCAAAAAAATAGCTGATATACCTTGTTTCATAGTCCTTAGTGCAAACTTATGTAAGGATTTACTTTTGCTATTATCACTGTTTGATAATATGATGGAATTTGTTATTCCATCTCAAAAAAATCTGTTAAGTTTTCTGTTTAATTTACAGAGGGGCAATGTAAAAGCTTTTATAAATAAATACAAAAAAGTTAGCACAATTAAGACTATTTTGAAAAAAAAACAGTGTTTCTGTGAGCTGTGTGATAAGACGTAAAACAATCATTTAAAAATTTAATTAATACCATAAAAATATTGTAATTATTAAAAAGTAGGACATAGTTTTTCTATTTAACTTGCTAAATTTGGTGATCATACATTTATAAACAGAAAATAAGTTGAAATTTTACTTTTCTTTTATTTTGCGCTTGTCTTAAAAGTCCTAGACAAAAGCGTACGGTTGAATATTGAGATTAATAAAAAAAGATCATGTCATTCTTTTTGTATTTCTTTTCGTACCTTATATTTCTCTCAGTACTCAACACCTATTATATTCACACTTGCAGTAAATTTTTGTGTATAGTAACAAAACTTTTCATATGTAATTTTATTTAAAAACATAGATTAGAAAATATAGGATAATATTTGTAAACGTTTTTTATTTATATAACCATCAAACGGCCTTGTACCGTATTTTTGGAGGTCTTTATCGTAACTCAGAGACGGTAATATTTGCTGTGAGAAAAATAAGATAGAGTAACACCTGTGAAGGGTGGGCGCAGTTGAGAGATAATTTCGTTCAATTTTCTGTCAGGTGTTTTCTCTACCTGTACTTTAGCTCTTATTAACATACAAAGACTATCTGAGTCTAAGTTATATAGATACTCCAGAACTAACAAAAATCTTAAATATTTCACCGCACCGATAATATTGTATAAGTACAATTTTAGCGGTGTATTCTCCACTAAGCCGCTGCTGGAATCGAATTGTAGACTCCAAATGGAAATTTCTTCAATTGTACATAATTCGAAATTGCCACTTTGACGTAGAACTTTTTATTCTTATTTAATATAAAATTATTCGCTGAGTGTTGCTACGTACCAAATCTTGTGAACAGGTATCTCGATTTTGCTTATTATTATTGATGTGTTACCAATAAAAGAAGGAGGTCCTTATGTACCTATAGAAAGTTGGGAAAGTTGCGTAGAGAACTAAAAAAATATGCAATGTAATAAGCGGGTAACAACAACAGGAAGCGACTAGCTATTAATTAATCGTTCCAGTTGCTATCGATGTTTAGGATTTCATAAGATAGTTAAAAGACAAAATTCCTTTTATAATTTACAAGCGCTTCGATCTGTTTTTGTTTAAAGCAGCTTTTAAAACATTTTTAAACTATAAAGAGAAAGAAGAATCGTGTATTGTCTTTAAACTGTATTATGATAAGATAACTTTCAATTTCTTTGGTGATCTTTTGTATTTAGTTAACAACGCTCAATTGTATTATGTGTATTCATAAAAATCAACAGAAGTCTTGGAAGGTTTGTTAATCAAGACGGCAAGAATGGTACCTCACGATTAAAGTGTAAAATTTCGCGAGTTCAATTAACTTAGCATAAAGTAAATACGGTTATAAAATTTAATAAAATTATGTATTAAGAATAATAAAATGTATTAAGAATATTTCTTAGCAACCATTATGTAAATAAAAAATTTGACGGTAACATAATTTTATTCTTCAGTTAACTACGATAGTCACATTATATTTTTAAATGAGCTTCGAGGACGAAATAAGCAGATCGTTTATAGTTATTAAAGTATTTACCAAATATTTGTATATTTGTGTTCCATTGGCACTAAAAATTTTGAAACTCAAAAAGGTCATATAGCTAATTCAGCCCACAAAGCAAATTAAGTAAAATCCCGCTTTTATACGATATTAATGTAAACCGAAAAACATGTGTAATATTTTTATTATCTTAATAGTAATATATATGCGCTTAACATTGCTTAATATAATTACTCAGCATGTATGTACATGGATTTACTTTAACGTTAACAAGTCTCACACTTGAGCTTACTAGTGTTTAAGAATATTTTACTAGCACCTAGGATAAATAAAGTTTTGCGGCATTTGATATAACAAAACATGTCTAATGAAAACTTTTAATTGATGAATTATAATGCTTAAAAAGTATAGTACTAGGATTTATTAAGATGAAGATTAACAATAAAATAAATGACGAGTTTAAACATTCTGAATGAGCAATTTTAAAAAGATAAAAGAGAGATAGTTCTAGTCTCTAGGATGAGCCAGAGTTAGCAATTTAATCAAGAGTTATGAATTTTGTACGCCTAGTTCTTTTTTTGTAAATCATTAAACCAAATAGTTATATAATAAAGAATGAAAAGTCGACGTTAGAGTCTTAAGCAAAACGAAGTAGCTTTATAATAACAAAATGTAACTCTAAATTTAAGTACCCTGTCTTTAGATTTGTCGGTCAAAAACTATATAAACCAAGATAGTTTATGCAGAGATATTGATTTTAGACGCTTAGATTTCAAAAAACTGACAGTCCGCTTTTAAGATACTTTCAAATTTCTCGTAACACTTCATACAAAAATTAAATAATATAACTTGTTTCTTATTTTATTTTTGGTCTTTTAAAATAAAATATTTAATAGGTCAATTTTTTTTGTTGAAAAAAATTATAACTCTAACGGAAAAGCAAAACATGTAATATATTTAAAAGCGCCTTAGCGATTTGAGTAGTAAAATATCTAGAGCTGTGCAAAACTTATTCAAACTTTTTTTATGCATCAAGTTAGACCACGTTTTATACCACGTGTATTTAGATAATTTCATCAGCATTGTTTTTCTTTGATTATTATTTTTTGGGTCTTTTAAAAAAAAAACATTAAAACATATGCGTTCACACTACCGCGGGTTTCCTTGTATTTGACCAACACAGTAGCTAGTCTTATTACTACTTAAATGAAATTTAACAACCTTCGACTTATAACACCGACCACACATAATTACCATTACAGTTACTAATCAAACTTAAACGCATCACCAGGTAGGCGTGATTTATTGCTCACGCAACTTCATATACCAATGTACGAGTACTCAATCATTGCATGTAATTGCAAATGCATATGTTGCAACGGCCGCCAGATTCTCGTAATGAAAATCGACTTGCGATCCAGATGTGTTTTACACGACAATGCTGTTAGGTTTGTGCACAATGCATGCCAGGATATATCGCAATTTGATTTACACTGTTTAATCTCAACAAGAGGTTTATGTTTTCTCAAATTGAGAATATTGTAAGGCTTTTATTTGCGTTATAAATACCAGTTGTTTTGGGGTTTTAATTGATTTTTCTCTTTTCTTTACCTTAACAATATTTTGCAATTAATTATGATAAAGTAGCTTAATGATTACTATTATGATAACTTGTATGATGTTCTTAAAATAATCAATTGATTATTTTAAAAAAAATGTTATTTCTAAATACAATTGATCTTTACAAAAATATATTAATAAACATATAGAACTTCAAAACTAGAAATACAACTACTATAGAAACTGTGTCTGTGAGAACCTGCATATTTTATTTTACCTAAAGTTCTGTTACTATATAATCCAAAGCAAAAAAAATCATCTCTGCTAGCGTCACAATTATTCACCATTTTTGACCGACTTCCCAAAAGAAAAAGGTGCTAAATTCGTAACGTATGCATTTTTCATATCATTTACCTCGCTGCTCCACTCCTAGAGCTCTGATTTTGTTTACTATTTTTATAAACAATAGGTATTAGCTGTCACTAATACATGTTTATAGAAACATTACAGTAATTTTTTGATAGATACTTATTTCAGCGTATTTTTATTTTTATATATTTATGAAAACAACAAAAATATATTTTTTTATGCGTTTGCGAAATTTATTTGAGAAAACGGACTGATGGTCAAACCCCGACAAGGTGGGATGGAAATCCAAGCAATAGCTGGTTCAAGTTGGCAGCGATTACCAGGGGATCAGCCTCCTTGGCTTTCATTGAAAAAAGCCTATGTCCAGCAGTGGACTGATAGGGGCTTTTAATCATGATAATAATGAAGATGACCATATTATTTAATAAAATAAGAGGTTTTAACAGCACCATCAGATCTTGTAGTAGCAAGTGGTTATCCTGTAAATAACAAAACTACATTATGTATTATAGCACAAGACCTTTTTCTGTATACAAATGTGAGAAGAAAACGAAAACCCAAATTTTGCTACGTTAGGTTTCAGTTAACAAGCTCCGAATAAGAATTAAACTTCAATCGTCGTAGTTTTGCACAAACGTAATTTTGACACTATCTAATCTATAAAAATCTATAAAATGCAACGTTATAAGGATGTACACATCACCATCATCACGTTTGTCAATAGTACGCAACTAATTCAAATAAAATAAAACTCTAATTTAAAAACTAATTTTAAAAACTTTTAATATTTAGGCCACACATTCATACTGGGTACATTTATGCATTATAGACAAATTGACGCAACATGAGAGAATATATGTGAAATATATACAAAATAATTTCTGTAATTTATCTATGCAAAGTATGTTGTTTAGTCAATACGGTAAACCAATCAGAACGTTTTACATCTAGGCGCTATAATAACTTTGTGTCTGTTTCCGTCAATTCAGTGCTTTAGTCCTAATAATCCCATGAATGAGAAACTGAATAAAAGCGATGGTACGTGTTAAGAAGTATTTCATTTTCAGTTGGTGCGAGATAATCGCTTTGCGAAAGAGGATTTTCTTATTGCAAGAAGTGTTTACGGCAAAGTATAATCAGTTTGCCTGAATAGGGAAAGACAGCGTTTATTTACACAGCAGTTCAATTTAAAGTGTTCTGTATAAATTTATGTTATATTTACTTTTTATTATTAGAATTTTTATCATCGTCATCATCATCATCAGCCTGTGATAGTCTACTGCTGAACATAGGCCTCCCCTTATACAATCTTATCCATTAGGGGGTTTTGTGCCGTATCCTACGACGCTGGTCCAATGCGGGGACCGACATTTTACATGCCCATCCGGCGCATGAATCATCTTACTTTTCAGACAGTAATCAGCCCAAATTGCCCTAACCATCTAGTACCCGCATGATTCGAACCCACGACCTCCGGTTTCTAAGGCACGTGGCCATACTATGCTACGGAGGCAGACTTTTAGTTATTTATGCGTAAGGAAAAGTAAAGTTAAGCTTCTTATCAAATCAAGACGTGAAAATGATAACAATCTATTTCAGCGGATGTTCCTCTTCATTATCAAAAATTAAAATGATTAATGTGACGTAATAGTTAAATAATGTTTATAGTTCATTTATGTCTGGCTTGTCACTACATTAAATGATGTGATTACATTGCCTGGGTTACTGAAATGTGTAAAATCCCATAAAAATTAATATTATAACACAATAGAAAGTATAAAATAGGCAAAAGAAAATATTGTTGACAAAAATCGTTCACCCTAGTTTAGCTCATTCTCTACTTTTCTTTGTATGCCCGAAAAACTTGCCAGGAAATAAATTACATTATGGTATATAAATTTATTTCAGACGTGTCAGTTTTTAAAAAGATAAAAAAAAACATGTGTTATGGCGGCTTACGGTGCAAACCGTTTTGGCAAAGCCAACTTAGCTAAATAGTTGTACATCTGACATATAAGGTTGCTTAGTTTTGGGGCAAAATATAATTGAATCGTTACGTGGTAGCTGCGATTCATTCATTTTCAATGAGAAATACATCAACAACCTAGATAAGATCTAAACGCCCTTGTATATCAATTTGTGGCAATGAGACGTTATTTTGAGCTAGCCAAAACAGATTCACACAAAAAACGAACTAATTCGCATGAAAAATATCAACAATACTTATAATATTCATTGATGCAAACTATTGCAATATTAAATAATTATTGATTTTTACAATTAACTAGCTTCAAGTCTATATGATAGTCAAAAATTTTAATTAAAGTGTTAAAGATATAGTTAACAGATTTAACTGCGATAGCTAGAGCAATGGCTTTTTTAATTAAAATTCCAAGTTATAAATTGACTTAGGCTAGCGGCATTCAAAACTAATACAATTAAAATACACTTCATAAATCAATGTATTCAAACGATTGCGGCTGATGAATAACGTTCTTAATACGTACTGCCTCCGTAGCCTTGTGGTATGGGCGTGTGCTTTAGAAACCGAAGGTTTTAAATTCGAAATTATGAAAGTCGCTCGTTGGCTAAATCAATCAGTTATAAAACAACAAGACGCGTAATGACGTTAAAACTCTATAGTCTCGATCTATGGTGAGTTAATAATAAATGTTAAGATATAAGTATTTAAATAAATGTCATAATCACTATTACAGCTGTCTGTAAACATAGAATTAATGTTAGATAATAAATATATTATATCGCTATGTTTCTGTCCTGTACGTTAATTTAGGATTTTTCGTAGTTCTATAATATTAATGAGCAGCTTTACAAGATTTCTCAAAAACTTAATTAAAACCGATGTAAAACAAAAAAAAGTAAACAACTAAATTAGATACATTGAGTTGTGTACAATAGTGGTATTGTGCTTGCAAGGCTACATAAACTTGACCTGGAATATGCTTGTTGTCTTGACGCACGTAGAAGGATAGTTTAAATAGATCGTATGTTAAACAATATTTTGTCACTTTGGGTAATCAGCCCGCATTACCCTAACCAAATCGGTTACAACGATATAATATTTGTACAGTCACCAAAAGGCATACCAAAGTGTGATATACCCATACTAATACTGCATGTATTAGTTTGAAATATGGACAGTGTGACACCTATGATAAGCACACTAAATGTTACATGATGAGAAAACACTGCTTCCGTAACCTAGTGATATGGGCTGTTGTTTCATCGTTAAAACCGATTTGGTTAGGGCAATGCGGGTTGATCACCCAACCTTTAGAGATATGCTATAGAATTTTAGGCAGATAAAGTAAAATAATTCTTACGTCGGTCGGATATGAATAAGCCGGTGCTACTGATTTCTTTTCAGCTGTGTCAGAAAGATGGATTGCTTACATGGTCTTATTTGGAAATAAATACGAATTTACAGTTATTTCCTAAAACTAAAGATAATAACGAGTTAACGTTCTATTACTTGTTACCTGATATTTAATATAGATTGCCCCAACAAATTTACGCTTTTGTACCAAAATATCTAAATCATTCCATTTACGAAAATGCTTTTACAACTTTATCATTCACGCAGTAATATAATAATGTTTTGCAACTCTTAAGCAAAAACAAATGTTTTTGTTATAATCTACATAATATGACAAATAATCCGAAACATCAAATGTTTGTTTTTTTTACTTTATAATTTTCGCTTATAAATAAAACGGATAGCTATAATTTAATATTTACCTCAATATGTTTCTGACAAAAGTGCGAAACAATAAATATAACCATTATTACAAGGTTTTTAGGATTAAGAGTTTTATCATTGCTAAGAGACTAAAATAATCAATTAAATACTAAACTATTATTAAAGTTACAGGCAGCGAGAAATGAGCATTAACAATCAAAAGCATCAATCGACTTTGAATTCCAATTAATTTCTTTAACAAATCAAAGCAATATTGGATTTAATTTCACGATCATCTCTGGTTGCTTTTCGCCGTAGTGGTTATTTAAATGTATAAAACTAAATTGTAGGCTAATTTCATTAAAAACCAATAACTGTTATGCTTTTGGATCAAATTCAAAATGTGTCAGTACAATCGTTTTGCTTCGCGGAGACATAATCGAGTAAATACGTTATAAAATTTTTAATTTTAGGCTGAACGAACATTATAATTATCACTAACTATAATACTGTTGATATGATGTTACTCCAAAAATATTACTGTTTTAGTGAAATATAATAAAAAAATAACAAAACTAAATTTTAACAAAAAAATATGACCGACTTCTTAGACCGTATACCTAATTTTTTTACGCAATAAAAGCAAGGTGCTCTCCGTACGAAATTGCGTCGCGTTTTCTGCCACCACATTTTGATTCTCTGATAACTTTTAAGGTATTCATTTTATAAAAATGTGGTCTATAGCATGTTTTATTTGCATAGAATGAAGAATGCGAATTATGTGAACTTAAACTGTATTTTCTAAAATATAGCTTTGAATGTTCCTGATTGCAATTCAAAAAAATGGACAAGTGAAAAGCTAATTTCTATCATAAAAAAATAAATAGAATTGGAGCACTAAGAGCGGAGCAACAATGTGACATATGTAAAAAGAATACATACGCTTTGAATTGAGTACCTCCTTCTTTTGGGAAGTCGGTCAAAAATTAAACAAATCACCTTTTAAGGGTCGAATAACCGTTTCTATTCTATAGGGTAGACTAAGTTGTATTACAAAGGTGACTACGAAACTGTAAACACATCTTACATGTTTGCTCAAGACTCGCACACGACCCGCACACATGTATGACAATAAAGCCAAAAAAACTTCAAAACATCGATTCCTTCATAAAGTGTTTGGACTGAATTGGTTTGTTTAATGCTAACAAAATAAACCAAGATTTCAAAGATGCTTTGTGGTTTAAAAGTTAAAATACGTTAAAACATCAATAACTATGAACGAAAAACATATTTGACTTCTTTTAAATAATAAAGTTACACCACTTTGACGCGTTTTGATTATCTAGATTCGTTATATAGTTCAACAGAGACGATATTCATATGATCTTTCAAATCATTAAAAAAATTTAACCCTTTCTACCACATTTATCGCAACCATTAATAGCCTATGTCCTTTCTTAGATTCTATTGAAGGTGGTTATTCTTTTTTGTTTAGGCAGTACTACCACAATGCCTATTTTTGCTCCCAATCAGTAAATTTGTATAATCTTCCCATACCCTGCTTTTCTTATTGGTAGAATCACTTATCATCAGGTAAAAAATTAAAAACAAATAAAAAATTTGTGGATCAATTTTGTAATTTGTTATAATATATATTCTTGTGGTTACTTATAGTTACTAACATTAGAGTTGATGCGAACATCTTCATAATCATTAGCATCCGCGATAATCAGCATTATTTCTAAAGGCAACATCAGAATTAGTAGTTGTAGGAAAATAAACAATGTACTGACTTTTATATGGTTATTCAAATTTTCTCATAGTTCTTATTACTATACTAAAACTGTCGATAGGACTACTTTAGGATTGTTTCGCAAGAATAATTGGTTGGTCGCTAGTTAAGTACTGTGTTATGTATTATAGTTAGGAAGGTAATTTAGAGCACTGGAAACTAAGCATAATTTAGTTTGACTCTGTAAATAAAAGGAAGAAATAATGCCAGGTGCACTCCTGTCGAATTCAGGTTGCTAAATTACTTTAAAAAGTGTAACTTTACTTAAGTATCAAACCTAAAAATTTTAAGAGTTTGAATGGCAAAATTCCTTTAGAAGTTCTAGAACCAAATATTTTGTACATTAAAGAGAGTTTATATATCACAAGTAGTCAAACAATAATTAAAGCAAAAGTAAGGACGTCAGTAAAGATTGTAAAGGGATATCACACGCAATTATCTCAGTTTATTATTTTACTACTTTAAACTTACCGCATTAATTCCTGTTATTCGTTCAAGGTAATTATTTTCCGTCTGTCCAATAGGTGGCTATAAAGTTGGGGTTCATGCCTAGCGATCTAATGATTTAATTTAATTTACCCTTCTACAGTAAATAGCTCAATGATAGCATAAGTTTTCGGTGTGGATATAATATTTGAATGGTTTTACATATAATTTAGTAAAAAAACAAGTACCACTGAAGTATTAGTTTCTTTACTGAATTTTGCGCAATCGCATGTCTTGTCTTGAAATATTATAAAAGTGAAATTTTACCAAAAAAATATTACCGACTTCAAAGAGTGTATAATCATTT
The DNA here is from genome assembly GCA_029286875.1 of Lamproptera curius. Taxonomy (NCBI): domain Eukaryota; kingdom Metazoa; phylum Arthropoda; class Insecta; order Lepidoptera; family Papilionidae; genus Lamproptera; species Lamproptera curius. The sequence goes on along the minus strand of JAGSMT010000276.1, from coordinate 57,141 downwards.
TGCGCAAAATAAACGAGTGACAGCGTGCCCTCTTCAAGACATTTCTGCCACTATGTTTTAAATTTCTAATATCTTAAAATATATTTATTTAATTAAAATGTCATTTACGACATGTTTTATGCATATGAAATATTTTTTTAAATCATTAACTTTAATGTAAATTTACACCGTATTACCTTAAGATAAGCTTTTAATGTGCCTGATAGATATTTATATAAATCTTAACATTAACATGCTTACTCTGGGTTATCCTTAAACCGTAGACAAATACTCTAATATATATTTTATATATTATTATATACCATTTAAAGAAGCACAGCAGATTTTCAGAAATTATGTGATCCGTCAGAGAACCAGAGTCACCGATATAGCCCACGATTAGTAAGCTGAAGTGGCAGTGGGCCGGTCATATAAGCCGCAGAACTGACGACCACTGGAGTTGGAAAGGAGTCGGAAAGGAGTCAGGAGTGGAGACTGAGGCTTGGCAAGCGTTATATAGGACACCCTGGGGTAAGATGGACGACATTTGCAGAGTGGCCGGTAAGGGCTGGATGAGAATAGCCGATGATCGGCAGGGGTGGCGTGCATTGAGGGAGGCCTATGTCCAGCTGTGGACTAACACAGGCTGATAATGATGATGAAAGAAGTACAATTATGTAGTGCCCGGTTTAAATCTATCTCTTAAGGTTTCAACAGAGTTTACAATCTAATAGCACTAGGTTGTGAATTTAGAAAGCCGTAATTTTCATAATTTCTTAAATATCTATTAAACTACTTAGTATATAATTATAAAAACATAGAACCTATCGTTTAAAAGGTATGAATATATTCGGAGCACTAGAAGCGGAGCAACGAGGTAACATATATAAAACAATAAAAACATACGCTCCAAATTAAATACCTCTTTCTTTTGTCGAGAAGTCGGTCAATTAATTTAAAGTTAATTTGTTTCTTATAAAAATATGATAAAATTATATATTATAATTAAACCGCACATTTTAGTTGGAGTATTATAAGCAGTTGACCAGACGTCTCGCAATCACGATCTATTACCACACACGCTGTTAAAGCATCCCACATAGTTTCGAAAGTATTCGATACCGAGGTGGATTAGTACAACATAACATTCAAAAATACAAATATATGTCAACATATGTACAAAAGATTAACATTGTGAATTGAATTTAATCCATTTTTTATTGTTTCAATTAGCCACATGACATAAAATTAATTATATTTTGCATAAATGAGAAAACAATATGCGTTGTGTTGCTAAAGCAACCTCAATAATCATTTTATTTATTCATTCAGTAAGTTGTTTGCATACAATATCAGTAAAATGTATAACGATTATGATATCATCTTTTTGTAAATCAAAATCGCCATCTAAGTGTTTCCAAACATTATTTTATTATGTGTCTTGAGGGAAAATCTGCGACATAGCAGCTTTTATACGATTGAAAATCGAAGAAAAGCGACGGCCCAACACGCGCTGGAAGAGTGCCCAGCTTGGGTCGAGCAACGCCGAGAGCTGCGTAGCAAGTCGGGAGCACGACCTTCGCCGCCTGCAGTACGCAGGATGCCAGAGAGCGAAAGGTCGTGGGCGCGTCCTTGCTGCGAGGACGTGATGGCCTCGGAAGGAGGCCGGAAAGGGACAGGAGGCCGTGAGCGCCCTGGCTATCCGCAGAAGAAGGCCAGGGTGCCGAAGAGTGGCGTACGCGTGCAACCTTTCCCCTCTGACAGTGACCACCTTGGCGGCCGGCAAGAGGTGCCTGCAGCCAGAGAAGGCTCAGAGGGAGCGCCGTGCCTGTTTGTTCCGGCACGCGCCTAAAGCTGACGTTCGGTGTCCCACCCGGTGAGAAGAGGCCCGAAAGAGGCGAGGGCCACGTCGCGCCGGGGTCGCCGAAGACTGTCATCGCGCCCGCGGCCCAGCTACAGCGAACGCGAAAGTAACAACCGTTGGTTTTAGTGGGATGCCGGCGCCTCATCTTGGTCCAGGGAGCCCACATATCCCCGCTGCCCCTCGACTTTGGCGGCGGAATCCGTAGCTGATTTTTCCAACGTTAAAAAAAAAAAGAAAAAAGGGTAGACATATTCCCCGAACAGGTTCTCACTTTATCGTAGCGTGGGTTCAGTACTTGCGGCTTAGCTGCGGAAGCAAGAGGAACCTGGCCGGTCTGAGGATAAGGCTGGCGTGGAGGAGGCTGCCAAGCGGACCGCAGAAGCCCGCTTTGGATGCGCTTGAGGGTGCGAGGGACGGGTTGCAGGAGTAGGTGTGCCACCCTTCCTGTCCTGCAACCAAGGAGGAGTCGGGGAAGAGGAGTGTCGGTATTCCGTAGGCCTCCTATCCTCCGCGACTGGCGGGCCGCACCGCTGATGTGGTGTGGAGGGGCCGTGGAGGGGGACATTCGACATGGTGTCGTCGATGTCTCCTCCTTCTACGGCCGAAATGGAGCTTAGCGGTGGAGCTTAACATCCGGCCGCCTGGGTTGGGAACCCTGCTCTCATGTTCCCCTGAGTAACAGACTCGGGAGTCTGTTACCCAACTACAGGGTCGAGACGAAGGCACGCTAGTTCCGACGCGCCCAGAGGCAGGGCAGATGGCCGTGGCGGAGTTGGCTGCCGGCGCCAGCGAGTGCAGAACGTTCCTGTGACCCCACCCTAAAGGCGTCAGGAAGGAACAACGTGGTGGTTTTGAGTCGGTGGAAACCGACATAACCGTCTTAGCCTCGAGGACGGGTATGCGTAGACATTTCAAATAAAATAAAAAAAAAAAGGGTAGACATATTCATCGACAACTTCGAGAGTAACACCATCGACATTGATCGACACTGATTAGCGGCAGTAAATGACACTGCGGTGGAACTTATGTCCCTTGAGAAAAAGAAACCTACTACCGTTTTTTCAGCCCAACTACTTGTGTTCTCAAGGACAGTAATGAAATATGTATAGAAAATACATAAATATAATTTACTTATGGCAACTCCTGCAAAATTTTTAATAGCTTAGTCATGTTAACTTTTTTTGACCGACTTCCCAATAGAAGGAGGCATTCATTTGGAGCGTATTTTTTTAAATGTATGTTGCCTCGTTGCTCAGATCCTAGAGCTCCAATTCTCTTCATTGTTTTTTTGAATGATTGATATAAGCTTCGATTGGTCCCTTTTTTTTATTAATAATTTTGTGATTAGTACTTTAATAGATATTTAAAAAAAAAGAAATTACGATAGCAAAAATCACAAACTCGTCAGATTAAATTACAAACGCTGCCAAAACTGTACGAGAATACATAGTATGTTTTACATAATTGTACTGCTTAAACTGGTCTGAAATAAAAGTTTGCAGTAGTATATACGTATGTTTTAAAAATAACACCCAATAAGCATTTTAATGTCAATATTTTTAAAAATTGCAATAAGGAACATTTAAAGATTATTAAAGATACAGTTTAAGTTCACAGAAAAGTTATTGTTAAAAAATTCTTAATTTTAGATATTTTAATGAAATGAATACCTTAAAAGTTATTGAGATATAAAATTCGGTGGCAGAAAAATCTACGCAATTTCTTACGGAGAGCACGTTATTACCTGCTTATATTGAGTAAAGTAATACACTGTTAGAAGCCGGTTATTTTATTTTGTTTAAATTTCGCTTGTTTCAATAAATGATTTTAACTATCCCATGAATAAAATTTAAAAATAATGATGTAAAAATTAAATATTTTCAGTACACATATTTCATCAGTGTCCTTGTACTTCGTTGAGTGGGCCAAACAATGTATGGAGAATGGCCCACGTCCTTTAGTCCCATACCAAAAGATCAATCACAACTCGAGAACTAGTAACAGACTTTTGTTTCTGTGACTGAATTCGAAATTAGATTTCTAGAATATATTGTGAATATATCTCACGAGATTATAAAATTTGAAATAAAAAGAGTAAAAAGATGAGCATTTAAATTCAAATTCGACAGAAAATTATGAGTAACACACATACAGAGTAGTCACAGTGAACCTATAATTTTTTTGCGCGATATAAGCGGATTAAAAAATGTTTTAAACACTAAACTACCCCTCGATTTTGGCAACTGTATTTGATATCTCTGATATATTGTATTCATTCTATGAAAATGACGTCAATCAGACGTATTATAAACATAAAATAATTTTTCAAATGTATTTCATTTTACAAGGACTTTTACTGTAATAGCTGTATCGAACTTTTAATGTTTCATTGTTTATAAAATTATATCCTGTAACTAAAAAAACATAACAAAATAAATTAATCTCTTTATTCGCTTTTGAGTGCAAGTAGTGTATTATTTTTCCTAGTTCTGAGAAACTCTTCCTTCATAACAAACTGTATGGAATTCTAGAAGAAAAGGAATAGAAAGAAAATAATAGGCCCAAAAATTGCTATAAAAATTATAATTCGAACGTTAAATAAAAACACGAAAGCTTTGCAACATACCTACGGTATTTGTTACAAACTTTTAATTGTAACAAGTTTCATACGCATAAGTAACAGCGGCTAGAAATTAACGTAGGAGTATTAAGGTCTCCTCAAAGTTTTACCAAACTTGTTAAGTATATGTGCTTCTACTTATTCCATAGTTAAAATGTCATGAGTGTACAAATATATAAGTAATATAAATAATATGAATAATGTAATTGAACTGTTATAGAACAAATAAAAAATACAGGAAATATTCGAAATGTTTGTTTCAGAAAAAACATATTCATAAAAATAACTTTTATTAAATACAGATGCAAAAACTGTTGACAGTGAAATGAATATAAATTATTGTTTATTATTTAAGTAGTGACCCACCCCAGCTTCGCACGGGCTATTGATATATACACTGATATCTGTAAAATCTATCAATCACTCTATCTATTAAAAGAAACGCAATAAAATTCGTTGCGTAGTTTTCAAGATTTAAGCATACATAGGGATATAGGGAAAGATAAAGCGACTTTGTTTTATACTTTGTCGTCATATGTAAACTGTGGTTTTAGCTTATTGAATATATATTTAGATAAAATTGTGTGTTATTAATGTTTTGCTTGTTTTATTTACTAAATTATAAATAAAGATAACAGTAAAAGTAAACAAAACTATGAAGAAAAGGAAAAAAACACAATAAAAAGCACACATAGCACAATATAAAGGTAGTATTTATGTATTACACATATGTATAAAATCTACCGTTATTACGAGTGTAAAAAGCCAGATCTCAGAATAAAATAAAATTATATTTTAATATTACCTGAAACTTAACCATATTCTTTTAGGGATAAGTTGGCTTTTATTTAGCAAATTTATATTTAAATAAAAAAACACGTCACAACATTGCGATTATCTCTATCCGCCTTACTTCTGGCAATAAATAATTGATAAATTTTTTCATAAATTGAATAAATTATATATCCTATCCATTATAGATTGCTATAAGGGATCGGATAAGATAAATAACAGTTTGTGAAGAATGATGAAGAAAATATATTACGAAGCAAGTAAAATGGAAATTCCGCCACAATGAGCAAATGAAATAAAGCTAACGATCATATGCAGGAAACGCGCTCATTCGAATGAATCGATTCATTCAGTTGCAGAGCTTTTTAGAAAAAATTGTATTTTAATACAAAAAATCAAGTCTAATTTTTGGTTTAATTATTCCGTGGTAAAATTAATTTTTTTTTGATATACCATTTTGGTAAAACCTAAAATCACCTTAATCATTTTAGTTTTTAGATTTGAACTACCAAATAAATTCATAAACCCGAACTAGGTGAAAAGTAAACCCAAACAAATACCTTCCGAATAATTATCAAACAAGTTTAAAATAATTAATTTAGCTACGCAAATATTACACATTATTACTTAAGAGAGTCTTGGTTAACGGATTTTATAGTGTCTATATACATCTTTCATTCTATTATTAAAAGATAAAATAATAATAACATAAAATTATAACAAAAAAAAACCGACTTCCAAACAAAAAACTAATTCAAAACAAATTAAAATGCACTAAAAAGGGAAAATACTCGAAATTTCAAATATTTGGATAGCGGAGGTTAATGAGAACCCTAAACACCCTCCCCCTTCGATCCCACGTGATTTAGGCGGTTTACCGACGATAATTCCTTCAAGTATCGTTAATTTGTCAAGATTTGAAAATTGTCGCTTTTTCTAGATCCATTATTAGAACCCAACCAAACTCTTTCAAACCCCAACGAACCACGTTCTTCAATAAGTAAAAAGAAAGGATTTCGAATTGATCATCAATGATTGGGATATTAACTTTTAATTATTCATTGGTTGAGCTCATTTTAATGAAATTTCAAAATTAGTCGTTTTTTGGATCCTTGAACTAGAACAGTTATGGGACCAAAGGCCTAGCTTTCAAATTAAATAAAAACATCCAAATTATTTCACTTTAGAAAGTTCTGATAACAAACATAATTGGAACCCCTTGGAAGTGGTAAAAAGGTAAAACAAAACGTCATGCGATTAAATTAAACGCAAACCCAATGTCGGATATGAATTTTTAAAAATTATAATTTTAAAATTTAATGCAAAATAAAAAATGTCTTTATTTTCTTAATCCCAAAAGCATTTTGATAAGAAGGGTAATAAAAACTAACGAGATTTAATTAAAGGCAAAATTTGTCATGGGGCATTTCAAGTCAGGACAAACAAAAAATTTCGGCCGGGTTTTTTTCATTCTGACGTTATACTTCTAGTAGACGGGATGTAAAATTTTTTTCTTAGATGTTTTGTTGTGATTATAATTTTTTGAAATTTTTGTTACAATGAAAACAAGAAATTTTTTAAAACTCTTTAATTTTATTTAAAATTTTTTTATTTTATCAATTAACTTTTAAAATTATTAAAAACATGACTTTTATGGGAAAGGGATTATACTGTGACCACGCCCTGGAAAGTGCGAAACGTGAATTTAAAAAAAATAAACCAATAAATTAAAAAGTCTTTTATTTAATAATGTATAATATTTAAACAAGAACTTTTAAAAAAATAAAAAAAGTATTATTTCTTATAGTGGAAAAATCGTAATTTAATTTTTTTTTTAAAAAATTTAAAATTTTTTTTATCCTATGAAGAAAATTTTAATTTATGTTTAAGGAACTTAAACACTTGGAATCTTTTCTATGTATGTATCAAATTTCATCAAAACTGGTTCAGTGGTATGAGACAGAAAGCAGCAGTGAGACCGGGTGTCCTTTAGATTTATAATATTAGTATATATTAATAAATTTTTGGTAGTAGTGTATTAAGCAAAATATTTAGATTGTTTTTATTTATTTATTGGACAAACAAACAGTTTTTTTAATTTAAAAACACTTGCCAAATAATTAAAGTTAAAATAAAAATAACCAACACCGTCGTCAAGGTTAAAAAGTTAACAATTTGGAAAGCATGAGTAATAATCTTAATTTTTAACTAATGCAAGTAATATATTAATTTTAATAAAGTGTGTGGTCCGTGGTTTGCAGTTTTGTGTGTGTATTTTTAATTGTTCTTTAAAAAATTTGTTAGGGTTTTTTATTTTTGTAATCTCAAAGGATGGGGAGATTCCAAAAGAGTTCGTTAATTGTTTTCGAGTGCCTTTATAACTAATATTTCTACGACCCAGCAAAAGAATAAATCATAATGGTTAAAATATGTTTATATTTAGACATAAGGCAGGAAAAATGGAAAGGAATGTTGTATTATCTGTGTTAAAAAAAAAACAGATGTTTGTAAATTTTAAAATAACCTTATTTGTATATTATGCCTTGTTTTATAAAAAGAGGTCAAGGTTTAAAGGTCCTTCGGGAACCTTCCTCCCTAATCAAATTGGTTTAAATACCTGACTTGACTGTCAAGCAACTTTAAATTACAAAAGGACCTTCTTTCTTTTTTGGATATCAATTTTAAATCATTCTTAACGGGTTTCCAAACTTTTTTTTAAGATTTAATAAATATTTTTTAAATAGATTTTTTTAGTGTTAAAAATAATAGTTGTTAAAAAAATATTTGACGTATGCTCTTTAAAAAAAGGTTATATATTTTTCCTTCAATTTGGTACAATAGGACAATGCAAAAGAAAATAATAATATTCTACAAATAAATTATCATGAATGCGATACCTAAATGAGCAGTAAATAGCAATATAGATATAACCTGTCTCAACTAGACGTCAACTTTCTTATTTTGGTATAGTTATAGTAATATAAAAGTTTATTGACGTCACTAATGCTAATATTCTCAAAAAAGCATACAATGTTAAAGATTAATATTTCTGGACATTGGTATTTGCTGTGAAAGTTAATGAACATCTTGGCTAATTGGATTTGTTGACGGTTGGTCACGACATCAAAATGGGATCGATTAACAAGACCAGAAATAAAACTGCTCACGACGCAGTGAACTCAACTATTACGAAAGAAATATTTGAATATATCTTTTTACTTGGTCACTTTTAGTATTGGCCCAGTCTAAAAATCATCATATATCCCACATTTATACATATATATAGTTCTTAACAATATTATTTGGAGTAAATATTCTTTGTTTTATTCACTTTTTCTTATTACCAACAATCATAACACATTCTTATTAATCTAACAACTACTTTTTTGTTCTACGAGGCATTAATTGCCAAATATAAGAGATACCACATCATATAGATAGTAAATAATAAAATTATTCCACATATATATGAACTCAATTTATTGTTTCGCTCCTATTACTCCGATTTCGTATATTTACTACTAGCGACCCGCCCAGGCTCGCGATACTGATATTTATAAAATCCTTGGAAAAATATATAAATTTATCGGCCACAACAAAATTATGCATGAAATACACATAAACACATTCCTCTTTAATCAGTATGTCTATTAGAAAAAACCGCATCACAATCCGTTAAGGATATCCATATAGGGACAGACAAAGCGACTTTGTTTTATTCTATGCATTGATAGTGCATATTTTCCATGTCCTTGAAAACTATGACCCTGGGTAATTAATCCGGTGTCATGGGCGCGAGGTCTGTGAGACTAACGAAAACTTTAATTTTGCGTCTTGTTAAAAGAAATAAATAACGAAATATTTTATTCGCACAATAGTAAGATCAATTTAACGCCTGTCTCGTCGCTCTAAACTGAATTTTAACTGACAAAGAAACTCAGAGCGTCGCACGGTCTGTAGCCCGTTGAGCTATGGCAAACTTGTGAGTCAACCCTGCAGTCACGTTTCGTCCTCGTCATCATGGGGAGTCCGCGTTGGTTAAAGACCCTCATCTTCAAACCCTGCGGTATCGACGACGGGAGATTGTTGTTTCTAAATGCTGTCTAGCTACACTTGAAACAGTGTCTTCCCAACTTTCCAACCAGCTAACTTCTAGAGTAACATAAATATCAATAGCACCATCTCATCAAGCCCTACATAGTCTAGTCTAATATAGCGATATCATCGACTAAACGGAGGTGTAAAAGGTACTCTCCGTTGATGTTTATTCTACATCCAGCCTGGTCTAGGGTCTTGACGATGTTATCCAAAGCATTAGTAAACAGGGTAAAAACCTCCCCCTGTTATACTCCTACATGCATTTGGATTAGTCTCATTTGACCCCACGGAAACAGGACAGATATATTCGCAGCATTTTAGAGACCTTTCGACATTTCAATGCATCGATAATCGATCTGACATCGTAGAACAGCCCAGGATTTTACAAAGCAAAAGCTTTCTCAGTGTCCACAAAGGTTGATTGTACTCATGAGTCTTTTGTACAACTTGCCGTACGGTGTATATGTGGTCTATGTTACTGAATCCCCGGCAAAACTCAGCCTGTTCCGGTGGCTGCAATCAGTCTTGCTTGTTAGTAGTCGATTCGCCATGACCCTCGAGTACAGTTTGTATATGCAGCTTAAACGCAAAATCGGTCGGTGATTCTTCATAAGGGTATTGTCTCCCTTATTAAAAAAGAAATCAACCTCGCTCTCAAGGCACGCCTTGAAATGCCCCGTTATTATTATATGTTATTATCTTTTGAACAATTAATAATTATACGTATTTTTATTATACTATATGGACAAGTTACAATAATCGGGACTTAAAACTCTTCCTTATTTATAGGAAACTTTAAAAAACTTACTTTTAAATCAGGGCAATGTACGCTCAATAATTTATTTTTGAACTGAATCGATCTATGTTATACTGTAGAAGCTTCTAGTATATAGTTATCGACTTAATGCCTAGGTATATTTAAATATCACTTTTACAATTTTGCAAGGTATATAGTAAATTGCTTTAGACATGATTTCTACATCAAATCTCTTTTTTTTAATCTAAAACCAACAGCGTTTGAAACAAGTAGTTCAGTTACAAGTCTGATTTGCATCGAGGACATCGGAACGAAAAATGTTCACGCTCAGACCGATCTGAATAATGACACAGGCTCCGATTCTCTTGAGGACTTGTCGTCTACCTTAACCCTTTGTATTAATTGGCGACGTAGTCACGAGCCAATGAATTGAATTTGTGGTTGGTCATTCATAGCTGTTTCGAAGCATAATAATATACGTAAAGAAAATTCATAGCGTACATTGACTTTACAAAACAATTAGATGGATTAAATGAACAAGCCACATACGGTTTATAATAGAAATAGTCTGTTAAAATAATCTTGTGTTAGGTATTGTAAGACAAGTCCTGAACGAACGCGCCGGTAACGCTTTTCTTAATTAACCGTTTACTTAAGTTGGCGGACTGCAAGCTATATTAATCTATAAGCAACTATAGGCTGAAGGGTGTAAGAGTTATGATGTTTTGTTTTGTCTTAGCCCTATTTTTGTAGTATTATTATTATCAAGATGTTGTTTTTTGTAATTACGCAAGTAAATTATCCTTTAATGCAGATTGTTTAAATAATAAAAGGAAACACTTTCTGTGATTCGGGAAAATTATTTTTTTTTGTTTTTATTTTGCAGCTTCAAACTTTTCAACCTTCAAAGTTCTTTATTTAAGTCGCTTCTTTGTTTTGCTGTAGACTGAGCAGTCAGCTGTCTTAATTAAAAAATGTTGAACGTCTCCAGTAGATTTTTTTTTTTTTTTTTCTTTTTTTTTAATCTTATTTTTCCCTAACATATTGGATCAGGGACCTTGTTCGCTCTTTTGGTGTTTTTGTACATGTTCCTTTGTACTTATTCTTTTTATTTAGAATATATCTACTTTTCATTTTTATCTTTTCATTTTGTGTCTTAGTCACTTGTTTTATCTAGTTTTACATTTTTACTTATTTATATTTATGTTCTACTTATCTCTGATATTACATTTCTATATTACTCCATATTAATCTTTTACTTATTATAGTTACATTTCTGTTTACTTATATTATTTTTCTTATCTTAACTTACATTTCTATTAACTTATATTTATCGTTTGCTTAATTTAATATACACGTTTATTTACTTATATATATCTTTCCTTATTTTAATTTACATTTTAACTTAATTGTACCTATTTTCTATTCACTTTAACTAAGTCCCACACCGGTGCATATTCACCACTATTTAAATTACTATTCACTGCTTATTTCTATTTTAATACTAACAATTCTCATACTATTACTATATTACATTTTGCCTTTTGGCTTCCTATTTATAAATATCGATGGCATATATCACAATGACATATGGTCCATATTTATTTAGTGCTGTTCTGAGTTTGCGTACTAATCTACCCTAGTGCCGAATTCTGTAAAGGCTTGTGATTCTTGTCTATAATTGTTGAAGGTTGCTCGTCGTAATTCTCAGTTCCAATTTCGGTGGCCAGGTCTTGTCGTTCTACCGAAGATTGGACACTGCGTTAAGTGCTGGAGATCGCTCTGCGGAGCCTCCCCATCGCATCTCGCATGTCGGGTCGTCCCGACACTTGAAGCGGTGGAGATACTCGCAAAACCCCATGCCCCGTTAGAGCCTGCACCAGCGGTGGACTCAGCTCCAGCCTCTAACCATGCGGGTGCGCGTCGACTGCATTGGGGAAGAAGAGCTGTGGTTGAGGCTGTTGGTCTGATATGGCGTTCGGTTCCATTCGTCAATGGACTCTTGCCGAAGAATCCTCTTGACGAATGAAACCGGCATTTATCGTAGTCCGGTCGCCTTTAATACGAGTGGCGGCCTTCGCGAGAAGGTCCGCCCTTCGTTACCCCTACACCCGCGTGCCTTACCCAAAAAGGTCAGGGAGCCGCCCTGCTCAAGTTATTCTGGCGATGTCCTCCCTGCCCTCTACGGCCATCGGGTGCAGAGAGTCACTTACATAGCGTCTCCAAGGGCGGACCTTGAGTCGCTATAGCAGCGCAGCTTCGTGCAGGGTGTTCTAACGCCACCCTACTCGCCGTCCGAAGGGCTAGTAGTTCCGCCTGGTAGACGGTGCAGATAGTCTCCCAACTTTAATTTCCGGGATCTAATTCTCGGCGCCGTCCCAAATGGAAAGCGCCGCCCTCGACTTTGTTGTCGATTTTGCTCCCGTCTGTGAAGATCTTGAGGACGGGAGCTTGTTGGGAAACCTCCCACCGTCACTCAGGCAGACAATCCTGGACCGCGTTTTTCGCCGGGTGCAGTCTACTGAATGGTACAGGACTCTCAAGCCCCGGTCTCCTATCACTGCTAGATCGACCCTCTTTACCTCGTAAAGCGTGGCCGCTTCTGGACCCGAGGTCCAAGGAAGAATCCCAGCAAGCATAAGCCGAGTTTAGCGAGACCTCGTACCACCGATAACTTTCTGCCGAAGCCGCGCTGATCCTTGCGAGTTGCCGCCTGCTTGACCTTTCGCCGCAGGGCCCATGCCGCTCGCCGTATAAGACGACCGGCTCACCACTGCAGTGTATATCGTCCTGGTGATCTCCGGGTCAGACCCCAGTTGATTTTGCAACCCTTTTGTTTGTATAAGTTCGGACCCAACAGACGTTTTAATTGGCTGTTAAAGGTCAGTTATCGTCTATTATAAGGCCCAGAACCTTTAGCTCTTGGGTCTATTATTCCCGCCCATGCGCAGAACCGGGGTGTCGTATTTTAGTTTTCTAGTACCAGAATGGCTTTTGTTTATTTCCGCAAATTTTAATTTGTTTCGTTCAATTCTCACAAGCGGGACCGCGTTCGCCCCTCTCCTGGACGTCGGGCCCGGTCCCGAGAGAAACCAGTCGATATCGTCCGCGAAGCCTGTATAAAGCAGCCCTTCCAGTAGGCTTAAATGTTATTACTGTAAACTGATTTTATTTCATTAGTCTAACGACGTAACTTAGTGACAACATAGTTTGTAGTCTTAAGGGAAACATAATTGTATATTAAGTGGGTATTTAAATTAAAAAATACTCTTATCAAAACTGAACACCGTTTTAATATACTGTCAAATAGTATTAAATACTTAAAACATCTGAAAATTAATTAATTTATTCTTGAAAGCAAGCCGAAAAAGTATCTAAACTTTGATATCGCTATAAAGAAATCTATCAATGACAAGATAAAACTTAATATCTAAAAAAAATGTTATTTTAACTGAGTAAAATGAATTTAGCCATTTTCTTATAATTACTGTTGCGTGAACTCAATTCCTGGCACATATTAACTATGCAAATCGCAACGTGTAAATATCACGTCCTGATTCTTGTTATTCTAACTTGACGCTAACCCCGTTTCCTTCGTTAGCATTAAAATGCATTTAAACGACTCCTGTAGATTTCTTTTAATTTTGATGTTTATTCTTGTTTTGTAGTTTAATTTTTTTAGTATTAAAGAAAGAGCGAGCATTTGTCTTCAATGAAAAAGATAAAAAGATACATATATTTTACTTTTAAGACAAAAACAAATTTATAATGCCAGGAATGTCACTTATTTCAATTTATCAATGTATGATTAATGTAATTCTGATGAAAAAAACATGTTTTTATCCATTCAGATTTGCGTGAATACCAGCTTTTTCGAGGAGCCATGGGCACCAGACCCTGTCTTGATCTTGACCAACTAATAGGGTTAACTATTTTCAGTAAATTTAAAAGCACTTATGTCCTATAAAAATCTCTAAAGATTCCACTTGTCAAGACTTGACAAGTGGAATCGACACTTACATGCCTATCCGACTTATGGAGCACCTTTCTTTTGAGACAACTTGGTAATCAGAATATGCTACCCTAAAAACAGCAAAACACGAAGTTTACTCTGCGTAGGAATCGAACTCCTAACATCCGAATCAGAGACTCAAAAATTAAACCACTGGACTTAACGTGATAAATGAAAAATTAATTCTAAATCAATTCTGGCTCCGCTTTTTCGCATCGTCTCACCGTTAATTGAAATTCCTCTAGCAGTATAGCAATGACATTTTTTAATTGGACTACTCCGAATTGGATTCCCTTTTTTGGTGACGTTAACGATTTCGATTCGGGGTTTGTTTTGATGAAGGCCTTTCAGAATGAATTCCGTGACGAAAACCGAATTGCTCGTTCGGGATGAGGTTATTAAAAAAGGTATGTTCTTTTAACCCGAAAATAATAATGCGTTCATGTAGTTTACCCAAACAATTAATTGGACTATAAATCGTGGGTAGGTTAGGGGGCTTGTTCGGTTTCTTTTCAGGTGTCAGGAAAAGTGCAAGTTGATAGTTATATATTAAAAATGTTGACCAATACACAGACAATAGGGCCTGGCAAGTGTTTTAAATTTTTTGTTAGAAGTACGATCCGGACCAGGTGCCAACCGAGGTTTAAGACCCTTAATCACGGACCTCCTCCGGGTATACTGGCTTTAAACTTTAGCCTTCTGGTGGTAAGGCAGCCCTAGATTCAACTAGGTGGTCCACCTCCGACAGGTGGAACAGGACGTGCGCGCGAGATGGCGTACATTGATCTTCTAGCGTATCGGCTAAGTTTTCGGCCTTTTAAAGTCATCGAAAGCTAACAAGCCACCAGGTAGCTTAGTTAAAGGCAGAATAGCGTCGTGGGGGCCCGACTTCATACGTCGAGGCAACTGCCAGTAAGCAATGTGCGATGGCTCTAAGTCTGCCGTCAGACCTAACCGCGAGCCTTTTATGATGTAACTCTATCCTATCTCTGATCTCTAGCTGAAGTTGCCTAAAGCGAAATTAGTTTGATTCGGACGGGTAACGGTAATATGCCCGCTTGAATGCATTTTTCTTTCTTCCTTATCAAACGAATACTAAACAGCAAGCCAAAGTTGACCGAAACCTTGACTGTCCTTTCGAAGTCGCCGATAGCTGAGATGTGCGTTGCAATACTGTCGATGGCAAAATATGCTTTGTCTACACTATCAATAATCTCCGGTAGTTTTGATCAGCTTTGAGGGTCTATCGCCTTGAGTTTGCGTTCAAGATACTAAAAATTTGTTACGGTTTTAGTCGTAGGGACCGCACCGGGCCCTTCACCTAATTTGAATAAGACTAGAAAGTGGTCAGAGTCTAACTCACGGAGCGCCTCTATCGATACGACATTGAGCGATACGTATCTAACTAATAGCAGGTCTATAGTGCTATGCCTGATATAGCAGCGCATATGCCTGAGTCTGAGTATCGTTGTAGGGGTCTAAAATTGGGGTCCCGGGAGCTATTATATTTATGTTCGTTGGCTCCTTAAGTCCCAGCAATATATTGCCGTTTATGTTTGGCGTATTGCAATTCCAGTCGCGATGTTTGCAATTTACGTCACCTGCGATTATGGTTGATGGACTTAAGCCAAAAAGCAGCTCTTGGTCAGATCTAAGTAACTTCTTAGATGGCGACAGGTACACGAAAACAAGTACAAGCAAGTGTGGCCGGTGAGTGCGATCTGACATGCCGTTCCCTCTAAGTAAGTTTGTGTAGGTGTTTCTAATGATACGACTACAGAGCACAGTTTTACCCTACGTAAGTTGTTTCTTATTTAAATTTGCTTAGTGTGTTTAAGATATCGCCGTAAGCAAGCAAGACGTTTATTTTTTCAACTGGGCCAATTGCACTTTAAAGTCCAAATTGTATAATTTTGACATGTTTACAGTTTGTGCGAATTCGAAATATTTTGAGATTAACTCAACGGGCGGCGGACGCACGTAATTACCGGGCCTTTTGTGTGACGCGTTTGGCGCGGCAGCAGGTGCGGGTTTCTTGCTTGCTATTGTGGGGCCCACCTGGTCGGTTCACTTACTAATTGTCTAAGGGATGGCGGCGGCTTTTTTGATTGCGACTGGCTTTTTGCATGCGCTAACAGCCGGTGCAGGTGCAGGGACGATGCTTGGCTTTGTGGCCGCGGAATTTGCGGAACGTGCCAAAAATGGCCGTGATTGTTTTTCGGTGCTTTTGAGCAACCCCTGCAACTAGCCGGGTGACCTACGTTTTCGCAATTTGCGCACGCGGGTGGCTCGACCAAATATTATAGACACTCCGGATTGCTATGCTGGCCGGCACATTTCACCCAAGGTGCACGCGCGAAGCAGTTGCGCGTTTTGTGCCCATAATGTTTTTTTTTTTTTTGCGTGTTTTCCCCTGACATAGGGATCAGGGTCCTTTTCGCTCTTTTGTACTTTTCCTTTGCACAGTGTTCTTTTGTATTTATTTTGGTTTCATCTTTATTTCTTTCATTTTGTTTTTGCATTAACATTTTATTTTTCCTTACATTTATTAATCTTATTTTAGTTACATAGGTATATTTCAGTTTATTATTTTTGATACGTTTTTCATTTATTATTCTTACATTTATTGATCTTATATTAATTACATAGTTGTTACTATTTCTTTTTAGGTATTTCAAGTATCAGACGCTGGTATCTGCATAGTGCAGGCCTTATTTCGTGCACAGTATTCCTATTTTAAACTTACATTTTTATCTTATGCCTATACTTATTTATTCTACTTATTTGCTACTTACATTCAGCCTATTGCTACTTAATTCTACTTATTGCTATTTGATATAGAGTACATATATACTACATTATATATGTATCTTTAATTAACTACTATTTTTATTGTTTGCATATCTTACTACTTTATTACTATACCTTGCAAAGGCTTCTCTGTGTTCCTTTTTATTAGGGTGGCCAAATTCTCTTTGTTATTTTTAATTCCTGTCTCGATAGCAGGAGCTCTGTCCGTCTCCTTTAAATATTGGGCACTCCGTCACAAATGAAGGGCTCTGCAGACCTCCCCATCGCATTCCGCATACCGGGTTGTCCCGGCACTTGAAGCGGTGGAGATACTCCGCAAAACCCCGTGCCCTGTTAAAGCCTGCACCAGCGTTGGACTGAGCTCCAGTCTCCTTCGCACGGTACGCGTCGACCGCATTGGGAAGAAGAGCTTGGTGGTCGAGGCTGTTGGCTCTGTTATATAGCGTGGTTCCACTCGTCAATGGACTCCTGTCGGAGAATCCTTTTGACGAATGAAACCGACACTCTTCGTAGTCCGGCCGTCTCTTTATGCGCAGGGCAGCCTCCTTCGCGGAAGGTCCGCCCTTTGTTACCCTGTGCCCATAATGTTGGCAGCTATGACACTGCGCGACTAGGTCAGTCTTGCGTGAGGTTTCAACCCACCAGCCGGTTAATTTACATATTGACCTGATATTGAATATTGATTTATCCTCGGAGGGAAGATTGAGCTCGACCATAAGTAGGTCCATTTACAATTAATGGCACCCTAATGACGACACGAAGGAGACAGTCTTTTGGTAGAGCAAAAGCGTGAAACACGATTTTAAACTCGCGGAGGTATTTAGTGAGCGCTCAGAAATCGTCCGAGCTCCCTACGTTGACCCGGATGCTTATACGTGTATTAGCCGAACGGAAATGCCATCATTTTTTTGGCCATGAATACGTCCACGGTGTCTGGATTTGATTGTAGATCGCCTACAGGCTTTTTCGCGGGCCACGCGGTCAGTGACGGCATGGGAAGTTAGGACGACTCTCGGGATCGCTCTTTATGGCGTGCGTTTTTCCGTGGCATTCGTGGACGCGGTCGTGGGTTTGATTTCCTTTTTCGTGTGCGTGGGTTCGTCATCGGCGTCTGATAGTGCCGAAAGATAATTGCACGGGGCAGGCGTACTTACTTCTCTTTTTTTTGCCGTTGGAAAAGTCCAGCTTACGGATTCCCGCCGCCAGAGTGAGGGGGCAGCAGGGATATGTGGAGCTCCCCGGATCGAGATGGAGTGGCCGGTATACCCCCTAAAAAACCAACAGTTTTTCCTTTCTCGTGTCGCTGTGGCCGGGGCCCTCGGCGCTGATTACAGTCTTCGGTGACCCCGGCGCGACGTGGCCCTTGCTTGCTTGCGGCATTGGTGTGTTTGGACACCCGGACCGTCGTTTTAGGTGCCGTGCCGGAGCAAACAGCATGGCAGTCCCTCTTGAGCCCTTCTCTGGGCGGTGGGCTACCTCTTGCCGGCCGCCCAGGGGCTCAGTGTCAGGGTGGAAGGTAACGCGCGTACGCCACACTTCGGCACCCTGGCCTTCTTCGTCGGATAGCCAGGGCACTGTTGGCCTCCCTGTCTCTTTCCGTGGCTTCCTCCCGGGCCATCACGTCCTCGCAGAAAGCAAAGACGGTGCCCCACGATCTTTCACTCTCTAACATCCTTCGCACTACGGCAGGAACCGAAAGGTCGTGCCCTACAACACTAAGCAGCTCTCGGCGTTGCTTGACCCAGGCTTGCAGGCGTACATATTAGGCTAAGGTCCCGGATTGTTTGGTGCCGTAAATTTTTTATTTCTCAAATGTCTATTAAACTTCTTTTTATTGGAATTTAGTACCTTCTTTTGAGAAGTTGGTCAAAAACGAGGCACTGCTGTTATCATAAATTACTAACGCTACCATTCGAAGCTGTTAATTGCTTCGTTATCACAATTGTTGTAATTTCAAAAAACCTAAATCTGATTATGGCCGCAGAGAAAAGTGCAAAAAGTCGAGATACAAAATATATAAACTAAACGAAAAAAATCATTAAGTATAAAGTTAATTCAATTTAATCGATAAGTAAGCTAACTAGAGATTTCCATTATTTACATATGTCTTATTGCAATTAAAATTTTAAATATTATCATGGGTTGTTAAAGCACTCAACAAATTAACAAAATAATACTAATTCCTAATTGTTATTGGTTAAATCAACAAATACCGAATTAAAAATATTAACATGTACCTAACATATTGTTTTGATAGCGCAATCTAAGTAAGTCAAAAATCGGTAATGGAATTTCAAGAGGACACATAAGCAGATTTTTTATTGAGGAGGATAGTGCTTACTACCACGAAGTTATGCAATATGCAATCAGATGAGTTGAAATAATGTTTAATTGATAATAATTAAACTTTTTCGATTAATTAAAATTTAATTATTTTTTGGTAAATTAAAAAATATGACACATACAAATGACATAATGCCGTAATCCTGAAAAAATCTTCACCGAGGAATGAAAATCATTCAAAATTTTTTTTATGAATGTCTTGCATGTGAACTCAATTACTACAAAAAGATTTAAGTTATATTTTCGTTCTAAAATTGAACCCAAACTATTTGTACTCTAACTAGATAGTGCCTCAAAAAACCTCCTGAAAACCCTGTTGAGTCATTTGTTTTTATTACAAACTACTTATAAAAATTCAAAAGAACTCGTTAAACGGGGGGATAGCGGAAATAAGCAACTTCTCGTGGCACGGACCAGTAAGAAAGCAATATTCTCCCTCCCTTAATAGAATCCGGACATCAAACGAAACACATAATAGAAAACCAAAAAAATTAGAGACAAACAGTATTTCTTGCAAAATTGCCTGAGCGAAAATATGGTTTTTCTTCGCGCTTAGCTGGCACCGCACAAGTATTATGTTACGCAACGCATATAGCAATCTGTTTATTTGGAATTATTATTACTATTACCAAACCATATTCAAGGAATTAGTTGTGATTATATTCTCCATCACACTACTAACGGGCTTTGGACTATTAAGACGATTAATTGACTTGCATTTTTGTTAATGATATTGAAGTAAGTATTCTCCATTAATTATGAATTCTGCATGTTAAAATAGAATATGTACTACAATGATTACTTTTGCTTACATACTTACATCGTCCTCTAAATTTTTGAATGACCAATTACGTTGAAAATCACTTTTATCAATTCAATTAAATTAATGAAACTAACTAAAAATTGTTTAAAATATCCACCAATATCTCTAATGCACAAACGACCTCACTTACACATACGTTTTAAACTTCCAAGGAATTGGTATGTTTTTAACTTTGTCTTTTCCCTTAATTTTGTCTTGTAAATGATTTTGGGCTGAGCGTGCGACATTTTGCTATCTTCGTCTCTTGGAGTACTGAGATATTGTACACGTGTTAAGTAGAGCCTTCTAAGTACAATTAGAGAAGCGTCAAAAATATAGAATAACAATATCTAGTACGTTGAACGTAGAAAATCCATAATACAAATAAGTTTTAAATTTGAAAAGTTTACGAACCAGATATCCGGTTATTTAAGACTATCGCCCGGTTTTCGAAAAGATGGTCAAAGTTATGATCGACTAACATTTATGTCAAATTAACGGAGCGGTCAAATCAGTTTGGGTTTCTTAAACGTTATTCAATGTAAAATTTACAAATGTATGAATAGATTTATTTGAAACCGGGACTGTTTTCATTCCATTAAAAAGTCAATCGTTATTATAAAAAAGGGGCTAACATCGTTATACGACACATACAACTTAATTACAAGTTTAAAATAGGAATGTTCAATTACCATCAAGTAAAAAATTGTCTTTTAAAATTATAGGTTACAAATTTACATTTGCTTTCGTGTAGTGTGTAAAACCCAAACACCAAAGAGAAAAAAAAATGTAGTGACTCTAAAAATTAATAAATCTTTAAAAATTATATAAAGATAGTAGGTGCACTAATACCATAAACAGTTATTTCATGATATCAAATGTATAAGTGCCATAAGCATGCCATAGTTATATCAATAGTTTTAAAATAGGCTTTGTGTTCGCGCGCATTTCTTATCTAGCCGCAAATTGGAAGATTATTGCGGAATCTTCCTTCCCTTTCTTACTGTACCGCTCCTTTTCGCCTGCCCTCTTTTTTTTAATTTTTCCTCACCTCGAGAAGAAAGTGGGTAAAAGGTGAAAACTTCGTGACGCGGTCAGCAGTCAGCGCCGCCGCAGAGCCGCCAATTGCGCCAGGGAGTTGCGCAGCGCATCATATTTTAAAGTCACGCGACGCGAATGGCCAACGCTGCCTTCTACGTATAACGCGAACCCCAACCGCATTACCGAAGACGCTTACAGCTGTGCCGCCATCAGACGAGCTATTTATCCTTCCCTTTTATCGCATTTCCAATCCGGCTTCATAACCACGTTTTCCGAGCTGGATTACGCAGATGGTCCTTCAAACCGCATTCTCACTTCTGGTCCTAAAATAGGATCTACCATATCGCCGTCACTCGAGCTAGTTGGTCCAATCATAATTGACTGACGAAACTTGAGTGACCACGTTGCCGCGCAACCAATCCCAATGTTTCTGAGGTAACCTGGTTCGGTCACGGTTTTCTATTCAAAATTTGACATATCTTTCCATTTTCTTAGTTTCAAACATTGCTTTGGAAAAAAGTACTTAAGTTGTCTTGTGATTTTGTAGTTTTTATATCTCCGGGTTTAATTTTTTAAATTATTGGATTCCACGCAGGTGGCAAAGATCAACCATTTTTCAATTTTTCGATATTTTTTAATTTTCTATAGCTTTGCTAATCATACTTGTTATAAATCGATATTCTACTGCAAGTATTTTTGGTTCAAAATAAATAAAATATATTGATCAACTTTGTCTATAATAATCAAACGCTTACTGGAAATTAATTTAATATCTAACCTAATTAAACTCTACTACTACTTCTTAAAGCGTTGGCGCTGGGAGAAGAAGTGGCGCCAGAAACGTCTCGTTGATGCGGTTGGGGTTCGCGGTAAACGTATAACTGTTAGAATGCAGCGTTGGCCATTCGCGTTACATGACTTTACGAAATATGACGCGCTGCGTAACCAATTTGCGGCTGTGCTAAGCGACATAGAAATGCGTACGAACATCCTCCCCCGCGTTGAGAAAATGTAATTTTCTCAAAATATATGCGTAATACAAATTCCTTATTATACATTAAACGTTAATTATAATTAAATACAGCGTTTGTAGATAACTTGCGGTTTCAAAGCTAACAATATTTTACAAAGCGATATTTAAAGGCGAATACTTAAGTGATATAAAATAATTAAAGGCGAGGTTATAATTACCAAAGTGAAATTAAATGATAATATTAAACTAAAGCGATAATCATAAAAGTAACTAAGTATAAATGAAAATTTAACTAAGAATATTTAAATAATATAAATTAATATACCTGACATGAAGCTAATTTAAATACTATAAACTTATTGAAAGGGAAGGGGATTTAATTTAACTACTGGACGTTGTAACAAACTAGTAGCTGTTTTAATTAAAGCTACACGCACAACACCATCTGTTTCAGGGTAAACTCCAATAATCCCCATAGGCCATCGTAATGGTTGAATATCTTCCTGGTATATAATTACCACTGTTCCTACTTGAATAGCATTAGATTTCTTATCAAACCATTTATGCCTCACCTGTAAATTGTATAAATATACTAAATGGCACCTTTTCCAGTAGGATTGCACCATTCGCTAATGGGCAGAAATTTTAGCGCACACTAAGTGAACAGACAAACTGACTAAGTGAACAGTGAAACTGCCTCCGTAGCCTAGTGGTATGGGCGTGTGCTTTAGAAACCGGAGGTCGTGGGTTCGAATCCTGCGGAGACTCAACAAATTTTCATTGTTGTTTCCTAGTTGGTTAGGGCAATTCGGGCCGTTCACCCAATTGTCTGAAAAGTAAGATGATCCATGCGTCGGATGGGCATGTAAAAAGTCGGTCCACCCACCAACCCCATGGGATATGGTCCAAACCCCCTAATGGATAGGGGTGTCTTAGGGGAGGCCTATGTTCAGCAGTGGACTAACAAAGGCTGATGATATATATAAGTGAACAGAAATATTACCCTGACAATTGGTAACATGCAAATATATCACGCGCACTCAATCTTCTGTCTTCGTACTTGAGCCACCGAACTCAGTGGGTTGACGTGAATAGTATAAGATCTCCAGGGCCCCGGTAAATATGGGTGTCCACAAGGGTCTATTCTTGGGCCTTTCTCTTTCTCATGTATATAAATGATTTACCATATGTTATTAATAAAACGACGAGATAGTATTATTTGCTGATGATACTTCCTTAATTTTAAAGTTAAACGACACATCAATAATTGACGATGTAAATAATACTCTCTCTAGAGTGGCGCACTGGTTTAGTGTCAATAATCTGCTACTGAACCAGAAGAAGACAAATTGTATTAAATTTATGACTCGAATGTAAGACCGAGTAAATGTGAAGTGTTTATAGATGAGGAAGAGATAGACGTTGTTGAGTCAACCTTGTTTCTGGGAATAACAATAGATACCAGATTGCAGTGGGGCCCTCATATTGATAGACTGTCGAATAAACTCAGCTCTGCAGTATATGCTGTCAAGAAAATCAGACAATTAACTGACGTGGAGACGGCCCGGTTAGTATACTTTAGCTATTTCCACAGTGTAATGTCTTATGGCATTCTGCTGTGGGAAATGCAACGGATACTAATACGATCTTTGTCCTCCAAAACGAGCTATTCGAGCGGTTTATAACCTGGCCCAGGAACCCTGAGAAAATTGTTCCCAGAGATTAAAATACTAACCGTTACTTCTCAATACATTTTCGAAAACCTAATGTATGTGCAAAAAATAGAAATGATTTTCTTAGACATTGTGATGCACATAACTAAATACTAGAAACAAACATAATTTAATTCTTCCAGCAACTAGACTGCGAAGAATAAGTAAATCTTTATGGGACAATGTAACGCTTTTACAACAAAATCCCAGTAAACGTTCAGAATTTAACTGTTAATAAATTTAAAAAGTAGTAAAGGAACGTTTATGTGTTAAAGGTTATTATGATATAAATGAATTTATAAATGATAACACAGCCTGGTAATGGAATGCTCGCTCCAGGCTTTTCAAGTATAATATACGTATGATAGTACTGTATGTAGCTCATAAGAAAATTTATATGTGTATATTTGATTATTTTAAAAGATGACAAAATAGGCCCGCTGAGTTTCTTTGCCGGTTCTTCTCAGGTCGAGGCGTCCTATTCCGAACCGGTGGTAGCGTCCTGACAATCAATAAGCAAGTGTTACACTTCTATATTGAATAAAGATATTTGAATTTTGAATTTGAATTTTATGACACTGCCATACACTTTAAGGCTAGCATCTATGAAAGCGACAATATTAACAATTGATCGTTTGAAAATATTCAAATGTGGCAGTATTTTAAGTGAACTAAGAAGCGGCAGTTGTGCTTTGAATTGTTCAAATAACGTACATATATGAGCTGGCTATCCCATTCAATACGTTCTAGCCGCAACTGTTTGATTAATTGTATTGTGAAAAGAATAACTGGTAGCCAGTAGCCATGCGTCCCATAAGCGGGCAACTAACGAAAGAATATTGCGTTTCGTGCAATCGCGATTATCTTCCATAGTTTTAAACATAAAGGTACCGTCCGAAGGGTCCCATGCTAAACCTAAAATCTTCTGTGTTCCTTATTTAACAAAAACTACTTGCAAAAATTTGACTTTTGATGAAATATTTCTAATACTCAATCTATTAATAGACCCTTTTAATAGCTGGAATCTACCGGCGTTAAACATATTAATAGGTTGATTTGAAAGTTCTATAGCTTCACTTTCATCTAACACCGACATCACTAAATTATCTAAATACATCTTTTTCTACGTGAGCGACATTTGCAGCTTGCGGATAATTATGCCCCTCATCTTTGCATAATTGACGAATTGTGCAATTAGGGACTAGATTTCAATCCAAATGCGACACGGTTGAACTGATATTTCCGGATTGGTTCTGAGGGATCAAATCTAAATAATACTTTTTGATACTTTCTCTCTTCCGCTTTTACTAGAATTTGCAAGTACATCCGTTTAATGTCAGATGTTAAAGCGATTGGAATACAGCAAAAATTTAGCAAAAGTAGAAATATATCCGCTTGCAAATTAGACCCTGAGTGAAATACGTGGTTTGGACATAAACCGTTACGATATTTCGCGCTTGCGTCTAAGACAGGTCTAATTTTGGTACTATTTTTGTCTTTCAGAATAATAGCGTGATGCGGTATAAAATAACCTTCCTCAGAGTCTTTCGAATGAATTACTGGAATATATCCTTGAGCGAGGTATTCTTTTAAAACATTGTTGTAAACCTCTCTAATATTGTTATTTTTAAGTCTGCGATCCAAAAGCAATAACCTACGAAGTATACCAGCTCGCGAGTTTACCAACTCCGGAGGGTTTTTGTTGAAGGGTAAAGAGATACAATAGCGACCCGAAGAAATTCGTTTCATTGTAGAAGTTAATATTCTTTCACATTCCTCCTACTGAAGACTTAAGAATATTCGTCGCGGAACGTCTTTGAATTCACAAAATTTACGAAGCGATTGATGTTATCAATTTTGACTGCGAATTAAAAAAGAGCTACTTGTTTTTCTTAAAGAGTTATGTACCATAGGATTGTTCGATAAATTATTATTTTCGACAGCAAAAGGTACTTCACCCGTTAATTTATATCCGAATACGGTTTCAATAGCAGAGGGCGCTGGAGGTGCAATTACTATATCACCTAAAAGCAATAATGGAAACAATTGAGCGCCTAACAATAAGTTTATTTCCCTTCGCTCGTGCCAATGTCGTCATTGGCAGCTAGCGGAACATCAACTAAGTGTTAAGATAAGATGTCTAAAGATAACGTATCAGTGATAAGATCAACAATTAACCCGTTTATATTGTATTTATATTGTTTATTTTTTGATAGTATTTGAATATAAACGTAGTCTATAACGGGACGCGACGCTAATCCGATACCCTTAGTAAAGGAATTTGAAAGCGGAATAACATTCAAATTAAGTTGTTTACAGCACGCGATGGTTATTATATTATTTTGCTATTCGTTGTCTATAAGTGTAGGTACAATAATAAATGGTGACTAATGTTTAGCTCGACACACTGGCTTAAACGATATCACAAAAGTAAAAGATTGAGATTCATTTCTTGTCCTTAGTCTTCGTCCTTAGAAAATGAAATATTGCGAATCCTTAGAATATGAATTTGCGGCTGAGTCATCATCATCATCATCATCATCAGCCTGCGCTAGTCCACTGCTGGACATAGGCCTCCCCTAATGCACGCCACCGCTTCCTATCTTCGGCTATTCTCATCCAGCCCACACCGGCCACTTTGCGAATGTCGTCACTCCATCTGAGTAATGCAATAAGAATTATTATCAAAATGTAAAAACGTATGATGACGTTTGTTACAAGTTTAACAATTTTGTAACGATTTACAATAGTGAACAGTATGTATTAAACTAAGGCAATTCATACATCCACTATTTTTTTAATAAATTCCAACTTGTCTTTTGCCGACGTGGATCTAAATAAAGAAAACGTATTGAAATAAATGTTGTCGTTTTTCTTACATAGGACACACTTGCCCTTACTATTGGAATGAACAATATCGCGCGATATGAAGGTACGTACTTGTTGTTTCGGTTGCGATCGAGATGCGTCCCGTGGGATATTATTATGCGGCCGATGATGACGTTTTGCGTGAGGTGTAGTATTTAAACGGATCGAGTTATAATCCTAATAACTTGCATAAAGGGCAGAAGTTTCGATGTTAATATTTTTTAATTTTTTTGCAATAATATTTCTTACCTTTCATGTTCTAAAATATTTTTAGTATCTACGCGATATCGTCATATCGCATTCAACTTGCAAAACTGCGTTTTAAATATTAATAATTTTATTTTCATTTCGCCTAACGCTGTGTTAGGCGTAAATGCTTTGGTATGCGTAAGTGTAAGTGCGTGGCGTAATAGAAGTGGATAAAACTACCTACAAGTTGAATTCGATATGACGCGAATGCCTAAATGATGCAAATATATGCGTAAATATAAGGCAGGCAATTATTATATATAGCGATTTAAAAATAATGTCTTTAGTACCTAAGCTTGCCAAAGTATATGGATAGGTACTAACAATAGATGATATGTGGTAGCCGATAAGCGTTAGGTGAAATAATTATTAAATATTTATAAAATAAACCCCAACAATATTGAAATAACTTTGAAACAAGTATCTACATGCGCTTGTATTATATGATCACGTGGTCAGCTTATGTGATATAACTTGGCCGCGATTAAAAGTATTTGATAATTACAAACAATAGTTACGCAATCTACGATATTTTAGAAGGACTATACAGGATAGGTAACTGATCTGTCTGGCTCGTATGGACCAAATTTACTGGTTGCGCGGGCGCGTGGTAGCTCAAGTTTCGTCAGCCAATTTTGATTGGACCAACTAGCTCGAGTGACGACGATATGGTAGATCCAGGTTCAAAGGACCATGTGCGTAATCCGGCTCGGAGAACGTGGTTATGAAGGCGGATTGGAAATTCCATAAAAGGAAGGATAAATACCTCGTCTGATGGCGGCACAGCTGCAGGCGTCTTCGTTGATGCGGTTGGGGTTCGCGGTAAACTTAAAACTGGTAGAATGGAGCGTTGGCCATTCACGTCGCGTGACTTTAAAATATGGTGCGCTGCGTAGGAATTCCCGTAGGCAATTGTCCGACAGCGGCGGCGCTTGCCGTCGACCGCGTCACGAAGTTTTCACCTTTTACCCACTTTCTGCTGGAGGTGAGAAAAAATTAAAGGAAAAAAGAGAGCAGGCGAAAAGTAGCGGTATAGTAAGAACGGGAAGGAAGATTATTGCGTAACCAATTTGCGACTGTGTTAGGCGACATAGAAATGTGCGCGGACAGGGATATATACAAACTTAGTCTGCTTGCGATCTTGTGACGATCGTGATGCTAGAAGAGCCCGAAACGTCTAGAATAAATAAATACACACAAACACACACACACAAATTCACACAATCCCATACACACGCGCAAGACCATACATGCTTGAACCCATTTTTTTAATATTTAATAAGTTTTATGTTTTGAGCTTTTTTTATAATTTTATTTTAATTTATTTCTACCTTAATGATTTAAAGACAGTACAGGCTCTAAATTTTTTATGTATGGTATTTATATTTTTACTTGTAACTATTAAGAGCTGTGGATTTTGTTTTGAAATAAAAATAAGATTTTGTTTACATAATCTCGTTACGTTTATCTGTACTTATATATGAAAACTCACCAAAAAATTTGTCTATACAACTTTTTGATTTCTTAAGCTACAGCTTTCATTTGCAGCATAAAAAGACACCGTAGAGGTATTTGAACAGAGAGACTTTTGCTGTTTGTCCAAAACATCTTTTTTAAAAGTTGCATTGAATACGCAATTATTTTGTAGAATCTCGTGAATAATTAACATTAAACTACTACATGGTATTTTAAAAGTTGCTTTACTTATTATAGTAGCTGTACTAAAAATATTTTTGAACATGAAAGGTAAGAAATATTATTGTAAAAAAAAAAATATTAACATCGAAACTTCTGCCCTTTATGCAAGTTGTTATAAATTCAAACGTAAAAATAAAATGTTATCGAAGTTAAATTGTTTTTCTTTACATATAAAAACTTCGGTTATGCCAGTAAACAACTTTCTGTTAATGAACAATTTCCTATAAAAATGTATTATATTCCAACTATATATTCATGGAATCAGTATACACATCCGCTTAAGACGTGTAAATATAGCTGACCAGCTTTTTTTTAAATCTTTGTATGTAATAGCAGTCAACTTTCAATAGGCCTCAATCAAAGTCAAAGTCAAATATCTTTATTCAATATGGAAGCAATACACTTAAAAAAACTACCACCGGTTCGGAAATGGAAGCCTCTGACCTGAGAAGAACCGGCGAAAGAAACTCAGTGGGATTTTTTTTCCTTATTTCACTAAGTTTTACAAAATTTTACAAGAAACAACATTTTAATATATAGTGTGAAATAGCCTAGAGCGAACAGTTTATTACCAGGCTGTGTTATCTATCAAGTAATAATTACAGCAATATCCTTTAACACACAAACTTTTTCTTACAACTTTTTGAGTTTATTTACAGATAATACCTTAACGTTTTTTGGGATTTTGTTGTAGAAGAGTATACTTACATCCTATGAAAAATTTCATTGTTCTTCAGAGCCTAGTTTTTGGAATAACAAAATTATGCTTATTCTTAGTATTAATATTATGTGTGTCACAATGTTTTACTAGTTCATTTTTATGTTTATGAAGATGCATAATATTTTCAAATATATATTGAGAAAAAATAGTGTAATATTAAATATTTTTCTCAGCTATTCTTCGGTGGCCAGGTTAAAGACTGCACAAATCGCTCTCTTTTTAATAAAGAAAAAGTATTAATATCAGCCTCGTTTGCCACAAAACAATGCCATAAGACACTATGCTGTGAAAATTACTAAAATATACTAAACGGGATGTCTTAATATCGGTTAGTCGTCTAATTTTTTTGACTGCATAAGCCGCTAAGCTGAGCTTATTCACCAGCCTATTAATAAGAGGGCCCCATTAGAGTTTAGAATTTATTGGGATGCCGAGTAATGCAGTGAAATCTTTGGGGTCCAGCGCTTCTACATCTACAACCACATAACATCCAGCTTGAGAAACATTAGGAGTCATAAACCTTTTACATTTTGTTTTATTAAGCTATTGCATAGCTTCTATCGCGGGCCTTGAGCGCGATGACCATCCAGAAATTCCGTGACGAAAACCTCAGTCCCCACCGACGGGCAGAGTGTGGCTAAACATGCATCGTCTAACTCGTTTTAGTTCGCAGTATTCGACACGGCGTTGTTGCGATTAACATGTGCGACTCTGAAACTCGCAACGAATCGAGACGAAGCTCGATCGAAATCGGACAATACATAAAGCAGCTGTTTATGAAAGTATATCTTAATATATATAAATCACGTGTCACGATGTTTGCCAGTGGATGAACTCTAAATTAGATAAACGATTAGATTTCAAAAGTTGCCAATGTGCAGTTTAATCAACTTCAAAAGATAAAAACTATAAATCTTAATTTATAATCTCAATAATGTTTTATAACAATTTATTTTTAATTATTTGATGCAAAATGTTGGCTACAAAACGATTGTGACAGTTGGTGATATTAATAGATTGCGTTGTGTGTGTCAAAAGATGGCGCGGTTTAATATTATAAACTTTTCATTGATAATAGGAGAATTGGTACAATAAAAAGTAATTGCTAAAATTTATTAATTTTGATAAGTTAATTTTATAATAATTTTTATTTATTGTTAAAAACAAAAATGCAATTTCATAACGCCGTTATTTTATACCAAGCCATCAATTAAAAAAAAGTAATGAATAATATAATAATAGTAGCGTCCTAACATGCGCCAACAATATAAAATGTTAAAATTAGAAATGAATTTTTACAGAGCAAAATTAATAAAAGCGATGTTGTATCCTATATAAAGAAATATTTTTATGACATATTCAACGGCGGATACGATTTAAAGTACTGTATATTCGTTATTTATTATTTCTACCGATAGTTGTTTTCTCACGCTTGCAAAGAATGTAATCCACTTTTGTTCTTTGTTTCTTAATAACGATGTAACTAAAACATTAAAATTATGCTTTTGATGGGAGTGCTCCGTATCCATACAAATTATAATATATTTAATAGAAAAGTAAGAATTAAAAAATACATTAATCATTTTAAAATTAACTCTTTTGTATTCAATTTTGCACGATATCAACAGAAGAAACATTTTGATTAATCGTCTTCAGTCTGTCCACGTTATATACTAATCCAATTGATTTTTATAACAGTGTTATTTTTTCAACGTTTCTAAGTGTAACGGTAGCATCATCAAGGTTATTGTTTTTTACAAATGACATTTATCTAATAAAAAATGGTGGTCGTCATGACTTATATTCTCTTTCCGTTTATCTTAAGCCCTTAAATTGTTTATAAAATGTAAAATAGTAAATCTTAGTATCTAGCGCAGCAACGGTGCAGGGCCGCTAGTAGGTGTATAGGTATGTACAACAGTGAATAGCTGTACTTGTAAAATGTGTGTATAAATTATTTTAAAAATATAAATCCGAGCGGTTGACAACTTTCCTATCAAAAACATTGAATTTGAAAATGAATAATGATCCACAAGAGTCCACAACAATATATGGAACCTAATAAAACCCACATGTATTGTAAAATAATAAAAATATTTTAAACAATACTAACTTTTTTATTTATTTATTTAATAATAGAAAAAAATGTTTTCTTTTCGGTCACCACGATCAATAAATGTAACTTAAGAAATACTGCATGAATAAAATAAATAAATAAATAAAACGATAATTGCATAAGTTGATACAAAATGCTATGTAATAGCTTTACCGCGGCAGTCCCCGAGTGCCACTATCCTCTTTTTTTTTTATTTAATCATTATATTATTGCACTAAACCAGTATTCTGTGAATTTCGAGAGGGTATTATTTACATCAACATTTTGCAAGTTACGTCTTTTTATTCTAAATATTAAAGAAGTGTCATGAGCAAATAATACAATATCGTTATATTTTTCCACCTGGAGTGGTGGTCATTAATATAGACCAGAAAAAAAAAGGCCGCAAAACAGATCCTCATGGGTCCCCCATACCTACTGGAGCCTCGGGAGATATCATGCCATTCATGTCAACTTTTAAGTTCGATGGCTCATGTACGAAGTCAGTAGGTCATAGTCGCAATAGGCTCTCTTTTCACTGCCCGGAGGTTTGTAACTTTGATTGCTGCGTCCCATGAAATTATAGAAAATTAACGACCCTGAATGTGTTTTTTCTTTGAATTTACACATACAATAAGTAAGTGACATCATGTAGGACAAAAATAATAATATGCATGTAGCACTCTTCATAATTGCAAATTCTGTTTTCTAAATATGTATAGCACAAGAAAAATACCGAAAAAAAATAAAATAAATATAACCGAGACAATATACAAGAGACGGTCAGAGATAACATTGCATGAATAGTAAAAAACAAAGTAAGGGCCAGAAAAGGTATTCGTTACGTATTCGCATCTTTTTGAAGTACTACTTTACGAAAAGAATTAGATTATTGACTGATGTGGATAAAGCTCGTTTAGTATATTCCAGACTATTATCATAGTCTTCATTATGTCTTATGGCATACTACTGTGAGGAAATGCGGCATATACTAATTAGATCTTTGTCCTCCAAAACGTCAGTGCAGTCAATAACCTTTGCTCTAAATAATCAAAGTAAACTAATAAAGTTGTTTACAGAAATAAAAATAATGAATATAATATAATAAAAACATATTTGTAAATTTAATATATGTGCAAAAAAATAGGCATGATTTCCTAAGACATTGTGATGCAGATGACACAGATACAAGGAATAAACATAATTTAATTCTTTAAGCAGCTATACTGCGAAGAAAAAGTAGGTCTTTAATAAGCCAATGTATACGTTTTAACAACAAAATCCCAGTAAACGTTCAGAATTTCACTATTAATAAATTTAAAAAGGTATCAAATCCACTTATTTACGGATTTTTCGCGTTACTTAAATATAGTTATTCCCGACTTTTCGGATTCTTTTCAGTTATCCATACAACAAACTCCAAGTTCCATGTCTTACGTCGCATAAGTCACCTGTGAACCGCCACAGTTTGTAAAGGTGCTCTTCAGTCATAGTTTACAATCAGAGAGTCAGCTGACAAAATCTGGTTCTAATTTTAATGATTTTTTAAACATATTTTCATGCCGCCGAAGAAGATTAGCCAATTATTACCTATGACTGTCAAATGCATAGATTCTATACTGGTACCAAAATGGGAGTAAACTAGAATGTCGATTTTACCATTTTACATTGGAAGACAAATGATTACGTAAAATCTAGAGTAAGAAAGAATATTCATGCTGAATATTACACCGACGCTATAAGAAATCTGCAAATATCGATAATTTGTTTTTAAGATAGCCAATCTATTATATTGATTTGATGAACCAAAAATATACGACTAATGAAATCGATTTCTCTAAGATGATTCTGGAGCAATAGAAATTTAAAATATACAATTTTAATAGGAAAGATGGTGTATACTACATTTGAAACTTCCTGGGATCCAATAATTTAGTATTAAAACTACATAAACCGAAGAACAACTTAATACTTTTTGATAAACGCTAACATCAAAAATTAAGAAATCAAAAGATATGTCAATCTTTAAATAAATGACGGTTATTCAATAAACATCAGAATTTACGACATATACCAACTTAGTCTGCCCGTGATCATGGATGCTGAAAAGAATCCGAAACGTCGGGAATAAATATATTTAAGTAACTCGAAAAATCCGTAAATAAGTGGATTTGATGTGTATAATCGCGTAAATAAAAGAAATAATTATTTAAAAAGGTAGTCAAGGAAGGTTTACGTGTTAAAGGTTATTATGAAACTAATGAATTTTTAAGTGATAACACAATGAAATACTGGCCTGGCAATGAAATACTGGCTCCACTTTTGTTTTTAATGTTGCATAATATATTTTGCCTTTAAATTGTTTGTTTTTCTTTTTCAAAAGATGACATAAACCATAGCCCGCTGATATTCTTTCGCCGGTTCTCCTCAGGTCTGAGACGTTCTTTTCAGAACCGAAGGTAGCATGTTTGACAATTAATAAGCAAGGGTGAACTTCTATATTGAATAAAGAATATTTGAATTTGAATTTTTGTTCGTAAATTACTATTTTCCTTACATTTCCAAGTTAATGGCGCAAGGTTGTGATCTTTGATCATGTTCTTTTTTTATATCATTTAGACTACTAAATACTATACACAAAAAAAATGGGAAGATGGTCAAAAATTAACCCAATTTTTCAACAAACAAAATTTTTTCTTTTTTGGGAAGGGCTTCGTAATTATGTGTATTTTACTGTTATCTAAATTTATAATTAGGAAAGTTACACTATTTCAACTCTGCATAATACACATTCAATTTTCAATAAGCTGTAGTCGCAGTAACTGTAAATTATATAATCAATAATATTTTTATTTTAATATTACTGTCGACATTTTTTGCTTAATTTGTATGTAATACATTCCATCCAAAACATAATTATCGAATACTTTCGGTATCTTTAATTTGCTCTAACGTAGTGCTTTATATTATCTTAATTAAATATTACTAAATTTATATTAATCATATTTTTTTACTGGAAAAGTTAAAACATGAGATTATACACTGAAACATGTTTGATAAAACTTTGAGGTGACCGAATTACAAATTGTACTTTCAATACTCCCACGTTAAACTCTAGCCGCTGTAACTCAGGCGAATGAAAGTTACTGCTATTAAAAGTTTGTAGCGAACCTTAATTAATATAGTATGTTGCAAAGCTTTCATGATTTTTTGAACGTTTGAATTATAATTTCTTATGCACATTTTGGGGCCTTTTTTACTACATTTAACACCCTACACTTAAATAAGAGAGCGAACAAATATATTAATTAATATTATCATTATTGCTTGGTTGGAGAATATACTTCGTAAATATAACTGCGGACCTTAACCTTAATGTTTTTATGTTACTGTTACTAATTACTGGTTTTTGGAATAGGTACCATATATAATACAATCTAAAAAGCGAGAAAGAAATTTTTGGTGTGAACTGAAAATTATTCTTTCCTACACGCTCTTTTAGATGGCACGACTAATTTTTACGGTTTTGTAATAGTTTAGCAAAATGTTCTTATGGCAACAAAATCAAAATTTGGAACATAATTACACGAGATTCACAGTGTGCTAGGCATTTAGCTCAACTCTATCCATTATTTTCTCCAAAAGATTTAACAAATAAGCTCGCTGAAATACAGTGATAAAATGTATTGCAGTAGTATTAAAATTTTATACCAGCCCAGATAATAGTTTATGTTCGAGTCAATTCGTACTGATTATATGTAGGTCAGTAATTTATATTTGCTCCAGTCCCGCTCAATTTGTTTTCCGCTGGAAACTGCCGCGCAACGCATATGTCGCAAGGAAAAACAAATGAGCATTTAACACTAGAGGATTTGTTTAGTTACAATGGAAAGTCTACGACCGAAAGCAATTTAAATTGGGGTATTTTTTTCGCAATGGTTATAAAATTTTGGAATGATTAGAGAGTTAATGATTTAGTTATAATTTTTTTTGTCCGACTTTTCAGAAGATAAATCAATTCAGAGCATTTTTTTTTATTAATATGATCTATATTTTTTTGATTAATATGCTCCTAGTGCACCGATTTTGTTATTTTTTTATAAGCCACAATTTGATACGATTTTTTCAATAATTTCGTGACAAATAGATTAACAAACATTTATGACAATTAAGAAAAATGCGACGTAAAAATCATAACCTCATGCAATTAAATTACGAACGCTCGCTCAACCTTGAGATACAATAAAGTTCGCAAGAGCAAATATTTGTCTTTGTTTTAAGAATAGCCCTCATAAGGCCTTTTAATAAAAACATGTTTAAAAAATTGCAAAAAGGTATATTCAAAGCTAATTTAAGGTAATACAGTCGAAGTTCACAGAGCCTACGGAGTCAGAAATCTAGATGGTGATGATCTACTGGAGGTAGCCTTGGCATTTGTTGATTCAAAAGTAAATACTTTTTTCCAAAAAAGCGAACAATATATAGTTACTTACTGAAGTGGCCAACATACGACTTAAATTGACTATATACTTTTAAAAAAGAACAGGCTAGGTTCTGCCAAGAACTACAAAATGGTGTCCCAACATAGGCACTTGCTCCTGGACTTTATTTTAAAAGTTGTATCTGTGACAAAACGCTCTACGCCCCCAGCTAGAACAAAATGGTACAAATTGAATCATAAATAAAAATATTGAAATGTGAGATATGACAGATGTGACAGCAAATGAGTGTTGGGATAAGATGGCAACGTGTGTTCGAAGTAAAACCTGAAGATATGTTTAGAGAAACGAAAAAAAAATTAAATTAATAAGGACACCTGGTGGTTGAATGAGGACGTACAGATGATTCTGAAGGAAAATAATAAAGCGTTTAAAGAATGGAAAATGAAAGAAAATGACAATAAAAAAATGAGAGAGATTAAAAGACTGAAATATTATATCGCTAAATAGAAAGCTAAGAAAATAGTCGTGATCGTAACGGCCAAGCCACGGTTATAGTTGTGCAACTCACTGGATGGAAGCCTTAAAGATCTCCTTAGAGTACGTAGAGGAAGAGAGATGAAATAAATGCAAGAATATAAAGTAATAGACGAAACGGGTAAAAGATTTTGACGGATGACAAGAAAACATAAGGGCGTTGGAGGAGCCATTTTAACACAGGTTGATAATAATGATAGAGGACGTGAATAACACATCAGACTATGTGGAGTGGGTAAGACGGGATACCAGCGGAAGTATGAAAGTTTTTGAAATCGAATGGGTGATTTACAGTTTGGTCATTTTTTTACTTGAATAGCGTTCAAGAGTCGTCAGCAAATAGAACTATTTCGAACAACTTGTCTACTACTAAAGGCAGGTCTTTTACGTAAAAAAAAAATGAGGTTATAAGTCAGTCTCATTCTTTGTTTTCAAACAATTTATAATTATAGTGTGTTAGAAGTTTTATAGAAAGAAAGTTCGTAGTCAGTCCTAAGACAGCGCTTGCAAAGTTGGAAGTTGTTACGTGTTATTAAGAATAATAAAATTTAAAGTGCATTTCACTTCAATTGGAAAAAGGGATTAGTTTTTTGTATTTAAATACGAAGTGTAGTTTACGAGATGTGTTAAGCGTTTTATTTATCGAAATTTCTTTTTATAATACTAGCGGTCCATACCGTCAACAATGCTATACATTGTTGAATAAACAACAATGTATAGCATTGTTGAATAAAAGGACGTTTTAAGGATTTTATCGCATGTATACTACATATTTAAATTCCTGACGTTTCGAACACTTTCCAATGGCCGTAGTGACGGAGTAGACAGTCTACCCCGTAAATATGTAAAATAAACGAGATAAAATCCGTAAAAAGTCCTTTTATTAAATAATTTACATTTTGTTTCAAACAAATATATTTAAATGCAATTAAAGAAATTTTATGATATTTTGTTTACACTTTGATTTATTTTTAGTAAAGATTTATAAAGATTTACATTTATTTCTCATAACAAATGTAGCCAATATAAATTCATGATAAATTACTTTACGTTTACAATGACATAATAAATACAAAATGTTAAATAATTTTTAAGTTTACCCCTAAAACAAAAATATAAAAATACCGGCTTCAGAAGATTAACAACATTCTTCACTAAACTAAAAGAATTGTGTTCCGAAAGTGTGAGTCGATGTTCAGGAGAAGATTTTTTACATTTAGATCAAGAGGAATTAGGCAGTGGTTAAAAGTAGTTGAACATAGTTCCACAAACCAGGTGACCAACACTTTCTGCAGAAAGTTAAGGACACACGTACAAAAGGTACGTGAGTTAGGCATTATTTTGGGTCTCCTAAGGATCGTCAACGATCCGTTTTGCAAACTTTTACGCCTACGATCTAGCAAATATTTTTAATAATAATAATATGGTGAAAACCACACTGAACCGCGGATGTAATGAGTGTACTAGGTGTGTGTCTCGCTGTGTTTGTGAGCGAGGCCGAACTACAGGTGTGTGTGTGTGTTGCTTTTTATAAAGTCGGTTCGCGGAACCCCCGTTGGATCTGCAATCTCGGTGACCCCTTCCTCGTCCGGATCGAGAAGTACATTTCGCGGCTTACGCTTTTGGCAAGAAGCGTTTGGATCGGCTATATACGTTGTTGTTTTTGCCAGAGTTACTATGATTAATGACTTTGTAGATATATTTACGAGTAACTTTTTAAAGTGCTGCGCCACCACGGCGCGGTGGTATCAACTAGGTGGTGTTGACGTGCTCTCTGCATGAAACTACCGCGCGACTTCTGCCACTGCATTTAATGTTTTAATAATTGTTAAGCGATTCATTACATCAAAATGTCATGTAAGACACGTTTTATGCACACCGAATGATTTTTTTAAATGTATTAAATTTTATATAAACTTACACTATATTACGTTAAGTGAGCTTTGAATATGCCTCATTGCAATTTTTAACAATTTAATGTAATGTAATTTAACATATAAATGGTTATTGTGGTTTATTCTTAAAACATAGAATTATGCGCTTACAAAGACCATTTTAAGAAGCACAATCATATGTAACATACTCAAGATCTATCTTATACGGTTTCGGCAACGTTTGCAATTTAAACACACGAAGGTTTACATGTATAGCCTTGCATAACATTTTAGGTACATTTATTATCAGCATAGAGAACCCGTGCGAAGCAGGGGCGGGTCACTAGTTATAATATAAAACAACAGTTTAAAAATAAAACGACACGTTATAATTAGTTAAAATAGTAGGCAAGTTTAATCGATGTCAAACCGTAGACCTGACTTTGACACACGACACGACAAAGCTCTTATTTTTTCGCATAATGTATGCCGGCGTACATTACGGTCATTATTGAAAGTGGCTTTTAATTTTATAATTAAAAATATATTTGGAACATTTTTATGGAGATTTTTGGCTTTAGATACGAATTAAAAAAGGAAAAGCCAAGTGAGGGAAATTATTATCACATCATCACTATCTGCGTTCGACTTGCGCAATAAATTATAATATCAAACCTTTTGTTGAAGAAAAAGCCTTTTCACAGCACGCTGAGCTTGATATCAATTTTAAAAATGTTTCTGTAATCTAGAGAATCAAATATTTTGCTAAACCTTAAATAAATATTTAAGAAAAAAACCTAACAGTAAAGCACCGTACTAAATCTGAAACTGTTAAAATGACTTAATTCCGACCGCCTATCCAGCCACTTATTTATAAAAACTGGGCCGCTTAGTTAAACGAGTAAATTAATAATACGCCCATGCAACGGATAAGCGCTCGTTTAACGTTCTGTGAGAGATGCCCGCAACCCGCTCGTAAATCAAATGCAGTTATTATGTTTTCAGCGGGTGTTGTGATAGCGTAGAAGCTCCTATGAACATAAATATCAACGGGAAAAAGTAAAATATAATATAACTTAAGACACACTTCACAAACGATTTTATATTTTTTATATTAATTTATAATAAATAAGTAAAAATTAAATAAGTAGCCGTTTGGAAGAACCTGTTTACTAAGGGCCATGTAGAAAGTGTCATATTTTCACAATTCTTTTTCAAATGAAATATAGTAGCATAAACATTTAAGTACTAGGACAAGAGTTTATTCGCTAATATAACTTTAAATGTATACTGATTGCATTTGTTATATTTTAATCAAATTACCCTTAATTAATATTACATGACGAACATTTAAACAGCAACAGCAAAATAAACTTGGAAACCTTTCTGTTCACTGTACTACAGCTTCGACAAAAATGCACGTGGATACTAAATCTGTTTTTACATTAGGGTTATGAAAATTTCAATATCTTGTGCAATAACATAATTTAAGTACAGACTGCTATTACATCTTCTTGTTACAATATTATACTCAAAATACCATCTGTACATTTTTAGTACAATATTTTGTACTTTAAAAGGTTTCAATTTAAAACCGGGGTTGTAAAAATGCTGAGATCTTTGTCACTCATAAGAATATTTTATAAAAAGAAAGAGTGTTGAGTTAAATGAAGAACCTTTTTTACACTTTTTGAGATTAAATATAATACTTAAAACAACTAAAAAGATAAAGAGATTTTAATTGAATTTAAAGATCGAAACACACATTTAAACCCCCGAGAGTTTTTATAGTTTATCTCTCAAATTAGAAAGGTATATGAAAACTCGTGAACTCATTAACTCCTATTCAATCAATAATGGAAATTTATTGTTATCGTATCGATAAACTGGGAAATTCGATGCTAAAAACATAATAAACAGTATTAAAAGTGTAAAAAGTGTGCAAAAATTGATGTTGAAGTGCAAGTAAATAACTAACATTTATTTCATTCATTCATGAGTCATAATAACAGTCATTACATTATCTTTGGTGAATATACAGCATAAATTGAACACAGTTCTTTTAAAGGGCGTAGTCCATTGGCTTCGTGCATACTAAGTTCAGTGAAAATGAGGCATGAGTTCGAATCCACCTGACCAAAGTGACTATATTAATTTTTAATTTGGGAATATATTAAATTAAAATAAAAAATAATAAGAATAAGAAGAAGGAAGTTATACAAATTATTTTTTTAGCAAGTAATTAATAGATGGCGTAAAACTAAAAAATGAGTTTCATAGAAAATATAACATTTGAAAAGAGTAGGAGGCATTAAGAAACTAGTACTACAAATGCGTTGACGATCTCGGAGGACACACTAGATGGCACTACAATCAGCTTACCTAATATTTCTAACACTGATATGAATCAACAAGTGGCACAATTAACAGAAGAAATAAATAAAACTAAAAATAACTTTACACAGGGCTCATGAAATTGAATCTCTTCGTTAGAAAATATTGAATTAGAACGTAATAAAGAATGAGCTTTGTAAAGAATTTCGTCCAGCCCCGGAGGTAAAAAGAAAAAAAATGTCAAAACATGGGCGATAAACAAACACAGACCGAAATAATCAAAGAATCTTCTTTAAAACAGCCTAAAAATTTATATGACAATAAAAACAATAACAATAAAAAGTATAATTGATAAGTGCTATTACAACTAAAATGATTTTTTACGTGAAAAGAACTTTTAAGAGATGCACACTATTAATTTTTATCTATTTTAATTGTTTTTTAATATTATTTTAAATAAACTAAAATTTTGTATATGATTTTAAATTAATATTATCCTGTAACCTAATTCTATAAATTAATGTAATTTACTAAATAAGTAATTTTGTAACTTTGCCATTTAATTCATATATTTTTTTATCTTTTTAATAATATTTGTACGCTCCGTGAAGCAAAAACATGTGAGTCTGAATATGTTTGTAATTACACCACAATTCTATTATGCTATACCATGTTTTTACAAATAAATGTCTTATTATTCTTAATATCAAGAGTTCCAATTAAATTTTTTTTAAAAATTAAACACAAAATATGACCAACTTCAAACAAAATATTACCATTGTTATCAATATAGCAAAGAGGTAACATATATTTATACTAAAACAGAAACTTACGCTCCAAATTGAGTACCTCTTTATTTTACAAAGTAGGTCAGAGAGGCGCGCAACGTCTTTAATGTATTGGGTGAAAATATTAAGAAAAAAAAATTGGATTATAGATCGCTATAGTTTGCTGGTGCCTTGATCGCTACAGTGCGCAATTGCGTAAAAAAATACCCTATGTTGAAATCGCACCCTACTGCAAATACACTCAAATGCACAAATTTATAATCAGGTTTGCGATTTTAATAAAATTTTGTGCTTTTTTCAAAAAATATACATAATAATTTTTTTAACTTCTTAAAGGCATCACTTTACCTATTTATTGTAAATAAGACGAATAATCAAAAAAAAAAAAGAAACAGTTCATTACACGGATCGTAAGCAGATTAATTAAATCGTTGTTTTATAAATCGTTATGTCGTCTATAGTTATATCGTAATCGTCTTGTATACATTATGTATACAAGAAAAAAATTTTTTTCGTAATTTTTCGGAAAAATTGGTATTTATTGTGCTCTCTATAATAGCTACAGTATTTATTTATCACGTATTATTCAATGACATTATTAATTTGTCATTTGAGACTATACAAGGAAGTTTTAATATAAATGGATTTGAAAATGTCACTCATTCAACTCGGTCATTCATGGACAGTTCCGGTGTAATCGCATTTCGACAAAGATCTGAGTTTTTCCGAAGGAAAATAATTTCTCATCTCTACTGTCATCTGTTTCTTATTTTACGGGGGAAATATGTGTCTGCTTTTTAAAATAAAGAGTGTATATACATACCTTTTTATTGTATGTATGTAAAACTTAAAATAGATATTCATAAGTACTTTTTATTTTTTGCAACAGTTAATTAGAAAGTTAATATATTCTTTATTTTATTAATTCCTCTAGTTGAAAAACGAATCATTGTAATTTGTATAAATTGTATACTAAATTGTACAATGAAAGATTTTTTCTATACGTGATATCTAAATTGAGCAACAGGTTATAAGTAATATCTTTAAATGATATGCGAGCCATTAAAACGAAGGGTATATAGAGAGCACATCAGTTAGTAGCAAGACGTAACGCTAACAGAAGAAACTTGGCCGACGTCATAAATAAGCATGACCAATCAGTATTCATAGGGAAGCTGGATTTGGATTTAATTAATCCAAATCTAGCTTTCCTCTGAGAAACGGATGATAGTGGTGGACGGATAGTGCCTTAACGATATATATTATCGCCAAATCACAAAATATTTAAATGAAGTATGCCAAGTCTACATATATTATTTACAGAATTTAAAACATAGTAGTTATAAATGAAAAGTTTTAAAAATACGCAAAGGATTTTGTACCGTTGTTTTTAATTGAAAGGATGATTATAAAGGAAGGTTTTAATGTATAAAATTGTAGAGAAACTCCAATAAATTTAGAGGTTTCTTATGTGATAATCACCTTATTTAGGCTTACATGGCAAACGCTTGCAGATTCCCACGAGTTCACTTAAAATAATGTACCATAATATTGTAGCCTTTAAAGTAGTAAAAAGTAGTAGTAATAAGCGAAATTTTAACAAAAAAATATGACTGCATTTAAACAGAATTAACCTATTAAATCAATACATATGTCGGTAAAAAGTAGAAATTGCCCTGTGACTTTCAAGTTAATATTACTTGTCAGTATTAAATCTCTCATATCTCTTACATATTCATTCATGTATGACAAATATTATGTTATTAGAATGAAGAACTTTTTCAATGATCAATATGATCTTGTACTATATTACCTTAAATCAGCTTTAAACATGCCTGATTACAATTTAAAAAAAATGGAAATGGTTATTGTAGGTTATTCTTAAAACAAAAATATATGCGCTCGCAGATTTTATTATAGACCAGTTTAAGAAGTACTTAGAGTTACTTAGAATATACTTTATGTCTATCTTTTATGATTGCCAACAAAACGCTACCAACGTTTGTAATTTAATCGCACGAGGTTATATTTTTGGTGCCGTATTTTTTTTATATCTCAAATATCTATTAGACTACTTATCACAAAATTATTAAACAAAATGAAAGCAATGGGAAACAAACGTCTATCAATAAAAAAAGATTAGGCAAATTCGTAGTATAAAGAGCGGAAATTGGCAAATTTGATATGATTGAAATTGGAATTACTAATTTGTAAGAAACAATATTACGCTACAAATGATATAAAGCCAATTTCAATCACATTTATTTCATTTGGACAGATGAATTTTAAAATACAATTAAATAAATAAAATGTTTGCAGTAGCTATTCTCTTATTATGTATCGCACAGAGTTATCTCTAATTTAATATGATATACTTTGCTTAAATAGGATAACGAGAGGCTAGTGCAACTTTTTGACGACCGTAAACAATTATTAAATTATCCCAATATCTTACTTAAATGTTCAAGGAAATAATAACATTACCTAATATTTTATACCATTATTTATTTAGCAAAATAAAACGAAAATCTGTTGCTTAACCTACGGTAAATGCAAAAAGAAGATGCCCATTGCATTACGAAAGTAAAATTTTATTAAAACACTTTTTAAATTGTTGTGAAAGC
Source organism: Lamproptera curius (assembly GCA_029286875.1). Taxonomy (NCBI): domain Eukaryota; kingdom Metazoa; phylum Arthropoda; class Insecta; order Lepidoptera; family Papilionidae; genus Lamproptera; species Lamproptera curius. The sequence continues at coordinate 13,110 of JAGSMT010000276.1, read as the reverse complement.
TAACTATACTATAACAAGTGTTATATTTTATATATAAAATACAGAAGCAAACCAATAGAAATGCAGTTATTTTTTAACAATGACTAATTAATTTAGACTACACTATTAATGCAAATCGCATTAGCCTTTTGTTTGGGCTTAATAATTCGGAACAAAAGGGTTTGTGATATGATTCGGATATCGATTAAATTGCCCAATAACGCGTTTAAGCCTGAAACAAGTACTACTGAAACCTGCAGCAATATCGAACAAATTATTTCCTGTTATTGCTTTTGTTTGCATGCATAATCAAAATTTAAATATTTAACTAAAATAAAATAAAAACATATGTCCCTGCATTTTTATTTCGTTAAGCATATGTCTAAATTAAAATAAGTATTAGTCGGTAGGTGAAATGTTTGGTAGAAATGGCGAATGAGGAACAATTGCCAACTTTAACTTTTGCAGATCTGAGATCGTCTTTTTCAGTTTATAAACGAGGGTCGGTCGGAACGTTTTTTTATGTTCACGATCTTATACTTTCGTATCGCATTTATGCCCTAGACTCACTATTGCACGCTCAGTTATCGTTAATCAAACATACTAGCTAATTTTTTAATGATAAAAAATGGTCTAAGAGCGGTGGATCAAACTTTAAGGACGTGCAACAGAAATATCGATACATAGAAACTCCAACCCCTTTGAAAGAAATTTATGATTTCATTTTAGTTCAAATAGTCTAAACGTATTTACATTATTGGAAAAAAGAGAGTTGCTGCCAATTACTAGATCGGTCCAAAGATTGCGCATTATTTAAAATTACGTAACAAAATTATCTGATACATGTCGATATCGTAGCCAAAGTTACTCTAAAGTACAAGCGGAACGGCGCACAACATTACAGGGTGACGATATTTCATAGCACTTTGGTTCGATAATAACGGTTGCTGTCTCGGTGATTTATACGCCAATAAAGTCCGAAGAGTGAAAGTAGTTAGCATTAACAAGTTACATCCCTAACTTCCGTATTTTTTACACGAGACATACAAGAGATTATAATGGAAAGTCTTACTTTACCATGTAAAAGTTAAATAGTTTATTATATTGAAAATAATAAGTTAATTTCAATATAACAAACTATTTGGAGATTCCTCTTCTAACGACTAAAATACTTTGACTGACATCAAGGTAACATACTTTGGTAAGTCATATAAGAATTAGATACGAAAAGATATAGTATACTTTTACACTTATTTTGATGACACTTTTTAGGCATTAATATAACTTTAACGTCATCTATGTATATCTGATCAGTTAATATATGCAAACCAAAGTTTCATAATTCTGGAAATATAGATGTCACGATTGGATGAATTTTGTTCGTTCAAATGTATATGCAGCAACTATATAAGGCTACAGGCCCCTTAATTCGCATGTCATTATTAAAAAATAGATAAAGTTTAATATAGACGCACATATAATCTGAAAACATCCCACTCGGAAACAAAGAGAGTATAGTTTGCTCAGGAGGTTTGTTATTACACAATACACATTGTTAAAGGACTGAATAAGATGTACGCAGCATTTGACTAATTACGCTTGCGAAACTATTCATCGAGGTTTACTATTATATTTATTTATAGAGAGTTTATATTTTATTAATAGGCAACCCCTTCAAGACAAAGTTGTAAAAGTTCATTATACGCATCTGACTGAATTACTATTAAAAATATTGTCATAGTAGGCAGGTTACTTGTGGTTATTTATTATTTAGAAAATATTGTACAAAAAGATTCTTCTTTAGATAAAGAAGTTCCAATTTTTTTATTTCAACAATTAAGAAGTAAATAAAAATACACAAGGAAGTATGTCAGAAAATTTTTGCATTTTATTGGAGATGACCAGGACATGGCAATATACATTATCGTACAACTTGAATTTGCCTACAATAAATTTCGCAAGAGTATATATCTATGTCTTAAAAATAACCCACAATAAGCAGTCTAATATGAAAGCATTTAAACAAATTGCAATCAGGCATATTTAATGCCCAAAGTTTTCGCAGCGTTTGTAAAGTATGTTCTACCTAATTTTAGTTCTTAAAATGATCTATAATAAAGACCACAAGCGCATATGTTCGAAGAATAACGCACAGTAATAATTTTAATTTAATTAAAAAAAGGGCAATTTAGCATGTTTACAGGTCTTTTAAGGTTATATAGTATAAGTTCACATAAAAGTTAATACATCTTAATTTTTTTTCAACCTATTGAAAACATGTCCTTACAAAATAAACACGATATTTTAATTAAATGAGTATCTCAAAAGATGTGAGAGCCTTAAAATGCTGGGGCAGAAATCACTGGAGCAATTTCATTTACCTGCTTGAATGGCGTAAATGGTTATGTCAAGTCGGTCAGTGTTTTTTTAATTCACTTGTTGGATTGTTTATCGCAAAAGGAAAATTTTCGGAGTGGATTACATAAATTTAAATTATTCAAAATGATGAAATAGTATAAATTTTGTTTCAAAGCGCTACATTAAATTGTAAATCATTTAAGAATTATCCTATTTTGCCTGTTATAAAAAATATTTAATCGATCTTAGTATTTACACTGTGGTGGATTGGCTTTTAATTAATTAGCCTTATTATTTTTTATAGTTTCTAAACAGTTATAACTTAGGCAATGGAAACTTTTCGACCGTTAAATTAAGAATTTTGTTTAATCCTAGACCACATCCATGTAACCAAAGGAATTTGTAACATGTTAGAAAAGCAGGATTTTTTTTAAATTGCAAACGCAAGCAGAGGCTTGGGGCCACCTGATGGAAAGTGGTCACGACGCCCAAGACATTGGCTACAGGTATCCCAAGGCTTCCAAATTAGTATGGGAAAGTCTCTTTACCCAGTAATAGCTTATGCCTTCAAAAGGAACAAAGTAAGTTTTCACACGAGGGTAAAATAGGCACCGCGGTGTATTTCAGAGGTCCCCTGAAAAAGGGACCTACATAGTACAAAATCTTAAAAAACCCGGCCTGTTCTGTCTCCTCCATACAATGAACCACGCCGGGAACCAAAAGGCCGTGCGATACCTTATATTTAGCACTGATCGACCCGCGTGTCGGGCCGTCTCTTAAGTACATACACAGCAGTGGTGGCATTCCCTGCATTCTTCGTGCTGCTCCAAGCTTGATGGAGAAGTCAGCTTCGAATACACCTGGGGGAGTGCAGTGGACGGGAAAAAGTAGTCGGTTGTTCGTAGAGCGCTCTTTCTATCCTCCACGACTCGGTGGGGCTGCACCGCTGATGCAATGTGGTGGGGCCGTAGGATTATTCAGCATAGAGTCGTTGATCTCTCCTCCTTCTACGGCCGAGATGGTGCTAGCGGTGGAGCCCATCATCTGGTTACGACGTGACCAAAGGCAGGCAGATGTCCGTAGCGCCAAGATGGGGCTGGTCCAGTGGCTAGCACTGGTGGGGTGACAGAAAAATACGGGAGAAAAGACTCATTTACGAAGTCTTTTTTGAGCAATAATTATTAAAAGACCGATATGTCGAACGAATGTATGACGAATGAACAATATCTGTGCATTATAGAAAGCGGAAGTCTCACTCTACATTTAGAGCACGTTTGCAAGGCTGAAAGCCAACCTCAAGGGAGTTAGGGGAGCAGCTACGGGAGTAGTACACCAGTAAAAAAAATTGTCGTGGGATTTTACCTGTATATTACCTGTTGGCAGTCTTTAACTGTTATCAAGAGAGGGCCTGCAACAGAGCATGTCTGTCCGTTATATTACTAAAGAAGGTTTTCATTATAAATCATTGCTGTCCCAAATAGCTTAATGTGAAAATTTGTTTGAATGTAACGTATCACCCAGTAATAACACTGCTCGAAAAAACAGTGGTGTTTAAACACTACTGACTTGCAATAGAGACAGGCACCTAGCGGTAGTCCCTCAGAGGGTCCCTTGTAAAAAAGAGACCTGATAAAAGGCTATGATGATTCTGACAATAATAAAAAAACGTATTGTATTTATAACGATGTTTTTAGTTTATTTAATAAATAGATTCAGATAAATTATTGCGTTGGTGACATATTGGCATAAGTTTTAAATTTTATGCCAATATGTCATCTACATATGTAATTTGATCCACAAAATACGACCCGGTATTGTAGTAACTGCAGAAGCATCGATGTCAGTATTGCATAAGGAGTTCAAAAGAGCAGAGTGCCCGTAAAATAGTTTTTAGTTATTGGAGCTTTAGCCGGATCACTGAGTACCAAACGAAATGCTGACGGGTTGCATTACGTTGATAATTGTTATATTCCTAAAGGAGGAAGAGGAAAAGAGAAAGAGTACAAGGTGGATCTTATAAGAGGATCCACCTCGTACTCTTTATAAAATCCATATAAACATTATAAATGCGAAATACGTAATGCTCAGTCTGTCTGTCTGTCTGTCCGTCTTTACCGCCTAAACAATTAAACTGTTTTCAATCAAATTTAATACATACTAGGAATAGGTTCCAAGAAAGGTCATATGCTATTAACTTATGCGAAAAATAGGGTCAAAAGGGTTAAAATACGGGATGTCAGTTTATATCGAAGTCTATGTGTACATCAAACATAAAAAGATGAAATCTTGGTTCCAGGTAGGCAATTTTGTAATTTAAAAGTGTACAAAGACGATGGAGGTTGGAATGGGGAAGAAGTAAAAATGGAAATTCGTCAGTGTTGAAGCATAAGCCATAAAATTTTGTGTCTGATGATAGGTACATACATTAAAAACACCTAATTTGTATTATTCATACTATTCCATATTAATCTAAATTTATAGAAGAGATTCCCACCTATATATTAACTCATCACGATATCTCTGGAACCACACGGCGTAGCGACTTAAAATTTTGTAGGAATATTCCTTTCGCGGAGAAGGGCTCAGCTACGGATTTTACGAGTTTGGGAATTAAGTTGATAGAAGATTATCAACAAACCCCTTGTTATTCTATTATGTTGAAAAGTAGATTAAGGTACAGGCAAAAGAGGTTACAGGTTAAAATAAAATTCTTACGATATCTTTACTTATATATCTTGAGTCTTTACTTCGGTACTTACTTAAAAATCATGCCTCGTAGCAAATTTTTCGCACATTCATTGGTAATAACGACTTACAAAAATATCGATTATTATAAAAGATTTCATCAACAAGTGACTCAAAAAAGCTTATTTGTTAGGGTATCAAATATAGAAGGGCAACACTTAAAATTTCGGGAATTAAGGAAGTGACACATTATTACTATTTAAAAATATATTTAATGCCTTTCGAAGTAATGTCCGCGAAATTTGACACATTTTTGTATACGATGGAACCAATCATTGAAGCAACCATACCATTCGGAAGTTTCGGTCTCCAAAATAGCTGTTTTGTAGGCGTCCACAGCTTCTTCAGGTGATGAAAATCTCTGACCACGCAATTTATTCTTTATTTTAGGGAAAGTATAGAAATCATTAGGGTTTAGGTCGGGGCTGTACGGGGGGCCTATTATACATTCTATGTTTTCTGGCTCTAAGAAATCTTTTGTTCTGTGCGCGGTGTGAGAACTCGCTTTGTTGTGATGGAGGATGATGCGGCGGTCGCAGTTCTCTTTACGGAGTTTAGAAACAACCTGTGGCAAACAAATGCTAGTATACCATTCTGCATTAACCGCTCTTTATCCCTTAAGAGGAATAGTCGCAATATGGCCAGTTTTAGAGGCAAACGTGGCCACCAATTTTTTCCGTGAACGAATATTTTTGTTGGCTTTAACTCATTTTCGAACACCCAAACTCGTGACGGGTTTTTTGTTTAGGGTTTGTACGCAGATATCCAGGATTCCCCACCTGATATTATGTTATATACAGAATTTGAGGATCCTGCGTTGAACCTTTCGAGAGTTCTGACGTACCAAGTAATGCAAGCCGCTTTTTGCTCTTTACAGAGCGAATGCGTTATCCACCGGGAAAATAACTTTTTTATACCTAATTATTTATGCAAGATTATTTGTATTTGACTCATGCCAATGTCTAAAGTTGCCTGAATTTCGCGGGATGTCACATGTCGATCTTCCTTAATTTGCTTACGCACAGCACCAACGTTTTCTTGTGTGACTGCAGTTTTTGGACGACCTTGGCGGGGATCATCACTGAGCTTGACACATCCACGTTCAAATTCGGCAAATCAGCGATAAATTGTGGTTTTAGATGAGACTTCATCACCAAATGCAGAAATCATCCGGTCAACATACTGTTTTTGTGTTAAACCACTTTAAAAGTCATTATATATCATCGCTCTAGAATTTTCTCGATCAATTCTATTTTCTTAATGACTAAAAAAGTTTGACAAGTAATTGTGACTAGACTGAGAATCATTTTTTCAATAAAAAAATGGTATTCGATTTTCAAAACTAAAGAGTGTGCAATTAAAAAGATCTTAATATGACAGGAATAGTGGAAATATTCCATCCCCGATACTTTAGTGCAGCTCTCGTAACTTATAATTTGTTTGATATTCGTTATAATTATTTGTTATTAATAGTAATTTTATTCTACATAACAAAATCAATGTGATAATGGTTTTAAATTTCATAAAGATGATACTTCATTAAGCAATTCAAGAGTCTATATTGACAATTGCAGTGGCTACCCATTACTACTACCCATTACCCATACCCATTGTCACATTTGACGGACTCTCACTACACTTTATTTTTTCTTGATTCTTCTTTCGTTCCACTTACATATCTTTGTCTTATTAGTATTAAAAGAACGGCTGAGTAAAGCTTTACTTTAAAAATTAAAGTACGTGAATTTGTTACCTGCTGAATTTGTTAAACATTTATAAAACGAAAAATTTGCTAGAATACGGTAAATAATTTATGTATAAGTAAAGTTGGTCGGGCAGCTATCAAAAATTATTAAAATCGTCACAATACTACGGGTATTATTTTTATATTTTTGAATAAAGTTTACGTTCAAATAATTTAACGTAAACTTACCCTAATTCTAACCCTATTACTAAATTATGTCACTAAACCTTATTAACAGCTTTGGGTTAATGGCTAATATTTTGTATCAAATTTTTAAAAAAGTTACAAAATTACTGTTTTACGAAATATTCCGTAAAAAAAACTTATGTGAACAATTTCAGAGTGATGTTCTTTTCTGCAACAAATCAGTTCAGAACATTTTTGTGCCGGTTTGTAGGGCAGTGTATCCAGAGTAATAAATATGTAAACATTTATATATATATACGTTATTGTAACATCAAATTTCTGACGTATTACAGTGCTTTTTTTATGAATAGGCCTAAAAAAATACATTTCTACGTTTCAAGCACTATGCTATGATTGTTTTATTTTTAAAATAAATAATTAATCGAGGAGTAGTAGGTTGATTAGCAAAAAGGTCAGCCAATTAAATTACGGTAATTGGACAAGATTGATGGCAGGCCAAAATTTATTAATTGTTGGAGCAGTGAATGATTTATTTTATAATATATAGATGATAGATAGGTACAGTGATCTTGTCTTCTTATTTTGTATATTTACACGAAATATCCCATGTATGAACACATAGAGCTAAACATTGTAGTGCTGGTGCTGTTGAATGAATAGCGTACCTCGTCCGTAGTGACATACATTCGAAAAACTCTATGATAAAATAAATATGGCAAAAATATGATTTTGTTCAGACCAAATATTTTAATGACCACAGATATATATTTTTAAATATAAATTTAATGAAATATAATATTTCCGCATCGAATAATAATACAGATGTTTGAATTAATCTGACTAAAAAAAAAATATGATTAAATGATCAAAAATTTAATGGTTAAATGATGAAATAATTAAATGATCACAAAGTACTTGATTCGATCAAAAATATTTTGAAATAACTAAATCCATATGCTAAAATAACATGACATGGTTCAATTCAGTAAAGAAATGAGGGTAATTTACTATTTTATTTTTTATTTCAAACAATATTGACGTGTTACCGCATTGGGAAACAGTAGTAGTGCACAGACCATTGGGAGTTAAATTAAGGTAAGTTAAACGGCTCTAATATCAAGAAAAGAAATTCCTCAAATCAAAATACGATTTAATCTGGGTCTAGAAAACCAAATAAATAAAAGCCTGATGAAATTGAATTGAATTGAATTGAAAACAACCATCTTTTAAGGCTATCAAATATTTTGTTCAGAAAAAATAAATAGACATAGGAGCACTGACATATGATGCACGTTTGTTCTACTCACGTTTGTGTAATTACACAATACACATTGTTAAAGGACTGAATAAAATGTACGCAGCGTTTGACTAATTACGCTTGCGTAACTATTCATCGAGGTTTACTATTATTTATAGAGAGTTTATATTTTATTAATAGGCAACCCCTTCAAGACATCGTTGCGAAGTTCATTATACACATCTGACTTTTGAATTACTATTAAAAATATTGTCATAGTAGGCATGTACAAAAAGATTCTTCTTTAGATAAGAAGGTTCCAATTTTTATTTTAAACAATTAAGAAGTAAATAAAAAATCACAAGGAAGTATGTCAGAAAAATTTTGCATTTATTTGGAGATGACCAGGACATGGCAATATACATTATCGTACAACTTGAATTAGCCTACAAAAAAATTCGCAAGAGCATATATCTATGTCTTAAAAAAACCCCACAATATGCAGTTCAATATGAAAACATTTACACAAGTTGCAATCAGGCATATTTAATGCCCAAAGTTTTAGCAGCGTTTGTAAAGTATGTTCTACCTAATTTTACTTCTTAAACTGATCTATAATAAAGTTCACAAGCGCATACATCTATGTTCCAAGAATAACGCACAGTAATCATTTTAATTTAATTTAAAGAAAAGGGCAATTTGGCATGTTTAAAGGTCTTTTAAGGTAATATAGTATAAGTTCACATAAAAGTTAATACATTTTAATTTTTTCAACCTATTGACATAAAACATGTCATTACAAAATAAACACGATATTTTAATTAAATGAGTATCTCAAAAGATATGAGAGCCTTAAAATGCGGGGGCAGAAATCACTGGGCAATTTCACTTACCTGCTTGAATTGCGTAAAATGGTTATGTACAGTCGGTCATAGTTTTTTTTTTAATTTCACTTGTTGAGATTGTTTATCGCAAAAGGAAAATTTTGCGGAGTGGATACACGTAAATTTAAATTATTCAAAACATGAAAATAGTATGAATTTTTGTTCTAAAGCCGCTACATGTCAAATGTTCATGTCAAATTCATTTAAGAATTATCCTTTTTTTGCCTGTTACAAAAAATATGTAACGATCTTAGTATTAAAACTCTGATGGATTGGCTTTTAATTAATTAGCCTAAATTATTTTTTTAGTTTGTTTAAACAGTTATGTCTTAGACAATGTGAAACTTTTCGACCGTTAAAATTCAGAATTTTTGTTCAAATCCTAGAAGTTATAAGTTAATGAAAATATGTGGTACGTATTATGAAGTGCAGTCAAGTTTCTTATTGAGTTCAATGGTATGAATGACCAATAAAACCACCGATATAAAAATATCTATCATAAAACATATCAAAATGTTATTAAATTACACTGCTTATGTTGATTTATAAAACATTTTTGTGTTAAAATTTACTTCACGCTGAAAAGTCACTTGGTTAAGTAATTTAACAAGCGGGGAAAGCTTGATATGAGCGCCGAGTTGATAAACTAAAATTTAATAACAGGGTAGGCTTTCTGACGCTATAGCATTTTGATGATATTATAATTAAGATTATGCGGATTTTGCGGACATCGTTGTCAGAATACTTTAATTGTAAATGAATATCATGCATCATTTAAGATTTTTTATAAGGTAATTATTTCGAAAACTCCTTATCCCCATTTATTTAATAAATAGGACCTCATAACAGCTAATTATCAACAAAAAAAAAGAATTATCAAATATGAAGTCCTAGAAGTGGAGCTAGGAAAGTAAACTTTAAAGAAAAAATCAAAACGGTAAATTAAGGATTTCTTTTAGAAAGGATAAAAAAATAACATTTTGGCTTAATACTCTTCACTTTAATTAACAAAAGAATTAAAGAATGGAAATATCTTATAAATGTTTCAAAAACAAGGCTTGGAACTTATTTTTTGGGATACTTTAACCACTTTCCAAAATCAACGGGTAATTTTTTTGTGTATATTTTTTTAGTTTTAATTTTTTAAAACGTATAGGCGAAAAATTATATTTGAAAAATTTTAAAACAAGTAAATTTGTAAGGCTATTTATGGTTAATTAAAAGGATTTGATGGAGGAATAAAGGCCATGGAAAACCTTTTTGTTACAGTATTGGAAAACGCGGCCGTAAAGTCCACCACAGTATGCCTTTGGGGGCGTTAATTAAATTTCTTGATTTAACAATTAAGGAAAACCAGCCAAGCGTCGCTGGTGGTGGCGGCGAATGCATCTGCTGCTTGATTGAATTCATCTGATCCAAAGAGAATTCAGTGATTTTAAAAAATAACGCGCAATTTTAACCCGGCTGCCATTGGCGGGCTAGCATGCTGGCTATTTGAGGCGGCGGCACCGCCGGCCGGATTCGGCCCGGCGCTGGCTGTTGCCACGTGGGGCGGTGCCCGCGTGGAAGGACGGGAGGGTTGGGAAACGGGCCCCTTGGGATTGGAAAACCTGCGTTTTTGGCGCCCAGGGGCGCTGGAGGGTAGTTGGCCGTGGCCGGGATTGCGGGTGGTTAACGCAAGCCGGAGGTTCGTAGGTGGCGAGGACTTCTTTGTCCTTGGGTCTGGGACGAAGCACACACACACATCGCACCCACTCACGCACACATCCACGCACTCATGTGAAGGCACAATTATTACGTATTAAACAATTTAGGGTCAACTCTATAAGTCACAAGCACTCCCACCAAAATCAACATTTATCATTTAATTACGTACTGCCTAATGTTTTTTTCCGGGAGGAGGGACCTGATGGCCTAAAATACAGGCATTGCTTAGTTTAGGCATCAGTCTCCACATAATGCTGCATATAAAATTTTGTACATTTTCTAATATTATTGTGTAATTTATGTGGTGAGAAAATAAATGATATTATTATTATTATTAAGATTATTCGGATGTTGCGGACATCGTTGTCAGAATACATTAATTGTAAATGAATATCATCAAAAATAAGGCTTTGAACTTATCTTTTGGGATACTTTGTTTACACTTTCAAAGTCGAGGGTATATTTTTAAAACTTATAGGCGAACATTATATTTGACAGCCATTTAAAACAAGTAAATTTGAATGTGGCTATTTATGTTAATGTAAAAGGATGTCTTATCGAATAACCGCATGGAAAACCTATTTTGTTACAGTATTGGAAACGCTAGCCGTAGTAGTCCACCACAGTTATAGGTAAACTGTGGCTTTATAAAGGCGGGAATAATTAATTAAGCGAGAAATTTGATGCTTATCGGACATTACAATAAGCATCAGATAAACTATCTGAACTACCTGCGTATCGTTCATAGCAGGTTTCAGAACCACGCACATACTATATTTTGGTTACTGCACATATACGTCCATACAGTAAGAGATGGCTCGCTATTGAGACTGATTACTGGATAAGTTGGATGCCAGTATTTCCTATATAAATACATATTACAAGAAATTTATATATTAAAGTACTAAAGCTATATTTGGCTGTTTTGCGAAGAATAAAATCTATAGATTTTTGTAGTCCATATCAAAAAATATATGCAATATATATTGTTAACTCTTAAAAAAAAATCGTTCCTATTTTAGGTGTGAGTGGTCTGTTATAGTGTGATTTTGAAATAAAATATAAAATTTTTTAGACACATTTGAAGATCAGAAACAAACTATGATTGCATTGTAAAACGATAATATTATAAACTTTGAAAAGGAATTCTTCTTCTATTGCTATTATATACTTGTTCAGAAGTATGATTTTAGTTCAAAAGTTGCTATATTATTTAGAATGAAAAGTTTTGAACAGATTTGTGAGCTTGACACACTATGATATATATTTTACCGACTTCGAGAATGTTAGTATAATTTCATTTCATAAATTATTTATTTATAAAGTTTCCTATTGAAAACTTTTTAACTTGTGCAGAATGTAAACTACTTTCACTCATCTTGGTCTTCAAGTTTTTTTTTGATGGATTTCGTGCTCTGGGGAATAAACCTATTACAATATAACCGGGTGTGGGGGGGCCCGTTGCCACAGGCGCGTCTTCCCGTAAGTGACTTAACTGCACTAAGGGCCCCCAGACGGGGAGCCTCAGCTTGGGCTATCACTTTCTGGTACCCGTTAGCATGCTGAATCGAGGGCTGCCCAGGTGGGCCGACGCCTCGGCTCGATTCAGACGCTTTGCAAGGATTATTTAATACCTAGAAGAGCTCTATCTAAACTTTACTACCACTTGTTAAAGCGTTGATGCTGGGAGAAGAAGTGGCGCAAGAAACTCCAGCAACGCTCCTATCTAAAATGGTGTAAAGCTTCAGTGTCATATAGCAAAGGGTGTGTAAGTTCGACCTCACCGGTGTGGCCGATGTCATGAATGTGTGTGTTTGTTCTACACTCTAGGTGTAGGGTGTGTCTGGCTACTGTTAGGGCTACTGTTAGGGTGTAGCTACTTATGCCTTAAGGGCGTTAATTAAATACTTGTATTTAACAAGTAAGGAAAACCTAGCCATAGCGTCTCCAGCGGCGACGGCGAATGCATCTGCTGCTAAATTGAATTCATCTAGATAAAAGAGATCTACTGATTTTAAGAATAACGCGCAATTTTTGCCAGTGCTGCCATTGCTATGGCTATTTTAGGCGGCGGCGGGCCGCTGTGCGCTCGGAGTCGGCTCCGGCGCTGGCTGTTACCATGCGGGGCGGAACGTTGGAAGGACGGAGGGGTGGGAATGCGGTGTTATTGGAAGGATTGGGTGGTCGCCTAGAAGAGGCTTCCCTTGGGATTGCAGAAACTCTGCGTTTTGGCGCCTTAGGGCAGCCGAGGTAGTTGGAGGGCGGGTGAAACAGTTCCGCGCAGCGTGACAGAATAGATGGCAGTTATG
>JAGSMT010000275.1:0-208749 GCA_029286875.1 Lamproptera curius | reverse complement strand
AAAAATCATGAAATATTCATGCTAATTTAGGAAAAAAATAATATACCTCTTACTTCTGAGTGTTTGTTAAAAGAATTCATTTATGTTCTTTGAAGTTCTCCAGATGCACGCTGTAATTGATGTAATTGAAAAATGATGAAACAAGACATTTATAAAATATTGCTTAATTTTTTGTCAAACTAACGCCTGTTTTATGGTAGGGGATAATCTCGCCTTCTCAGATTCAAATAATTTCGTTTGACTTCAAGCGGTAGTTATTCAAAATATTCTGTATAAAAGTCGTTTAAATATTAATAAAGGTAAAAAATATTGCATACTAAATACGAATATTAGAGATTACGTTGATTTTTAACGAAACGCGCAAGAGGTGTGCTGTTTGTGCAGAAAATTGAATTTCGATCCGAAACTGCGTTACGAGAACCTTATATTCTCTGAGAGATAAAGCTGATATGTGGCACTCTTATCAAGTGAACTATTTTTCCCGCGAAACTATTAGTGATGGCACGACGGAAAGAAATATGAGAACAACATTGACTATTTGAAACATTTTGCGATCTTCATCGGTTTTTACGTTTACATAAAAAATATACAAATAAGTTTCTGGTCAATTAATTTAAGTTAGTTAAATTGATACTGCGGTGACAAAATGTAGCTCTAGTCAATAATGTTACTATGAATTATGTTAGTTTTAATCTTAAATAATTTTATCGTCTTTTTATTCTGTTAACAACTTTTTGGCATATACAATAACCTTAGTAGGTACATGGTCGGTAAATAAAATTTTCTTTAATATTATGCAGAACATTTATTAAACTATAGAAAATTCTGTGAGACTTTCACTAAAAAATATGTCCTACTAACAGGTGAACTCACGTGTATTGGTGCCGACTAGTTTTAATAATCTATGTCAAGTTTATAAAGTTGATTTTTTATCAAGAACTATATAAGATTTACCTATACACTTAGCCTAATATGGAACATTTATTAAAAATTAAAATAATTCAAAAATAAGCAGTGTATCATATCTGATTTTTGTTCAACATGCCTGATTGTATTGTATTACTTAAGTTACGCGTTTATAATTAGTCATTATTACGAGTCAAAAGGTTTGAAGCATAGAGTACTGTCACGTTATTATAGTAAAATAATATTATTTAAACAAATTTAGCGTTCGTCAATTTAATTAAAAATTCATACCGTTACCATCAATTGGTGATTCTACATTTTGATTCGATTTTTTAAAAGTCTGTAAATGTTATCAGAAAGACAGCCTAAAAAATCATTACCAAGAAAAAATATTTAAATAGCTTACACGTTATTTGGCAACTATTTTTTAAGGCCAAGTGCAATCCGGAACACGTGCCACCGTTCGTTCCAAAAGCAGCACTCCTAATTAACACTTGGTTCGGATTAAAGGGTTGGCAATGGAAATAAAAATCTCCCTCAGAGCGTACGTGCGCTGACTTAACCTCAATAAAAAGCGCTTTTCATATTGATCTCTCGTCTCTCTTGATGACCAGCTATAATATTAGTAACAAAAACTTTCAAAAATAGTTTTTTAGAAATAATTCTCTAAATCAAAAAATTTGCAAATGTAGTTTTTTTTGTTGATTAAAAATATATGCAAATTATTGAATAAATCGGAGGTCGTGGGTACGAATCTTGCGGGGACTCAACAAATTTTCATTGTTGATTGGCCGATCACCCAATTGTCTGAAAAGTGAGATGATCCATGCGTCGGATGGGCATGTAAAAAGTCGGTCCACCCACCAACCCGCATTAGAACAGCGTGGTGGGAAACGGTCCATAAAACCCCTATTCCCTATTGGAGAAGGGGAGGCATATGTCCAGCAGTGGACTATTACAGGCTGATGATGATGATGATGATAATAATTGTATAAAGGGTTTTTAACAGATTTTATTCCGTTTATTTTATATTTTTAATTTCCGACGTTCCGACACTGTCTATCCTGTGATCAAGGCCTTTTATTCAATAATGTATGTAAATCCGTAATCAGAACAATTCAATATTTGCAAAATTTGTTGCCATAAATACTTTTTTGAAAAATGTTGATTATTTTAGCTGGGCAACCAATCTTTTCAAACAAAACAACGTTTTGCTTTTAAGAGTGTAGTGTAGTGCTATTACAAAAAATATAGAGAACAGACTTTTAGAATTGCACGGTGCATTTATAATGAGCAAACTAAGTAGCTACGTAGTTTTTCATCAAAATTATTTATTTGTGAACATTAAATACTACCATTATAGGTGACCGTAAGAAAAACACATATTATGATTTCAGAATAAATATGTTTAAAACTTAATAATCTATATGTTACTATGAAGCCAAACAGCAACCAACAAAAAATTCCAAAACGATCTTCTTTTTAGACGAGTTGCTTTTTACTTTTAAATAGTGAACATGGGTTGATATTATAATATTTAACTGTCTCCATGGTCCAGTGGCAAGGATCACATTTTAGAACCGGGTGATTATGAGTGCGAATCTTTAGGCCTCTATCTTATTGCCTTTTTAATTAGGGCAATGCGGGCTAATTAATGTATGGGTTGAAAGGTCATGTAAAAAGTCAGTCCTGCGCCTGCTCTGTGTAGTCTGTGAAATAGAAAGGCTGTGGAATTGCAACTGTGTCTGCGCGTATATCTTATACATAGTTGGCTAATCTTTAATACAGGTCGTCCGCCGTAGTCGAAATCTAGGAATACATTATTATTATTATTTTCTCCAGTCCCGGTACCCTTCAAAGGAGGGAAAGCGGTTCATCTTTAGCAGAAGCACAGACGGCTGGCGATCAGGGCATAAAATAAAAGATCTTTCGCGAGATACGACGAGTTTAATAGCACCGTTTTCTGCATTCAGGCTAGAAGCCTTAAAGATCCAATCATCTTCAGTATTGCGAGAGACTGCTTGGGATCAAACCATTGACCGATATTGCGATGGATATTAGTTTAGTGGTTATCAACCTACCACATGTCGGTAGCCTCGTGAGCAAGATTCAAATGCTTTTAGTAATTTTTATAAAGTTTCTTTTCAGTGCCCAAAGTTTAGAGAACGACAATCCTTTTAATAATCAGAATACAACTGTTCGTCTAGCCTCAAGTTGTTTGCAGCGTGGGCACGCGCCAAGTATACGTCACTTGGACAATTTTCTTTCCACCCCATTCACTTTAAACTGTAAGAGGCATTTGAACGTTGCAAGGCACTCGTTGCTTGCAGCCAGCTAAAATATTGTCTTCATTTAAAAAGGAATTTTGTTCCAGTGTTCCAACAATACCTAAATTACTTTTGTTCCTATAGGATTTAAAATAAGTTATCTATATAGATGTTTGTGCTCTTGATCATTGTTTTACATTATGGTTAGCTAACGTTTCTTATCAGGAGTATTTGTTTGGTTTTACCTCTATTACAGCCCGATACGATCTATTTACGAGGTACTTCTAATGCAGTTCAAACCACTCGGGAGGCGTTTATGAGGTTAAACGGATAAGTCATTATGTAAAGGTTTTTTGACTTTAATGTTTTATAGTTTATAATGCATGCGATTGTCGAATAAGTTGCAGTTTAATTCTTTATTTTCTTTTCCATGTTTTCTATCCATAAAATAACATGCAAGAAGCTACAAGCACTTGTAAGCACAACTGTAATTTTATAACCATTTGCGCAATATAAGCCGGTGACGATGTAAAAAACTATCCTGCGGTCTCCGTCATCGCATTTTAAATCTCTAATATCTTTTGAATACTTCAACTACATTTAGTCAAAATGTAATGAGTCAGAATACTATTTCTAATGCGGGTAGTTAGAAAAGAGGAGTCTCGATATTAAGGTTTTGTCTGTCCAAGATCGTATGTAAACTCACAACGGAAGCTTCGTAAGCCGGACTGCCGAACGGAACTCTCCTCAGTGGAAAATTGTGGTGCATCTGTGATAGAGTTACTGTGTTTAGTGGTGTACACAACGACTCACTCCACGACGACACATGGGGATATGTTGGTGTCACGTGAGCCATTTCAATGTTTTTTAGAATTGGAGATGTTCGGTCGTTGTCATAATTTCTACTTTTGGCAATTCTCTTCAGATTGAAATGAATATTCCATATTCAAATCTTTACCAATGCTTTTCATTTAAATGGGCTATTATTGTAAGTTATTCTTGAAACATAAAAATATGTACTGCTATATGTACAGGAGATATTTTCCATTTCTCAAATTCATTAGTCTTTTCAGTAAAGCTATTTAATAAAAATGGGACCACATGTCAGCCATAGTTTAAGGAAATCAATCTATCTTTCTTTAAATATACCTATAGTTTAAACAAAGAATTATCAGTTGAGCTCTAAGAGCGGAGCAATGAGGGTAACATAAAAAAACCATAAGTTCCGTACTGAGTACCTCCTTCTTTTGGAAAAAAAGACTTTTATTTCTTACAATAGTTTTAGTATTAAATGGTACATAAATTATTGAAGTTACATATTTACATACTACTTCTTATTACTAATTTTCATCCTAATGGTGGTAGGTCCTTTTTTTTCAGCGGACCGTCTGGGTAGGTACCACCCCGGTGCCCACTTCTGCCACGAAGGTAGCAAAACACTGCTGTTCTGGTCTGAAGGGCATCCATGTAGCCAGCGTATTTACTGGGTAAACGAGACTAACACCTCATGGCTCACGGTAGAAAGCGCGTTGGTTATATATAGATACCACTAGCATTGCCCATGTCTATGGGCGTCGGTCACGTCGTCACTTCCCATCCGGTGGCCCGACTGCTCGTCTGCCTGCGTAGGCACAAAAAAACGTATGATAGTATTATTCCTTTATTTTGTATGTTCATAAAATAAAAATAATTTTGTAAAACATTGTGACACACATAATATAAATACTAGAATAAGCATAATTATGTTCTTCCAAAAAATTAGGCTCGAAGAACAATGAAATCCTTCATGGGACAATGTATACTTTCTACAATAAAATACCAGAAAACGTTCAGCTTTCATCTGTAAATAAATTTAAAAAGTTGTAAAGGAACGTTTGTGTGTTAAAGGATATTATTGCTTAATGACTACTTGATAGATAACACACCCTGGTAATGAACTGTTCGCTCCAGGCTATTTCAAAGTAGTAAAATGTAAGGTTTTATGTAAAAGTTTGTAAAATTTATTGAAGAAAAGGAAAAGAAAAAGTTCCGCTGAGTTCTTACGCCGGTTCTTCTCAGGTCAGAGGCTTCCATTTCCGAACCGGTGGTAGATTATTTGACAATCAATAAGAAAGTAATGCTTCCATATTGAATAAAGATATTTGACTTTGACTTTTGACTTTTTAATGAAAAATCTTAACTTATTTGAATTTAATCTAATCTTTTTAAGAACCCTTTTTTCACAGGTCAATAATAAACACATAAAATCCGTTTTAAACGTCTGTTAGAGAACCTTCAATATTTAGATTGTACGCAAGCAAATATAAAAGAGAAATAGATGTTGAATTCTTTCAGTACGGTATTCAAGAAAAAAGAAACTCTGAAAACCCAACCGAAAAGAATCATAAACACACGGTCCTTTAATATTAAACACCCTTAACTAATCTGTTATATGTCTTTATTATCAGGCAGAGGCTTGCCTAAAAGCCTATGAGTCTGTCTGCAATAAAACTATCCCTCTGTCTTAGATACGTCTAACCTTTACTTTAACCTTTTTTTTGCATTGGTAATAATCTCGTTTTCTTTGTTCTATACCTAATGTGTGCTACCAATAATAACGGTGAAGTTTTCAATTTCCTGTTATAAAAATAGGCTGTCTTCACTAAGTCATGCAATCTAAAGAATTGATTGCAAAATAAAATCTCACAATTCAGTGATTAGATTGCTATATTGAATAGCATCCAATCATTTAGAATGATGCAGTATTTCCGCAAAGCAGGAATAAGCGGGCGGCGACGTGGGAACTTCTAGTTAGTCCTAGTGCATTCATTCTTTTCCCCCTTTATATGTGAGAACGCTAGTTAAAGTCGATTGAATGGAAGCAGTGAAAGGATAATTTATTTTTATTTTAAATTGGAAATTCTCGATTCAAAGCCATTTTTCACTAGTTGTTGGCGCCTATTCGTTTTATACAGAGATATAAATCGTATAGATCTATAAAAGGCCTGGAGTCTCAACGCGCCAAAAAGGCAAAGTAGTATTAATGAATTTTCAAAATTACAAATTATTCTGGTTTGTAATAACAATAAATATTAAACATCAAATATAATTTTAATCCGAATTAAGTAATTATTATTTAAAGAAACATTTAATTTTTGGTTATTTCCTATGTAGACTAAGTTAGAGAAAGAATAAAACAATTTTGTATATAGTGTTGTCTTCTGTCTTATATTACGTAATAGATTGTGGCATTCTAAATTTTAGTAAATTTTATACAAATGCGTCACATTTCTTAATGATGTTATGATCAGAAGTATATCGGCTTTTTACGATTGAGGTTAGGCTTTTGATATAAAAGGGTCACAGTTACAGACAAAGGACACGCAGCGTGCGCGTAATAGATAAAACATTGTTATCCCCGACGAAACAATTCATAACATGGATGTAAACAGCCTACTATTTATGTTTAAAAAATTTTGGTCAATATTGGATTAAGTATATAATTCGCAGTATGTGTCTTAAATGCGCTATGGTTTTTTTAATCTTATAAAGACATTAGTTAATTCAATTGGGATAACGTTATTAAATTATGTTTATCACGCAATTTGTTTGATGTTTTCTTTTTCCAGTTAGTGGTCTGGCGATTGTAAGGCAAAGACGATTGTCTATTTACGTTGAGTATTATTTTAATTATTAAATTATCCCTTGATGTCTGAAGCCTATGATCTACCAATAACTGTTTTTCTGTAATGACCCACGCCACTGAAACATGGTCCCTCACCGCCGACCATTCGAGGACGGCCTAAGTCACTTAGACGGTTATGGTATTTTACTGCGTTATAAAGTTGGTAATGTAACTGCAGGACATTTCTGGCATATTGGGCAAAACAACTGACCACTATTGGGAACTAAAGGTTTTCGAGTGGTAGCCCAG
This sequence comes from Lamproptera curius, assembly GCA_029286875.1. Taxonomy (NCBI): domain Eukaryota; kingdom Metazoa; phylum Arthropoda; class Insecta; order Lepidoptera; family Papilionidae; genus Lamproptera; species Lamproptera curius. The sequence goes on along the minus strand of JAGSMT010000275.1, from coordinate 201,663 downwards.
TAGTGAACTTCCAGTATATGACGACCCCCCACCCGATAGCACGTGCAAAAGTGCAGGAAATCAGTAGATGCAGATGGCGCAGGATCATACTTGGCCGCCCTTTTTTACCGTGGGGAAATGCCAACGCATACCGATCCTCGCGGAAATAAAGACAGATTTTTTCGGACTTGTACCGATGAAAATCACCACGTTGTTTCATTCTGGCGCCTTAGAGATCAAGTCACAGAAAATCTTGGGCAGTCTCATCTCGTCCCCGCGGCTATCTACACCTCTGGGAGAGTCGTAACTCGTGCTCCTTGTCTCTGCCCCAACGACTCAGCACTAGACTCCCCGAAATCTCACCCCTGGCTGGATAAGTCTCCCAATCTCCAGCTGTGGCCTAGATTTTGGGCTCCGCCACTGGCACCATTTCCGCCGTAGAAGGAGGGGAGATCCACGACTCCATGACAAATTTCCTCTCCACCTACGGACCCAGCAGCGGTGCGGCCCCGCCGAGTTGCGGAGGACAGGAAGAGCGGCCCACGGAATACCGACACTCCTCGTTACTCTCGTTTTGTACTTCACATATAAATCTTATTAATTTAAAGAGGGTGTTGCAATTATTTTGTCGAAATACTATGAATACGCGGGTACCAGCTAGTATTATACGTATGAATAAAATTGTTGAAATTTTATGGATCACCATCTAGAATTGGTTTCAGTTTAGGCTTCTAAGATTATTTTTTTATTTTTCTTTAAATAAATATAGCCTATGATATCTAATAATCTTTTCACGAATCTGAATTCTAAAATCCTATTTAGTAGTAACATGCGAATCCTTTGCCCATTATAACTAATTGCGTAGGAGGATTGCTAGAATAATCATTTTAATTTTGATTTATGAAGGTGTTAATAGAGTTCCTTATCACCGTGAGATATATGGATAAGAGCTACTGCTCCTGTTCAGCGTAGATTTAAAAAAGCTATCAGTAAATAATTGCTTTATCATCTAACAAATAAAATCATCAAAATTTAATAACTATCTTTCTTATATTATAAAATCAAATATACTAGCGATCTTTAATTCATTTTTAGCTGTCATAGTTAAGAAAAAATAACCTCTAAAAGGTTGCTTTGTAAATACAGTTAAAACGGATTTTTGATTTGATTAAATTCGTGTATGCAATCAACACATAAATTTTAAATGAACAGTTATTGTTGGTTAAGCAGAAAACTAATCTTTAATTAATCGTTAACGTAATTTTAAGAAATTACCGTTAAAATATCAGCGACGAATTAAACGATTATTTTTGCAGTTGTTCTAAGGATACCGACCCCATTAATTAGTAACTACATTCGGCGTTCCAGTTTAACACGATTCATCATACTTTCGTTTCGAATTACAAAAAAATAAAACGTATCAAAAGGGAAAAGCTAAAGTATACCTTAAGTCAAAGTTAACCTTTAATTTTTTGGAATGTACTTTATTATTTAAAAAAATCGGAACTTTTAAAATTAAAACTTTATAAATTCTATTTTCAAAAATTTAGTTTTTAAATTTTTTTAATAACTAATTTTAAGTCAATATACACCAAATTATAAATTAAAGTTAATGATTGCGTTTAGACATAAGTTCAAACAACTGCGGAAAAGTCATTATTTTAAGAAATAATTGTTATATAAATCTTGTGTTGTTGTGTTGTCAACTGAAAAGTTATGTCTAATACTTTTATTTCAACAACTTATGTCATATGTCTAATGTATTTGAAGTTATGCTTCTAGACCTGTGTCTGTGTGAAGCTTCATCTATTACTGAGTTCGGAGGATAGGCAGATCCCTCGAACTTGGTGACCAAAACTTTAAAGAAATGGCCACACGTGTACGCGGTGTGTTGGTCTCGCCGTGCTCTTGAGCGAGGTAGACCTAAAGTGTGGTGTGTGTGTGTGTTATCCCTACTTGTGCGTGTAGTATCGTGTGGCGGGACCCTTAGAGGGTCCAGAATTCTAAGCCCTCTTCTTCATTTTGGGTCTATGGTATACTGGAGACGTTTCTTACTAGAGGCATCTGGGTCTGCGTGATAATTTGCAGCGCTTACCATTAGAGGTTTTTGTGTTTCTATTCTTTCAGTAGAATTTTTTGATAATGTTTTTAAAATTAGCGTAATGTTGGCATCTTGCAACGCTTAGCAAGTCGACATTTCTTTGATAAAACTCTGCTCCAGTGGCATCGTAAAAATTTATTTTGCACTACCTGTAGTTGATTTAAGCAGTGGGAGATATGGGCAAAAGATTGCCAAGTATATATCATTATCGACCGTATGCAAGCTTTATATAATAAAGTTTGTAATTAAGAGGCATTTGCTATTTTATTGGTAAGATAGTAAGACGATGCGAGACTATAAGCGTTTTTCCTAACCTCTTTGACGTGGCTTTTGAAACTCAGGTTACTGTCAAAGTAACACCTAAATATTTGGCTTTCTTTCCCAGGGACTCGGTTTGCCGTAGAGGCTCAATTGCCCGAGTGTTTGTCACATCGAGCATTGTGTGGCGAGTTTTGGAACGGACTTTGGTAGGACGAGTGAGGTCGCTCTGACAGAAAGACCGATTAAAGTATTTACACTTTTTCGGGATTCAGAGAAATCCTCCATTTGCGAAACCAATCGCAATTGCAGGCTATTGATTGCACATTGGGTTTACTGGTGATAAGGGATGGTAGGAAGAGGCGGTACGTCTGAAAAGCGAAGGTTAACATTAGAGCTTTGGAATGTCTTGTGTATAGCGTGAACTAACAGAGGAGAAAAATGAAGCCTTGTGGCAGCTCCGCTAGCAGGGAGCGTCTGGTTGAGAGGGTGCCTTCTACTCGATATCGAAAAGAGTGATTCAAAAGGTGAAGGCTTGTATGATGTACACAAGCCTGTCAGGAGGCATTGAAAGAGTACAACTTGTAGACTAAGCCGTTGTGCCAGACTTTATCGAATGCCTTTGCGACATCGGGATAGAACAGCCCCTGTGTAGTGGGGATCTAAGGCCCTGACTTTGTTTTGTTTAGACCCGTTAAATTTATTCTGGAGGCGATAAACCTGGTCGGAGCAGGAGTGTTCAGAACGGAACCCGATTGTTCGTCTGAGTAGGAGGCATTGGAGAAAACCGTAATCTTTAACCTTGATAAGATTATCATTCATGCAATTTCCCCAAACAGATGAGGAGACTGATTGGACGATAATTCGTCAGTTGATTTAGTGGATTATGCGGCTGGTATGCCAGTAATCAAGTGGCTCCTTCCATTCGTCAGGAAAGGAACAGGGGCTAAAAGTACATTGAAAATGCTCGCTAGTAGACAAATAATCGGGCCGGGAAAGTTTCAATGCCTTATTACTATACGGTCTGGGCCAGGTGCCGATCGGGTTCAAGACCCTTAATAATATTTTGACCTCCTTCGGCGTCACTAGTTTTAAGCGTTCGCCCTCTGGTGGTAAGACCGCCTACGGTCGATTTCACGGTCCACCTCCGCAAGATGAAACGTGTCGGTGTGCGTGAGATGCGTGCATTGTAATTCTAGTGTGTCCGCTAAGCATTCGCTTTTCAAAATCATCGAAGCTATAAGCCACCGTTAGGACGGGATAACGGCGGAATTGTCGCGTGAACCTAACTTTAGGTTTCGGGTCCAATATGCCAGTAGCAACATGCGGCTCTAGTTCTTCCAATCCTGATAACTACCTTGAGCCATACTGTGTCATGAAACCAACCCATACAAATAAATATTTAAATGCAATTCACACCACCATCCATCCAGTTAGCTACCGTGGGCAAATCTTTGTTTCAGAGGCACGAGGGATCTGTGATGATGAACACCTGGCGGCTGAGCTACACCATGTTAAGCAAGTACTGCGACACAACAAGCTCGCTGCGCCACGGCAGCGTCACAGTGACCGAGTGAAGGCAGCACAGTGGAGCGAGTACCTGCTGTTCTACCGTTTGTGAGAGGCGTAACTGACAAGATTGGCTAGCATTTTGAGGCGGGCTTCAATCAAAACTTATTTCAAGCCGCTGAAGAAGATTGGTCAATTCCTACCACCTGTCAAGTGCAATATTCCTCTCAAGACCCAGGAGTGTACAAGCTAGATTGTGACTGCGGCCTCTTATATTGGACAAACAAAGCGAGCAATAAGAACCGCGTGAAGGAACATATAGCTGACATTAAACATAAAGACCCAACAAGTCGGCAGTTTGTGACCATACCTTAAATCAGCCAAACCATTACATCAGATTTAATCGACCACAAATCACCTCGCTAAAGAACACCGATGCCTACCAAGGGAGATCCGTGAGGCTATTGAGATTAGAAAACATCCAAATTTCAATAGAGAAGATGGTTGGTTCTACCACCTGCTTGGGATCCCATAATTAATAAATTAAAATTTAAACCAAGCATAATACCACTGCTGGCTGTACAGATAAAAATCAGTTCATTTAGCGTGGTCGGAGTACAGATTAAAAAATAATTAATAAAATTAAGATCTGGAAACCCCCTTCAGCACTGGCTAAGAAGACGTATGACATCTCAGTCTACCCCATGACCACGGCCGCTGGAAAGTGTTCAGAAACGTCTGGAATTTAAAATGTAAAATAAACGCGATAAAATCCGTAAAGTAATTTTATTTAATAATGTATAATATTTGGCAAGCAATAGAAATAATTATCTAATTCTTCCGTTTTACTTTTACCGTTCTCTCGGCTCTTCAATAGCTGATGAGATGTGTGACTTTATGTTGTTAATGGCATTGTTTGCCTGATCTAGATTACAAACCACATCTGGGATGTTTTCACAATTCCAGGGGTTCATTGCCTTGAGTGTAGCCTCAAGGCGATGCCATCACTACAGTTTTAGTCATAGAACCTTACCGGCGTCTTGGCCCCAAAATACATAAAACCGGCCTGTGATCAGAATCTAATTTGTGTGAGTGTCTCTATCGATACGACATCGAGTGAGACACCCTTTTAGAATAAATAGATCTAGGGTGCTAGGCGACCCTCTTCTTTTTTTTTTTTTTTTAACGTGGGAAATCAATATGAATAAAATAAGACCAGGTTATGTTGGACTCTCTGCCAACCAAAGCCCCACCATGGTCGCCATCGGCCTTGATGAAGAGTCACGGGATCTCGTTTCGGAACACTGTCGTGGCCTTTTTATAGCTGGGTTTAAAATAATTAGCCCCTTCCCTATTTGTTTTTAGAAATAAGATCTCACCGTAAGATGGCCTTTACTTTAATGGTATCTCAGCTACTAAAGCACTTCTTACGAACTTCAGCTACCTACTGCAGTGCATAAGCACCGTATTTATTATACAATGATATAGGAGATACAGGGCAAAACTGAGGCTAAATGCAATGTTTTACGTCATTGCCATTGACCTTCGATAGCCAGTCTTCGAGACGGATTTGTTCTCTCCTCTCCCTTTCAACAGTTTTTTTTTAACATGACAACCTCGCAGAAATGTGTGACAGCCTTCCATAACGAAACTCTGCTAATCATCGCCGCTACCACTGCTGGCAAAGACAGGTCTGGACCTATTTTGGATACTAGCACGCTTCGCTCTTGATTCCATTCTGGATAAACCGCTAAGGTATGAGTTGCAGAGTCTAGCTCACCACAGTGGAAACAATTTGGAGGTAATTCCCTACCGATCTTATAAAGATAATCACCAAAGCATCCATGCCCGGTGATTATCTGCGTAAGTCTGTAAGTCATTCTACGCCCTTTGTCTGTAAGTCATTCTACCGCCCCTTAAGGGCATCCAGGTTTGAAAACTGGTAGAAAAGCCTCAGCAACGCGCTTATGCGCTTACCAGTCTTCTCTCACAGGCATATTGGACGGTACGCTGAGGGTGATTCTGCTTTTATCCCATGCTTCTTTAGAAGAACGAGTCTCGCTTCTTTCCACACTGTAGGAAATACAGCGTTACGAAGGCAACTAATAAAAATCTGTCTTAATCTGTCTACTAGCGCAGGTAAGCTTAATACTAAAGCTTTACGAGTTTTTAAACGGAAAATATTTTGATCCATCTCTTGTGTAGTGACTGCCATCTCGTCTTGCCACTCCCAAGATGATGTAGACTGAGCCAAGAGGCGCGGTCTAGCAATGAGGAAGACTGAATTTATTACTTGAGTTAGTAGATCTGGATTTAGCATGTCTGTCAAAGGAGGCATCCAAGGCCGAAGTTTCCCCATAACCATTCCACATGGATGGCCCCATTGATCCTGTCAATAAAGCGTATGTCCTAAGTAGGGGCCGGTTGCCTTTTGGCATTAGTAATTCCAACGCAAGGACTTTGTAAATCATGACATGCCCTGTATGAAAAGTTATGTCCCCCAGCTTGCCCCCTTGGGCTCTTTGTTTGGCGCCTACTTTTTGGGCGCATCTCGGAGTTGGAATTTGCGACTACCGTATACGCCTTTACCACTTCTGCTTCTCTTTCCGGGAAAAAAGATTCTCTACTAATGAATTTGGCCATCTGCAATGGTAGAAGCCCTTAAGAAAGGTCTCCGGTTTAATCGCTTAAGGCACCAGCGTCGCTGGGTTGCGATCTAATTTATGACGTCATTAAAATCGTGGGTTTCAATTAACATAATGGGCATGATTGGATAAGTTATCTCCTTTTGCAACCGCCAGCCAGACGATTTATTGCGTAAGGGTTAGCCTGTTAGGTCCCAAAATTGACTCACCCTGCCTCCATGGTACTAAAGACCCTTGATTTTAAGTGGGGTCTAATTCAGCGGCCCAAATTTTTTTTTTTCCCCAGACTGGCGTAAGCCCAAACTATCAAAGGGCGAGAAACCAACCCCAATGAATCGTGCTAATCCATCAAGATACAGGTCAAATCAAAGCGGACCTGTTCGGTGAAATATAAGAGCCCGCCATTAAAATTGCCCCTTGCCTGCCAAAACCCCCCTCTTTTATTGGTTACAAATTGGAAAATCTGTTCCACCCCCGCGTATTTGGCTACAGATCCAAGTTATCCCAAACCACCGCGGATGATCGGGTGTTCATGGTTCCGAAACGGCAGGGGAAACCCCTCTGAAATAGTCTGAGGCAGCTTTAGGTACCAATGGTTGGTGCCTAAGAAAACTTTGGTGCTTGTTCGTGTTAATCACCTATCCTCCCGGTTTGGTTTCATCACCGTTCAACTGTTGCTGATGTATCCATTAAGGTCCCGATGCCAACCCCTGTTTATTACCGGCACTCTTTTTTTGGAAGTAACCCTTTTTTTTATCTGTGACGACTCTCTACCCTGCTCTTTTTTACTGCTGTTCGGACATGTTCCCATTCGTTAGATCGGTGGGCCCTCCAACACGTCATCGATGGAAAACCTCTCCATCTGCGATTGCTCTGTAATTCCGGGGAACGACAGCGTCATCAAGATCTTTTTCATTCCTGTTTTTTTAGTCGAAACGCGGACTTTATTTTGAAGAACTTCTACTTTCCCAAGTTGCATTTCAATCACCGATCTCGAAATTCCCCCGTTATCGCACGTTTCGTCGTAACAAGTTATTCCAATATCCTTGGGGAATTTTGGTTCTAAACTTCATAACTTCTGCTGTGTTGCTAGAACCTTGAAGGATGTAATGAGGGATCTGACGCCTGAAAACACTGGACTTAATTTTCTTCTTTGCCCGTGGAAGCCTTCGATGGATTGATTTTGTCTTGGGCTTTTCCCCCCAACCCCGGCTGCAGCCTTGGGTAAAGTTTTTTCCCGCCCCACAGCAAAGCTCCCTCACTGGCGGATGAATAAACCTTTTTCCTTGATCTCTTTTTGTTTGATCCAATTTATGACTGATGGTGACTGCTTCTGTGTCCCAAGTTCTTACTCATTCTCCTATCCGAATAATCCCTTATTTGGGAATAACTTTGCCTCAGCTTCTAAAATGTTCCACTAACTGGGACCGGGTGGCTCGTCTCCTACAAAATTTTTGGCGTTGGCAACCATAAACGATAAACCAGCTCGTTCTGAGGTTGCTTTGAAAAATGAATTTCTTCCGTTAGTTCTCCAGAAACTCAAGCTAGTAAGCGAGCGCAACTCTGGTTTTGTCTTTGAGTTTTATAATAACTTCGGCCTCGTAGACCCAACCCACTCACTAGTCGCGCTTTACCTACGCACCGGGTACAAATCGCGAACAAAGCCTTTTTAGGTTTGCGTTGGTTTCTATCTCCTCGATAGTGGAGTTGGCATCAATGAGTCTTTAATCGCACCGTCAGCCTGAGACTGCGCTTTTGACAATTCCTCCGGTTGTGCAGACTATGTTTGCCTTGGTTTTGACGATCTAAAACGCTTGTCTAATAAGTCCAAGTTCGTCCATTTCCGAACTTTCTTCCGTCGCCAATAAAACAGATGCCCACTGCCTATTTTTCCGCCCGGTTCCAAATGGTTTGCTTTTCTTTTCCTGCCCCAGGTTACCGATGCTTGTGATGTTTTGACCCATCAATTCCCTTTTTTTGTTCCTTTGGAAAAGCCTTTGGCCCCCTCTCTTTTCTTCCCTAGAGCAATGTGCTGGCCTAGAATCCTTTGGAAGGCTTCCTGCCCATTTTTGGGCCCGGACGATTTCCCGGGCTTTGTAGTTGCCAAACGGGTTGTTGGCCTCCCCTCCCCTCGATCGATGGGGTGGATTCTCCTGCCCGCCGCCCAGAAAGGGCTCAAGAGGGTGTGCCTGGTGTTTGGTGGGCGGCACACCAAAGTGACGGTCCGGGTCCCAACACCCCAGGGAGAAAAGGCCCACGGGGCCCGCGCGCCGGGTTCACCGAAACTTTTCCCTCGGCCCGCCCAATAAGGCCGGGGGGAAGGTTCCCGGCTGAACTATCCCGCTTTGGATGCCCTTTGGAGGTGCGGGGATTTGCAGGAGATGGGTGTGCCCCTTCCGTCCCTACAAATTAGTCGCGGGGAAGGGGGAGGTGTTCCGTAGCCGCCTCCCTACCCATTGCACTGGGGCGCGCACCCGCTGATCGGGTGGAGGGCCGGGGGAGGGACATTCGGCATGGGTGTCGAACTCTCCCTTTCTGCGGCCAAATGGGCGTAACATCGGGCCCCGCGGGGTTGGGGTTTGTCCGAGGTCAGGGCTCCCCCAGGCTAAGTAACATACTCGGGGAGTCTGTTCCGATTACAGGGGCCGAGAAGGGCGCGCTGGCCGACGCGCCGGGAGGCAGATGCCGTAGGGCCGAGATGACCCGCGCGGGGGGTTGAGATGGTGGGCACGTTCCGTAAACCCAAAACTTAGGAAAGAAAAACGTGGTGGTTTTTAGTCTGCAAGACTCCGAAATGTTCACGGGATATTTTGAGGATATCGCTTAAACCGATATCCCTTCTTTGGGATACCAATGCACACACGTAATTGACGGTCCTGGGAGGCTTGTATTAAATTGAATGCAGCTTTCCGCAGAAAGTGTGGGAGTTACAAAGTCATTCCTGTGACGTTTACGGGATCCCCTGTCGCGTATCCTTAGACCTGACGTCATAGTACTTAAATCATAAATTTATTTCTTATCCCAGCTCCGCTTTTCGTAATGACAATTGGCGGTGGGGCTTTCCACGTTAGCCATATAAATGTTCGCGGTTTTCAACCTTCGGTAGGGGCCCGAAATTTTGGGTTTTCGCGGTTTACAGCGGTGGCGGGGTGGTTTTGCTCTTTTACGAAATAACAGTTTGAAACCGTCGTCCTCTTATCTTCCGGACGCGTTTTTCCTTAGTAGGTCTATATCCATAATAAGTTTCCGACTCCGGTCGGAAATTTTTTGACCACAACCCGGAATATTGTCAGGGGGTCGTAAGTCGGCGTCTGGGTCAGTTATGGCGGGCGGGGGCCCGGGGGCCCGGGGCAAGCCTGCGGCGTTTTAAAGGTGCCCAGTTTGCGTTTTATCTCCCGAATATTTCGGGGCTGTCTGCGCATATATTCCTCTGGGAGAGTCCATGTTTTTAGGCCTTTGGGGGCGATCCCTCGGCGTGTTAACGTCTAACCTCCCCATCAGTGTGGGGAGGTGTTCCTCTTTTGAAACTTAACTTTAAGGCGCTGGTGTACCTATGCCCCTTTGCGGCAAAGAAAAGTAAATGAAAAAATAGCGTGTAAAGTGGAAAAAACTTTACGTGATTGGCCGCCAAGGCACCACTACACTAACTTTAGGGCACGGAAACCAGCACTAATTTGCTATACTATTTCCCGCGGAGCGCCAAAATATCCGTTCCGGGCGGCCTGGGCGAACGCTTATTTCACCCTCATCAACAATCCGGCTGCCTTTGTCCTCGACGGTTACGCTTCGCCTCTCCTATCATTAATATTTTTAACGTCTTAGAAATGACTTTGTATTGTAATAAAAGATAGGTTAAATGATTTTATCAATTTAATCTTGGTTTTTTCAATTTATCTGCTTCGGATCCTTTACAGGTCCGGTCGGGATAGAGTCTGAGAAATTGATTTTAATAAAAGTTTAATAAATATTATATGAATATTTTGTAATACAAAAAGTCTATTTAAAATGTACTAGAAACACTCATTAATCAATTTTTTGTAATTTTTGGTTTTCAGATCAACCTGGTAATAAAACAATGCTCAAAACAACTTTCGATCTGTTTTCTGTTGAAACTCATTTTTTGACAGAATCCGTTTGGAGCATAAATTAGATTTAAATATTTAGCATTAATTTAAAGTGAATGTATTTTAATGCTGCTTTTTTAATAACCTCAACTGGTCTTTTTTATAGTTTCAAGAAGCAGTTGTGTAGATAATTAAATTAAACTCTTCCTATAAAAATATTGGAAAAAAAAAAGAGTTATTGGAATCAACTAGGAATAAAAACGACTGACGCATGATGACAATGATGACTTTAAATGCATAAATGATTATTTGGAAGAAAGAATATTGTTTGCTTCTTATCTTAGGCGGTTAAAAGGTTTCAGATTTGTTCAGATCCTCAGCAAATATTAAGCCAATCCTTATTAAATATTTACAGCTTGGGAAAATGAACGTAAAAAACGGATACAATGGCTGTGGCTTTGAAAAATAAAAACAAAATATTGAAGGATTACGTACGGGTTTGAGGCGTAATCTTAAGAGATGGAATACCCTAGTTTTTTTTTCTGTTTTTTGTTCATTGTAATATAAAAATATAAAGAATTAACTTCGTATAAACTCTGTAAAAACGTCAGAAATGGGTTTAGACTTAAATACGATTAAAAATTATTGGGTCCCTTTTCCAATCCTAATGTCTTATTTAAAGACAATTTCAATTATTTTTTCTTTATATGTTTATTTTCTGTTTATTTAATTTATATTAATATAAAAAATTTTGAGCCACAAGGTTATATTTGTTCACAAGGCGCGATAATGTTAAAACGCATAAACAGTAATTACATTTATGGGAAATTTTTTTTACGTAGCCCAATATGGACAAAATATTAAATATCATTTTATTGTCATTGTACAATTTTTAATTTAATATCAATTTCTTTACTGCGGTACAAACAAAAGTCTAATATGTTTAAATAAATTTACACCACCGCACGGTATTGGATTTTGGATCTAATAATTCATTACGCCATTTGAACTGCCCCATCTGGGTTAAATTTGTCAAGTAATTATTCGCCCATTAAGGGTTCCAATTGGGTATTTCCATAGCAAAAGATTTTGCACCGCAATTTTGTTTATCAGGATACCGCAAAATATAAATATAAATAAATAATTAATTTTACTTAAGTGACGGATTCCTTTAAGTTAATTTATCATTCTATACATATTTTTTTGTACTAGTTACAGCACATTTTAATGGAATTCTAGCACTTTTTTAGCACTTTTGATTTACGACAAGATCAATTCGGCTTTTAGGATAGTTTTATGAGTTTAAAATGTGGCTGATAATGTAAATAACAAACACAGATTTATATACGTGTAAGGTATTAGCTTAAATGTATTTCTCCTTAATACAACAGTTGGAAAGATATCCGTTAAAGTTATAATATTTTCCATTATCCTCAAACGAATAGCAATTTTGTGTTCGTTGGGATATATATATATATATATATATATATATAGTACAAGAGTTACCAATGAATAACTATAACATTTTGTAATGGCACTAAATTTCGGGACATTATTAAAAATATTTGTTAACCCTAGGAAATTTATTTACACGCATACTTAATTATTAAAATATACAGTACCAGTACACTAACAGTTTAGAAGTTGATTTGATTGAGTTAAGTTGATTGAACTTTCCTTCCTGCTAAAAATTAAAAACTATTATAATTTCCACGGAAATAGTAATCCCCAGGAAGAGTACAACAATCGAGATACCGTGCTCTACGCAAATCCCAAAAAAAATGTCTTTTTTTTGCTTCCTGTATAAAATTTGTAGTGTACATTTTTATAAATCCTAAGAGAGTATTCAGTCGAAAATTATATTGTAGCATTAACACGACTACACCAGCGAAAATTTAACATATTTGTTCATTCAAATTATTGTTTGTATTTTAATGAGCAGTAAAATTAAAAAAAAACTTACATTTATTAAATTTGTATTTACTAATTAAATTAGATACATATTTTTACATCAATCTTATCATACCTAGGTCATCAATAAATAATATGAATAGGATCTATTTGTTTTAGCTTATTGATAAGTAAACTAAATATTTCTTACTAACACTAAATATAAAGCAATAAATATATTTTTTAGCAGTTTTGTGATGTGTGCATTCGTAACATTGCGAGCAAATACATAAACAATTAATTTAACATACTACTTGCACACGTACTTTTATAATTATTTAACAGGGAAGCGTCTGGGGTAGTCCGACCACGCTACTTCTGCCACAAATCAGTAGTTAAGAAACGCCTACTGTTGGCTGGTTTGAAGGGCGTAAAATGATTATGAATTGATTTGCAGTGGTATTTTTGTAACTGTTTTGTCAATTATACCCTTATTTTATGACGAAGAAACGTTGCGAGGCATGCACGTTCTATATTTCAAACAATTTTGGTTGTTGATGGTATAGTATATTGATTTATAACACAGTAAACTTTAACTGGTATACATAAAACACTTCTATCTTATACAGTATTGCTTTTAGGAACATCCAAAACAAATTCAGAAAATGTACTTTTATCAAAGCTGCTACTGAAAATTAGAAGCGTGGTGCTGAATGACAATTTTACGAGATTCCTATTAGACAGATATTGTGTGGGCGCTGGAACTTCGAAATAAAAGTTGTTCACTTCGTGGAAAGGAAGATATGTTCCAATAAACAAGGGTAAAAATAAAATGTCTGATAATGAACATGGTGTGTTAAGTGATATAAATTATAGAATTATCACTGACAGGTCAGCGTTTGATAAGGTGCATTAAATTCACAAACTAAGTGCTATGTATTTTTTGACCCTCTTCCCAAAAGATGGAGGTACTCAATTTGGAGCGTATATTTTTGAAGCTTATACTTCTTTAGGCGCGTCATGAAAAAATTATGAGATTGAAATTTTACGATGCGTCACACAAAATTAACAGTTTATAATGAAAACGGTGAAAATGTAATAAGGTCCATATTACATAGTGATAAGGTTGATTTTGTGTAGTGATAATGGAGTTGTCGTTTTTATTTGCGATAGTTGTTGCATAATGTGCTCTATGAGTTAGGATTAGTTCGTTTTGGTATATATATATATATATTATTAATAATATATTTATATTATTTAAATATATATTAAATATATTATTATATAAATATATTAATTTTTGTAATGATGTTTATTCAACTTGATATAATGGTAATATTTTTATTCATTTAATATATCAACATTGTGATTTATCGATTTTATTCGTTTTAGATAAGCGCCATCTAGTCACACATAATCAAAGCTTCGATTTATAGTACCGCTGTACAAGTAAGCCAACATCTCTTAGAATTCTACATTTGTACGCAACAGATGGCGCTGAACTACCAGTTATATGATATATCAAAGTACGTCTGGTGTATCCATAAATTCTTAATCGAATTATTTATGATTAGTTCTTGTAAATCTATCATCTTTAATTGTCTTAATTATTTTTGATTGATATTACTTATATTTGTGAATATTAGTGAAAAAATTGTGCTTATATACTTTTCAAGTGCTCCAATATAATTGAGGTTAACTATCCGTATGTATTATTTATTGATATAAATTAAAATACTTTTATTTAATATAATTAACTACTAAATATTATTAAATTATTAATGTTAAATACTTATTATTGGTTATTTAATGTTCACAAAATAAAGAAATAAATTTAATAAAACATTTAATAAAAATTTGTGATAAAATTAAAATTGAACATCAAATTATAATATAAATTTTAATATTTGCTATTAAATTAAATTCGATTTTTGAATTTATTATTAAATTTATTTTTAAAATATTAAATAATCAATAATAAACATTTAAAATTAAGAATCTTATAATATTTAGTACAAATTTTGTCTTATATATTTATTATTCTCTAAATTTTGTTTTAATAATTATATATCTATATATATATATATATATATATATATATATATATATATATATATATATATATATATATACTATCTATCTTATCTTCTTATCTTCTTTATATATATAACATGAATTGCTGTTCGTTAGTCTCACTAAAACTCGAGAACGGCTGAACGGATTTATCTTATCTTAGTCTTGAAATGTTCGTGGAGGACTAGGGAAGGTTTAAAAGGCGAGAAAAATCGAATATTCCAGGAAACCCTAAAAACAGCCTTTTATATTTCCCATACAAACGTTTTTAAATTATATGTAGAGTGAATTTGAACTTTATTGCTATTCAATAAAGTTCATATCAATAATAATCACTCACTGTTGTCTAAGCAATTTAGTTGTGTTCCTAACGTCAACGAGTCAATTTGCAATTTATTACCGCTGCATAAAGTTCAAATTCAATCATATCTGGCTGACCTCGGCAGACTTCGTACTGTCTTAATCGATAAACAAATACCTAAACTTTGGTATAATTAATTTCAAAACAAACAAACGTATTGAATAAAAAAAATTTTTAATGAAGCATGAAGTTTTTATTATTTTCGACACAATGATGCTTACTTAAAAAACAGAGTTTTCTTTAAATACTGGCTATTTATAAGGTTTTAATTTCTTAACAGACACACACTGTTATGATACAGTTTGTTCAATTTTGACATTAGATTTGACAATGACAACCAACTAATATGCTCCAATTATTCTGTCGCACTTCAGAACACGGAGATTTGGCTTAAAGCAAGTAAACTCAAAATAAATAGAAAATCATAATACGGAAATAGTATTACGATTGACGATATTGTGTTACGATCAAAGTTACGATATTCTATGAGTGCATCCTTCTATCTTTGTGAGTGACGATTACCGCTACGTGCGCGAGAACTTTGCTTTGATCCTTTGGATAATGACATTCCAAAGTGTCTTTTTTTGTTGATATTTTGTGATAGTGAAACTTTACTTTAAGTGCTACGTTAAGTGAGCGAAAAATTTTCTCACTTTGATTAATTACGTTAGATGCCGAGGAGAAGACGACCTAACAGGTCGTCGCAGTCAATCAAATGGAAGAGCTACCTCACGTGCTAACCGCACTGATGACCAGAGAGAGACAGATCAAGAAATAGTCGTATTGCTAGTCAGAATTGCGTTATTTATCGAGTGACAATGAAGTGAATAGGCTTAGAATGCAACGAGTTCTGCACATCAAACAACAACAGCGAGCACGACATTATGAAATTGAGCGATCCGAGAGGCAGTGCTCTGTAATTCTCGAGCGAGCTGCATTCCATTATGATCCGGCATGATTATTGTGCCGACAAATCGGTAACAATTGGAAATGAAATAGTTTGTAAATATTGTAAGGCGTTAAAATACACTGGTGAATCTACTGGATTATCAGTTGGGAGGCAAAGTAAAATTGCTAATGGTCCCGCACCAAATCCTTTACGTTCTTTAGTTTCTGGGATTGGAAATGATTCTAAGCACTTCTTGGCCAACATTAAATATAACAACTCTTTTGATCATCATTTGATCTCAGAGATATCATTTAGCGCTACATATATATACGGGACAATTCTATGCCCACTTTCAAGGTTATACCAGAATATTTTTATATATTTAAGTTTGTACTAAAATATAATATATATATATAAAATAATTAATGTAAAAATTAAAAATATTACAAATACAAGGACAAATTTATCACTTATCGGGTCACTGTTACCACTACCTGATGCAGATCATCAATTTTACAAATTTATTTTATGGCAATTCAGATGCGGAAGTTGATAATCGTTGTGCTCACAATCCAACAGTGAAGAGAACCATTGTCCACGAATTACAAATGTTTCTTCATCAGAATAACAATTTAATGAACATGTTCAAAATAGCATTGGATCGGATGCCATCTGATAGCCATAATATTATCATTCGAGCTGACAAAACACCTGGTGAACACACAAGGAGGTTTAATTCACCTACCATTGATGAAGTGGCTGTTGTCATTGTGAGAAAAATTTAAAATCTAGAGATATTGTTCTTCATCGTCGGAATAGTGACTTAAAACGTGTATCTGAAACACATAGGAGCTACGATGGATTACAATATCCTTTGATCTTCTGGCAGGGGAAGATGGATATCATTTAATATTTAAATGGCAAATCAAGTAAAGGTAAATAAATTGAGCAGAATTAAATAATATTTTAAATCTATTTATTCTAAGAAACGTTTATTATTTTTGATTGCAGGTGCTGAAAGCAACAAAAAAGTTAGTGCTATAATTTCTATTCATACAGATTCATGATCCGTCAAGGTGAAATAAATCATATTTTGATGTGTCAACGACTTTTCATCAGTTTGCAGTTGACATGTATGTCAAAATTGAGACTGAACGATTAACATACATTCGTTTGAACCAACGACAGCTACGATCAGAGGAATATATTCTCCGACGCTTATAAATGCCGATGCAGTGAATAATTTAGGAAGAATGACAATTTTGCCAGCCACTTATATAGGAAGCCCACGCCACATGCACGAATATGCTCAGGATGCTATGTCATATGTTAGGCATTATGGCTCTAGACTTATTTCATTCATTCATGTAACCCAAATTGGTCCGAAATCAAGAGGAATTGCTAGCCAAACACCAGTTGTTAGACATGACATAATTGCCAGAGTTTTTAAACAAAATTAAAATCTCTGATAAATTTCTTAATAAAGATTGTGTGATAGCTCGATTCCGTTGTTGGATGTACTTGTGAATAGCAAAAAATTTACCTGGTTAGTTGACAAAATAAGGCCAAATAGATTGATTCCATAATTTCGCTGAAATTCCAGATGAAACAGTTGACCCAAAATTGCATGGTAGTTACCAAACATATGATACATGGACCTTGCGGACTTTTCAACTACAATTCACCCTGTATGGTTGACGGCAAGTTCCAAGCGATACCCAAGAGACTTGCTTCGAAACCATAACGGGAAATGATGGATACCCATTGTACGTCGGCGATCAGTTGCGGACAATGGGCGATCAGTAGTTGTGAAGGTAAAGAACAAAATGTTGATGTAGACAATCGTTGGATTGTGCCATACTCGCTAATATGTCAAAGCTTTTGAGACCACATCAATGTGGAATATTGCAACTCTGTAAAGTCGATAAAGTACATATGTAAATAGTAACAAAGGCAGCGATATGATGTCTTCGCTGTAACCAATGCAAATGATGAAATATCACAGTACCAGATGGGCGCTATGTAAGTAGGAACGAAGCAATTGCCGTATATTTTCATTTGCGATCCATGAAAGATACCCTACAGTAGTCTATTTGGCGGTCCATTTAGAAAATGGTCAACGAGTTTATTTCAATGAATCGAACGCGGCAGACAGAGCGGCACGTTTACCATCGACAACATTAATAAGTTTCTTCACAGTCTGTCAAACTGATGATTTTGTTCGCACTTTTGCTGTATGCTGACATGCCACGCTACTACATATGGAATGCATATCGAAATCATTTCAGCGTCGAAAACAAGGAACACCAGTTGAAGGACTTCCAAATGTTTTGCTTCAGACGCTCTGGGTCGCATCTACACAGTACATCCAAATAACGATGAATGTTATTATTTGCGATTGTTGTTGGTGAATGTTCGTGGTCCGACATCGTTTAAACAACTGAGAACAGTTAATGGACAGCTGTGCGACTTATCGTGAGCATGCCAACTATTCACATTTACTTGAGAACGATTCGCACTGGGATGATACGCTCAAGGATTCCGTAATATCTTCATCGCCGCATCAAATTCGTACATTATTTGGGATTATCATATCGACATGTTTCCTTCGAATCCAAAAGATTTGTGGGCTAAGTATAGAGATGACATGTCTGAGGATGTTTTGCATCGTGTGCGCCGTGAAACTTTTAATCCTACACTACTAATGACTGTAGAAATTTACAATAAGACATTGATCATGATAGAAGTATGTGTTTATTGATAGCAAAAAAGTATTGTCGTTTCGCGCATGGACAATTATACGTCGCGTGTTCGCGCGTGAAAACCGTCTTTTTGTTTATTTACGCACCACAAAACAAAAACAAAAATATAGTTTATGAGAAAGCTTTAAATTGATTAACAAACTGTATCAAACAGTATGTGTCTGTTAATAGAAGTTAAAACGTTATAAATAGCTCAGTATTTCAGGAAAACTGTGTGTCGAAAATAATAAAAACTTCATGCTTCATTAAAAAATGCTTTTTATTCAATACGTTTTGTTTGTTTTGAAATTAATTTATACCAAAGTTTAGGTATTTTATTTATCGATTGAGGCGGTACGAAGTCTGCCGGGTCAGCTAGTTATATATATATTGTTATTATTATTAATAATATATTATTATATAAATACAATTAATTTTTGTAATGATGTTTATTCAACTTTGATTAATTAATGAATAAAAATATTACCATTATGGTAATATTTTTATTCATTTAATATATCAACATTGTGATTTATCTATGGAATATCTCTTAGAATTCTACATTTGTAAATCAAATAGATGGCGCTGAACTACTAGTTATATGATATATCAAAGTACGTCTTAGAATCCATAAATTTGAATCGAATTATTTATGATTAGTTCTTGTAAATCTATCATCTTTAATTATTTTTGATTGATATTACTTACTATTTGTGAATATTAGTGAAAAATTGTGCTTTATATACTTTTTCAAGTGCTCCAATATAATTGAGGTTAACTATCCGTATGTATTATTTATTTATTGAATTAATTATTTGCATGCAATCAAAAACTATTTTTTAATGATGCCAAAGAAGTATATCTTCTCACGCGCGTACATAAGTACACGCACCCATTTTTTAATATATGTTACCTCGTTGCTTCGTTCCTAAAGCTCCTTTTTTAATCATTCTTTTTTTAATAGAGCATGACGCAGTCTATTACTTTGCAGATACAAGGGTGGTCGGAAAAGTTTCCGACCTAACAATCATAAAAGATTTTTTTTTCATTGAAAAAAAATCGTAGGTCAGTCTCCTTGTAACTCTACACACTTCTCCCAGCGATGCTCCCATCTCTGTAACCGGTCCAAATAGTACGTCGTTTTCTCTGCAAAATAACTGTTCACAAAGGTGAGGCCTCCTCATTTGACGAAAATCTTTGTCTTCCGAGCGCAGTTTTTAGATGAGGGAACAAAAAAAGTCGCTTGGGGCCAGATCTGGTGAGTAAGTATCTGGGATGGTCAAGCAGTTGAAACCGTACCTCGTGGATTTATGCCATAGCAACCGCTGAGGTGTGAGACGGCGCGTTGTCTTGGTGAAACAGGATTTTCTTTTTCTGCACATGTGGCCGTTCTTCCCGCAATTTTTGCCTTCAGCTCGTCAAATAATGATGCGTATGCTCCTGTAATGGTTTCGCAAAACTCGGATTTATTTCGCCAAACTGCGCCAACAGAGTTTTGGAAATGTTCATTCGAACATGTTTTTGGTCTAATGTGAGCAAACGCGGCACCCAACGCGCGGACAGCTTCTCATGTATAAATCTTGATTTAATATTGACAAACACGTTCATTGGACATTTTCATAAACTCTGCTATCTCTCTCTCACTTTAAGTCGGCGACCGTTTAACACCATTTTGTGAACTTTAGCAAGTTATCGCTCAGTAGTTGCAGTTTTTAGACGTCCCGACGTTCATGGTCTCCCAAGCTCTTACGGCCACGTTTAAATTTTATTTATTTATTTATTTAAACTTTTGCACTAAGTGTACATAGGCGGACTTAATGCCAAAGGCATTTTCTGCCAGTCAACCTTGGGGTGATGCAGAGATAAAAAAGTAGGGAGGTGCAAATATCTGTAAGTTAGAAAAGAAAAGTAATTTAAATATATACTAATAAATAAATTTATAATATATATATATATATATATATGTATATATACTGCACTAAACATATATAAATGTTTACATTTAAGCATTTGATGTATTAAATATATTTTACATAAATAAATAATATATATATATATATATATATATATATATATACATACATATCTAAAATAGTAATATTATATCTGTAAACATATCTGACTAAATAGTTAAATTTGAGTTCATAAGCAAGTGCTCTTTTACCTTTCTCTTAAAAGACACAAAACTTTCCGCCGTCTTGATTTCTAGAGGTAACTCATTCCATAAGAGGACAGACTGTACGAAAAAGGAGGAATGCATGAAGTCAGAACGATGAATAGGGCATTGGAGTAGACGAGTATGCGTCGAACGAAGATTTTTGTTGCTGACATCGCATAAGTATTGAAAATGGGAAGATATATAGGACAGCCACATGGTAAATTCAGCTGGCCAAATTTCACTTGTGGTAAATGATGGTAGAGTCTCCATACATAGAGTCCATCTCATCTTTGATTTGTGTAGGCGTTGCCTTTCCAAAACAAAAATTTAATGACAGCTCAATACTCAATTTTTTTCCATTTTCACAAAAACACTCACTTCTACTCACTAAACTGACTGTCAAGTAAAAACTGCGCGTCTAAAATGGCTCGAAACTTTGGTGAGTAACTGTTAAAATATGCACAACTACATTCACTAGCTTTTATTAATGAGTGGCGCCATCTTTGAGTTGAGGTCGGAAACTTTTCAGACCACCCTCGTATATGTGATTCTCCGAATGGTAATGTAACACTTTTTAGCTTTCAATAGTGTTCCAAATTACGATATTACACCTCTGTTTACTTTCAAATTTATTAGATGAAAATAGATATACCTGGCAAAATTTTTTTTCTACATTAAACCGGGCCGCACCGCTGATGCGGTATGGAGAGGCTGTGGGAGGAGGGGACATTCGGCATGGTGTCGTCGATCTCTCCTTCTGCGGCCGAAATGGAGCTAGCGGCGGCTTAGCATCCGGGCTGCCGCTGGAAGCTGGGAGTCTTATCTCTGCGTAGGCTGGGAACTCTTGGCTTGAAAAAAAAGACTCGGGGGAGTCTGTTACCTAACTACTGGGCCGAGACGAAGGGCGCGTTAGTTCCGACGCACCCAGAGAAAAAAAAATCTATTGTACTATAGAATAATTGTTTCAATATAGCCCCATTTGATTTACCAACCTATTACATTTTGTCAACACATTGCTTTATAGTAAAATTTTAGAACAGATTTATGTGACAGTTTTTTATTAAATGTAATAAAGTGATAATGACATACAAATTTTTATTTTACTTTTAACGATATTGCAGTTGCGGCCATACTTATAGTAGACATAACATTTTGTGCAGGCCTAGAAAAAGTTTTTAATTTTAGATCAAGATTAATCTAATGTTTTACATTACAATAATCTTGATGTAAAACTAACAAAATTGTTAGCTTCAAAATATTGCAAAGCTATAAGATTCGATCATTGTAATTTTAAAATAATTAACCCTATTGACTGATTGTGCTGATCGCTCTCACCACCCTCAGTAATTATTCATACAGCAAATTGAAAATTGGATTCGTCCAATATTTCTTCTAGTAATTTACGAGGTTCGCTACAATTATCATTGGAGTCTAATCATAACTTTTGTTTTTGTTGGACCTACTGTTAAAATTTGTATTGAATTAATAATATGGTGTACTTTTCTATCTAAAGCACGAACTTCTATTTAATATTTTTTGTTAGATATATAACAGCAGTATTGGCTCTTTGTAGGTTTGAATCCCGCGGAGAAACAACCTTGTGATTTCGTTGTTTTTTGATTGGTTAGGACAATATGGGCAAATCACCTGAGTGTCTGTGAAGGCAGGCGTCGGATGGGTATGTAAAAAGTCGGTCCTGGTGGTCATGATGAAGAAGAAAAATGACAAGATGAAAGAGAGACTCGTAGATATATATCACTTGATACTTGTCTTAATAACATTTAATTTAGAGAAATCATTGTATAAAAAACTGGGAAAGCTTTTTTTCATTAATTTATTCGGAACGATATTTTTGTAGCAATATTGAATTGTCATACAAAAAAACGTTTCGTTCGTGCGCCCCTTGGGAGCGCAAAGAAAATTAAATATCAGTGCCAGATTGTAAGCACGTGGACCTGTAAAAGTTGAGGTTTTGAATATCGGTATACCAATTGAAATTGTTACATTAAATTTCTTTACTACTTATTCGGTGACCATTTGCGTTATGGACTAGAAAAACTATTGTTAAAATTATTAAAGTCTTAAGCATTCACATCGAATATTAAGTTTAATTTATTCGCATAAGTTTATGACCTCTCGATAAAAAAAAGATTGGTAAAATCAGTCAATACATTTTTAAAATTAAATTTATAAAACATTTTAAAAACTGTATGTGACTCACTTTATAGTATTATCAGCAATTGTTAAAAAAAATTGAAAACCTGATAGGAGTGAAAAAATATAAATAAAATGGAAGTTCTCCAGTCGATTACGACTACGGCGGCCGATCTATATTAGGGATCAGCCAACTGCGCATGAGATATTATAGTGTAAGCGCAAACACAGGCGCTCTCCCTGTTCTTTTATATTCCCAAAGCCCGATGGGACAGATAAACAGTCGGTCCTGCGACTTTTTACATGCCCTTCCGACGCATGGATAATTTTACTCTTCAGATTACCCTAACCAACTAGGAAAAACAATGAAAATTGATGAGTCCCTGCAGGATTCGAACGCATGACCTCCAGTTTCTAAAGCATACGCCCTTACCAATAGGCTACGGAAGCAGGAGTAGAAGAAATATAAGAACTAGATCACACATTTATATGAATTCCGCCACCACCACCTAGACCTTTATATGAATGGAAAACAGTGTATCGGTAAGAGATAAAAGAGAATTAATCAAAACAATTTTTTAAATAATGCTATACAGCATATCCTTCTTCTGTTTAAAATATCTGATCATGGTGGAATAGCTATATTAAGAATCTAGACTTTAAGACTAAGGAATTGGCATCCCCATCCAACCCCGATAACTAAGAAAAGCTTGATAAGGATATTGGGCGACAAATACATAAACTTCCTTTCCTTGTGTTAATATATACATAATTTGTAGGTAAGATCACTAACATACGAAGAAAATATTATGGTAATTTTATCAATAATACAATGTTTATCCAGTGTTGAGAATCGACATTTTACCTTCTGGCGCAATAGTCTGTAAATCAAGAACTCAATCAACAAAATAAGAACATTCCATTAATTTCGTTTTATTACAGTATAAACACTATGCCAAGGGGGATGCAAACAAAGTGACTATTATATATTATAGATATTACAGTTAGTAAGCGTACGCGCAAACTCAGGTGAGGCTTCTTCCTTCATTCTTAAAATCCAACAGAACTGATAGCAGACACAATCAGAGAGAGGTCAGTCGCAGGACCGACTTTTCACGTGCCTATCCGACGCGTGGATCATCTTTCTTTACAGGCAATCGGGTCATAAGCCCCAGTTCCTAGTTGGTTAGGACCATGCCCTAACAACCTTAGCAGCTTAGAAAAATAGTTGGGCCCTTGCAGGATTTGAACCCACGACCACTGGTTTCTAAAGCACAAGCCCATACCACTAGGCTAAGAAAGCAGTTAACAAAGAAAAATATGGGATTTACTATAATATTGTTATCGGCGACATTAATAAAATTTAACCCACAAATATATTTACGTTAAAGTTTTGCTTACTTATCATTGCTTAACCTATATATATATATATAGGCAGGTTAGCAGGTTTAAGTAAATATTTTTAATTCATTGGTATCATACGCATCTTATTTTCTTATCTTTATCACATAACTTTCTTGTGTTTATGCGGATACTACCCATGATTTAATAAACGTTACTTTAACATAGAGTACTGAGCGTTTATTTTAATATTTCTTTTAAAGAAAATTAATGTTAAATCATATTGGAATAGTTTAATCTAAAATAAAGGAAATTCATTGAGCTGAGAGAGTATTGTTTTAGGAGACAAGTTAGACAATGAGGCTTTATGGAAAGGGATAGACTGGTGAACAGTAAAATTCTTTGAAAAACAGTCTTACAAGAAGTGGACATAAACCAAACTATTCCACCAGAAAAAAAATTCCGTTATAAAGTCTTAACTAGAGATCTGCCTATCCGGCAAAGAAATCTCATACTGTTTAAGACTGATAGTGGCAGATATTTCTAGTAGACCAGATTTGGAAAGGATGAAGAAAGGAGGAAGGAAAGGATTTTATTTTTCTAAAATTTGAAACCTAATAGCTAGCTAACAGAAGCGAGTGACGACTTAAGAAAAAAGCCCTCATAGCAATATAAACATGTCTCAGTTAACTCCTAAAAACGTTTAAATGTACGAAACTAACATTATTTTAAGATAACTAGAATATTATTGTACTATATATAGTTTTAAGTCATATCTTCACACTATTATTAATCATTTCTTTAAATTTTCATAGTTGTATAATGTAATAAAACATTATATATTCAATGAATACTGTAAAAGATATATCAAATTTAATTGTATGGCCAACGCAACCATGGTAATTACTAGGTAAACGAGACGTGACGTTCAATGTTTAAAGGCATGAGAATTTGTGATGCAAAAGGCAACATGGACTATAGGAAGGTTGTATTACTTTTCATCCGGTGAATGTTCTCCTCTTGCTGTCGCTTTACTTTAAAATAAAGTATACAATGAGGTTTAAAAACACAAAATGTTGTGTCTAGTACTATATGAAGTGGTAGCGTGTTTAAAAACAAGCAAAGCAAGCAAGTGTGAGCTTCTATATGTTGGTCTTCTGATGGTCTTAATTCCCAGCAAATAAGATTTCTTTAGATATCCTAAAATGTACAATTGTTTAAAATCTGTTTTGAGAGGTAAAGCCACTGCTAATAAAATTTTGACAACTTTTACAATAATAAATTAATTCCAAGTGTAAGCTTGTACTTATTCACAAATAAACATACAAAAATATACATTAGATATACACATCATATACATTACAATTATTTATATAATTATATATATATATACATCATAATTATATATATATATATATATATATATATATATATATATATATATATATATATATACATATATATATATATATATATATATATATTTTCGATTTAAGCCGGTCTAAACAGAATTAACGGAAGACGATTTGATGAATAGCAAAAATTTTCAAATTTATTAAGGCATCGATAAAAAATTATCAGATTCATTGGTCTGCCATGTTCGCTTTGCATAATTCTTTTAAATGTTTTTTGAAAGTATATCAAGGACTAAACCAAGCCAAATCAAAGTAGTTTCATTACGATATTTTATTTAACATGCAATTAGATGGAAGATTTGGCTACTTCTATTTAATAGTTGAAAGTTGGACAAGAGTTTTATGGTATATATATGTAAAATTCTATTGAGATAAAAGTAATTAATTACACATAACGTGACACAAAACGCGGCAAAGCCGTGTTACCGAGTGCTTAGGATGCTATGGAAGCTAATTTATTTACCCGTTCGATCATTACGTCTAATAGTACATCATTTACCTCAAAGTGCGTTTTCGCGTTATACTCAATCACATTATTATTTTAATTATAATACCGTGTTTCATTTAAAGGATTTACGAGATGTTTTAAGCTACTAATTTAACGTTAAAGCTTTATTTACATAATTTCTAGACGATTTTCAATAACGTATATATTACTGTATATTTTGGCATTAGCACCTCAGCTTTATGTCATAATAAGAAGACCTATTAATTGTAAAAAATTATATAATAACTCAGAAGTTTTACTGTCGAAAAATATGACACTTAAAATCATTAAAAAACGATATTGCAGTTAAATTCATAATAGGGTTTTTCTATTTATATGCAAAAGTATCTAATGTAAAAGTTAAAAATGATTTATTTAATTTAGGCAGCTACTTTCTACTGAACACTTATCTTAATGTCAATAATTCATATAAAATTATTTAAAATAATATTATAGCATGCTCATATATACTAAAAATTGAAGTGAGTATTGATGAGTATATTCATTAAATGTTGCTCTTTTCTTTCTAACAACAGTAAATAGGCAACTCGGACTTAGATTCTACCGAAACAATCACGTCAAACATATAAAGCGCAGAACGGAGTATTTCAAAGAAATCAGTGTATTGTCACTAATACGATGCACTAACGGAATGGGTTCATATTAATATCGATAACTACAGAATGTTCACTAACAAACTTTGCTGAAAAGCGCAGACAGTATGATTTAAAGAAGTTTTAAAACCGTATTAATTTATTTCATTTCGTTGGTAGCCGGTTCCCTTATAGCAAGGGGTTTTATGTAAAACCTTAATTGATTAACAACTAATCACTATATAATTTATTTGCTTACATGGTATAATTTTTTTTATATTTAATAGACAGTCGAACTCGGATAAATAGAAAGAAAGATGTTTATCAAATGTAGCATGATTTATTGGTGAACACTACAATGATTACCCTCAACTGCTTTAGGCGCTGCAATAGCCACGCGGTGCTACTTCCCGGATAATTCCTTAAGCGAAAATCAAAGAGAATCGTAAAATGGATGACTGATGAATAATTTCCAATATCCAACATGCAACCTGATTGACTCTAAATCATGAAAGATGTAATTTTTTTCTGAATGAGGACATGTACAAGTCCAGATCTCTTCAATTGAGTTTGTAAAATGCGTTATAAAGTCCTGAAGACCAAGTTAAAATATTTTAACTTTAAATAATTTCAATTATATAAAAGGTTTTGTAACTTATTATATAATTGGGGTTAAACATAAAACTTAAAATATTTTCATTTTAGAACGGCTAAAAGCTTAATCAGATTCTTTACGGCGAATTTAGAAAGAATTTAGAAAACATACTACATATTCTTTTAAAATGAATACTTTTTTCTTATATCACATTAAAATTTCTTAAATATACTCAAATACTAAACATGATTTAATAAAACATTTTTAACTTTCGCGTATCTAATTTTTGAAGATCCTTGACCGCAAATGTTGGCTACAGAGGAAGAGCGGAGATTCAATACGGAGTGATTAAACATTGTACATTTGAATATACTTTCTGTGTCTGAAACGATTCTAACCGTGAAATTTAACACTGAGGCCGTGCTGGCAATGGACCTTCTGAAATTTTCGACCCTCGCGTAGACAGATCGAGACATAGACTGACCCTAAGACCGAGAATAGGCTACCTTAGCCATCAGCGCTAGCTGCGTCATATTCCTGTAATGCCACCTTTACGAGTCAGCCCGGGACAGACATAATTCAACCTTGCCTCCAATAAGGTTATGCGAAGGCAGTTCTCCGCGTAAAAGGAACGGGTTGAAGCAACTCAAATATAACAGAAGCATTTCATTCCAATATTTTATTACTCCCCTAGCACAATATAAAAAAATACTACAATATGATACATAATATAAATTACTAAGTAAACTATTTGGATTTTACCCGACATAAAAGTCTTGTCACGGATAATAACATATAAATTGTATGCAATAATTTGGAAAGATAACTTATTTTCCATAGACAGATAACACAATAAATACGTCTCCATATCAAAAGCTTATGGCAACATGTCTCTGAAATGAAAGCCCCTAATTTGAATGAAAGAAACATCTGATATTGATTGACACCTGTCACAGTGTGGTTTTTCATTATAAGCCTCATAGTTATATATCTTTTCTAACTCATAACTTATCGTAGTTTATGTCTTATTAACATAACCTGCGTCAGCCACTTCTTTTTACTATTTTTATAATTATGTTATTTCCGTATTTAACTTTATATCGCATTAAATTAAATTATATTATAACTACCGACAACTAACTTCGAATGATTTACAGCGGTGGTAGTCGAACGCCAGACTGAGGTGTCCGACTCCTTTTGCAAAGACTTAAATTCGAATTATAAATCCTGATGTAGCAATGTTAGCATTGGTTTCAACTATTTAATTATTTATTTTTTTTAAATGAAAAATAGTGTGATTTTGAAATCTAGAAAATTGGTTCACATTGTGGTAGCTACACATCATCCATTATTTACATCTAGCTGCAATTCGCTTTTTTCGCACAAGGTGATGGAAAAGAAAAGTTTCGTAGAATGTTTTTCAATTGAAGCGTACCTACATGTATACTAAGTGAGTTTCCATATCAAATCCACTTATTTACAGATTTTTCGCGTTACTTAAAAATATATTTATTCCCGACGTTTCGGATTCTTTTTAGCATCCATGATCACGGCAGATAGTTGATCATCTGGTATAAATCGATGTATATTATATTATACATCGATTTATACCAGGATGATTCGGAAGCAATAAAATTAAAAATATCCAAATTTTAATAGAGAAGATGGTTGGTCTTGCCACCTTCCTGGGATCCAATAATTTCAAAATTAAACGCAGAGTATAAAAACTACAAAACCGAAGAACAACATAAATACTTTTTGTCAAACCAACATCAAAAATTAAGAAATCGAAAGATATGTCAATTTTTATAAATAAAACTGAGGGTTATTCGAAAAACATACAGAGATACAGACATATACCAATTTAGTCTGCCCGTGATCATGGATGCTGAAAAGAATCCGAAACGTCGAGAATAAATATATTTTAAGTAACGCGAAAATCCGTAAATAAGTGGATTTGATATGTATAATCGCGTAAATAAAAGAAATAATTATGAGTTTCCATACTTAAAACATAAAATTAAATAGAAAAATTATCAATGCTTTTATGGCAAATAGGATCAATAAATATGGTCCCCTTATCTTTGAAGTTTATCTCGTAAAAGTTAAAACCAATATTTTTGTGAATTAAGACATAGAGAGTCTTATGCGCAACATACTTAAAAGTAATAGTTATTATACCTGAATTTATTATTTACAATTATTTGATTAAATTTTGTATGCTTTATATTGAACAACAGTACTGTGTTCCAGATTGAAGGGCACCGTAGCCAGTGTATTTACTGGGTAAACGACACTTAACATGCTATGTCTAACGGTAGGCAGCGTGTAAGTGATACCAGTATTGCCGATGTCTATGGGCATCGGTGACCACTTTCCATCAGGTGGCCCGACTGCTCGTCTGCCTGCGTATGCCAAAAATGTATATTTATTTATTTAATCTTCATGCACATATGGTACATAGGTGGTCTAAATGTCGTACATTTCCTACCAGTCAACCTTAGGCTTAACCTGCATACTGCAGCAAGAGATAAAAGTAATTAAGAAAGTATGGAAGGAAATTAAATACATATTTTTAATTCTATACATATACACATACAAATACATAGAATATACAATTACAACCAAGAAAACTTCGATAAGCGGTAAAATTTCCTGTACGCCAATTCTATTTGACGACATGTTGTAACTTCGGCGTCGGAATTACGGTAAATTTCATCGGACTGAATCAGCCAAGGTTTAACTTTATTCAATCTCTGATCTAATGAGAAATGTGGTGTTCCACTTCGTTAATAACGCACATAGCACGAATTCCAAATTGAATGGGAGCAATATGGAAGGCAAGATTTGTACTTTGAATTTCAGACGTTCTGAGCGCACTGAAGCGCTCATGGTTGCGAGATACATTGAAGATAATTCAAAGTGTAGTACATACATTTTATTTCCTAACACGAAAAATATAATTGTCATAAGTATTGGGTAATCCACAAAGCGAAGTTTTGTTCCAATTAATTTATATCTAACTTATCAGTTTACAAATAAACAGCCAAACAAATGGTGCTTGTTTTATAAGCCTGTAATCGTGAGTTCGAATCGTGTGGATCAAGAACTTTTTGTTGTCTTTGTTTTCTAACTGACTCTGTCAACAATGGTGAAATTGATCCTCGTTTATAAAACTATTTTCTAGGAGTTATGATACGACGTTAAAGTAAAATTTGCTGACAACTGATCCAACCATCGGATACTATTTGCTTATGTAATTATAGAGATCAGATGCCCAAATAAACTGTTATCTAGATAAATCGGGATATCTTTATTAATCATCCTTAAGTATTTTGAAAAAGTTACCGGCATATATTTCATTATCGGAGCTAGTCTTGCATTTTTTGGTTTAATATTTTTTTTTATTAACTTGACCGATATTGCGTCGATTACTTAACCGATTCTGAAGAAATAGATAAAGAGTGTAGCTTTTTAATGGTGAATAAAAAGGAACAACACAAAAATTGTGGCAAATCCGATTACTCAATAGACTTTCAGGTGAACACTCGTTTTGCACATCGGCCACTGATAAATTGGACAGCATGCGTGACTAAAACAGAATTTTGTTAAATAAGGATCCTGAAGTGTTGGTTAGTCTTATTCCTATCGGATATACTGCAAAAGTATTCCGGTTTTTGAAATCGTCTTGGATTTGGAAACCTTTTTAAGAACACAGGAATTTAATAAAGTGCTCCTTGGGTAACGCTGATTATTCTTATAAAACTTTCTGTACTTTTAACGGGTAAGGAAACGAGACATTTTGCTATTAACTAATAACTGATTTAGAAAAGGGGAATTAAGATTTTCGTTACGAAAATTACAAGTAAACTAAGGCGAAATCAGTAGCAAAATAACAGCAGGTAAAAGTGAAATATTAATTGATCGTTATACAACAACGAATGGGTAAAACAAGTTTACTAATTTTAAAAATATTAGGTCCTTTTATTGGGTATGGAAGTGAAACACAATACGTTAAAATTTATTTGAACTTGAAAATAGAACAATGGTGGTTGTGGCATTAAAACTGCTTATTAACGCATGAATACATTATTTTTTTTTAAATTGAAAAAAAAGTGCCATTAGGTTTTTTCCACTTCTAAATAAAAGTAGCAGAAGATATACCCACTAAAAATTATTTTTCGTCATTTTGGCTGGTTCCGAGGGTAGGTGACCTTTGGCGAACTCGGTGTGACCCAGTTTTAAGGTAATCATTTTGTTACATGTGTTGGATCACACGGACCATAACTTCTCGGGCCGGAGAAATAACTATTTTAATTCTTAAAAATGATTTCACTTTTTTTTTAGTAATTAGTAACGAAGACAAACGAGCAGTGCAAAAACGGCATTTATTTGTTTATGTTTGCCATTTTTGTACGGTAAACTTCATTTTTACCATTACCATTATATTTATATTTTTTCCATAGTTAATACTTTAAGTTTTAGGTAGAAGAAGCAATATGCGTAATAAATGACAAGTAAATTTATTTTAAATATTTTTGCAGTATAATTAATATTGTATTATGAAAGTAAACAACCATAGAATTTCCCAATATCCTAAAGAGATGAAACTAAAAAGATAAAAAGTGGAATTTTATTTCGAAATTATTCTGACTTCAAAACCGAAGAAGGAGAATATTAATAACTCCGTATTCTTGTGCCAGCTATTTAAACTATTTGAACTCTTTATTTTTATTAGAAAAATTTGTCACCTCGTTTACCTTCATGGCTTAAATACTGTTATGCACAAAGACATTTATTTTAACCAAATGCTAGAATGTGGAGGTTTTTTTAAACATGTATTAAATACTTCGTCTCGGATTAAATTCCATAAATTTATGAATTCAAAGATTTTCTCATCGGTAAGGGCTAAGCACTCGGTGTTAAGTGAACAAACTGCTCGTCTCATCGCTTCAGTGCAAAAAAAACGTGCAGAATAGAGCTGACCTTTCTCTCTTGAAATTAGAGCATTGACTTGTGGTCAAATCTAATCAGACAAACTCATAAAGGCCCGCCCAACGCCATATCGTCATGGTGAGGCCATGAGTGCCGTCGTTTGCCTTATTACATTTTACATCGAACTAAAGCAATCAAGGACTGCGTGACCAATAGATATGTGGCCATGAATCGGCATAGGGTGTATCTGGCAAATTATTTTCAACTATTCATTTAGTTATTGCCTGCTGCCTAAATCCTAAGGAATTATTTTTTGCAACACGTGCCCGTTTATCATTTTGTTTTTAAAAATTTAATTAAGTTCAAAATTCTTAATTAATTGCAACTAATCTGTAAGCATTTTAATATGGTTCACATTTCTTATAACGTGTTTTTTTATTTTTACAAGAGAGGGAGGTATTTAATCCTGGTTTTATTTAATGCATGTTACTTTGTTCGTTATTTCTTACATTACATAAGAATATCCTTAAAATTATGAGAGACCAGCTTACATCCACGAGGACGTCAAACGACAAAAAACAAACAGACAGACAAAAGCAAATTTTTCAATGGTTATTATAATGTGACTACATCTATAATGTTGCCATCAATGAGCCAACAAAAATCCTATAATTTTTCGTTTTAAAGGCCACATTGTCCTCTCCGCTTGCATCTATTTTCATACGGGCTTCAAAATCTGCTAAGACCGTAATAAAGTTCCGTTTATTTTATATTACTCCGTAAATTTTTGTAATAATACTTTGTCGTTATGAGGGTTTTATATCTATATTATTGTACAATATTAATGTGACCTTATAAAAGAACGAACTACGGATTTTCGAAGATAGTTTGACGTATGACAGCGGAAGTTAACAACGTGTGCTACAGAGCATACAATAAAAAAATACAGAATAAGATGAATCCCCTCGCATACAGTCTGCTTGTGACCATGGATACTGTAAAGTGAACATTGTGTAAAACGTTGCGAAAATCGTAAACAAAATGAAATACGATGAAATCCGTACAATCTTTTATTAAATCGTGTGTGTATATTAGCGTAAATACAAGGAAATATTACACAATAAAAAATAATTTTTTCTCGCGGCAATTAAAAATATATTATACATTTAAAATTTAGTTATTTCTAGACACGAAGGCTGAGAAATTTTTTTTGGGAATTTTTTGTGGTCCAATATTACTTGTTTTTTTTTTTATTTTACCATGGGGCTTTCGAACTTAATTATTTCAAATGGTATGATTAAAAAAAACATTTATTGCAACAATTAAGAACAATATTGATCAATAAAATAAATTTTGCTAAAGACATTTTATTTGGATGTATTAGAGATCGCTAAACTAACCTAAATTCTAGCTTTCATTACGTTAAGAGCTTTCGCGCACGCCCGTGGCACGTGTGATCTACAAATGAAAACAAGAAATTTCAACTTCACTTTTACAAACAATGATAAAGCAATTTAATGGGTACTATGAAAAGTACTTATTTCAAATATAAATTGTGTTCATTAATTTTGTAAGCAAATTATTAAATGTTTGAAAAATGTTTTATAAGAGTTACCTAATATTTCTTGATTTAAGATTGTACAAACTCATATAACATAATATTACTCCAATTTTTAGGCTTAAGCTATCACTCTTTATAAATAAGCAGACAGTCCGTTCCGAGCTCCGCGGTACGGACCTCTCTCGTGCGCTCCTGCAGACTCCGACAATATCGCATACGCGCTTCAGAGTTAGTTGGCGTGACAGTGTCGCCGCGTCAGTGTTTAATATAGTGTAGTGAGTAGTGCTCGCAGGCAGGTTCCAGCTTCTGGGCTAGATACATACACCACACAATAAGCCCACGTGGCATTTAGCTTGTTAAATTAACTTGGCTTGCTGCATTAGGTGGCAGCTAGGTACACACCCAGCGCTCCTAAAGCGCATACACCTGTTGTTCTATTAGGCACACCTCCCCACCAGGTGGGAGGACTGGTTAGTATAAACATCATTGAAAACAGATCCGCCCTATATCGTGACGACATCGACGCGTACTCCGCGAAAACGACCCGACGGTTGGGCAAGACTCCATGCTGGTTTTCGTCGACGCTTATTCGACGGCAAAGCCGGCGTGCGCCGGTTCGCAAGCTGGACCGAAAAATGACCGCGTCGTCGCCCTCACGACACCTACCCGGGACCGTAGCCCGGTCGTAACGCCTGCCCGTGCAATTACCTGTCAGCGCAGTCAGACGCTGAAGACGAACCAAAGCCCGTGGAAATGGAAGTCGAACCGCGACCGCTCCTATGAGCACCGCTATGGACGCTGACAACGAGGTCGATAGGGACTCGGACGGTTTCTACCGTCCGTTCTCGTAAGAAGGGCAAGAAACGCCCTGCAGTAGAGAGCGACCCAAGAGTCGCGTAAATCACCGCGCCCGTCCCCAACCGCGACACCGGCGAAAAGCCAGCGCCGAGCCGCAAGCCACCCCGACACCTCGAGGTTTTCGTGGCTGAACGTAAGGCTAAGTGCTCCACCCCAGTCGTGATTCACGACAGGGACTGGAGCTGTGTTCTTACTTGGCTATCGAAAGCCAAAATCACCAAATTTAGGTCGGCTAATACACGCATAGGCATCCGGGTCAACGTTGAGACCTCGGACGATTTTCGCGACCTTACTAAACACCTTCGCGAAAACAAAATCGCTTTTCATACCTTCGCGTTGCCGGAGGACCGCCTCCTAGAGGTAGTTGTTAGGGGAGTTCCCAAAGAACTCGATTTAGACGAGGTCAACGCGGACCTCAAAAAACAGGGTTACCCCGTCCATAGGGTGCGCCGTATGCACCATCCTAGGTTCAAATTTGAAATGGACCTTCTTATGGTTGAGTTAGATCTTTCCCCCGAGGGAAAATCCATATTCAATATTAAATCAATTTGTAAATTGACCGGCCTGCGGGTCGAAACTCCCCGCAAGACAGGGCTAGTTGCGCAGTGTCATAACTGCCAACATTTCGGGCACACTACGCGTAATTGCTACGCTCGCGCGCGTTGCGTAAAGTGCGCCGGTCAGCACAGCACTCCGGAGTGCCCACGACCAAAGGACTCTATCGAGCCGCCCGCGTGCGCAAATTGCGAAAACGTAGGTCATCCGGCAAGTTATAGGGGTTGCGTTAGAGCACCCAAAAGACAAACGCGGCCATCTGCCGCGCGTTCCGTGAATTCCGCGGCCACAAAGCCAAGCTTTATTCCTGCACCTGCGCCGGCAGTTAGTGCTTGGACAAAGCCCGTTTTAATTAAGAAAGCCACCGCCATCCCTCAGATCGCCGGGGCAATAAATAGCAAGGGAACCGACCAGGTGGGCCCCACAATTACGTGCAATAAATCCGCACCTGCGCCCGCGCCCGCCGTACCCGCGTCTCTACCTGAGCCCGTCTCGCTAAACGCATCACACAAAGGGCCCGGTAATTACGTTAGACCGCCGCCCGACGAAGTATTCGCAAAATACTTTGAATTCGCTCAAGCAGTTAGTATGTCCAAATTGTACGATTTGGACTATAAAATGCATCAAGCAACCGGCCCCATGGAGAAACTCAAAGTCTTGTTCGCTCACGGCGAAATCTTAGACGCGCTCAGTAAATTCAAAAACCCATAAAACCGAAACAGACACAAGTGTAAGTAGGTAAACCTGAATTAAGATGGCTAACAGCATAGGTAGGTAAAACCGCGCTCTAGTCGTATCGTACTTTAACGTGAACGGCCTTAAGAAACAGCGATCCGAAATCGCCAAATACTTGCAGGATTATAGTATAGACATATTTCTACGCAAGAGACCTTTTAAAACCGTCAATAGCCAATCCTAGAATCAGTGGCTATAACATTATTAGAAACGATAGGTTGTCAGGACCGCTGGGTGGTACACTTATATACTACAAAAGGTCACTCCATATCGCACCATTAGAAGCACCTACATTAACTAACTTAGAGGGGACGGCATGTCAGATCGCACTCACCGGCCATAGGTCGCTTGTACTTGTTTCCGTGTACCTGTCCCCATCTAGAGGTTACTTAGATCCGACCTAGAGTTGCTTCTCGGCTTAGGTCCATCAACCATTATCGCAGGCGACTTAAATAGCAAACATCCCGACTGGAATTGCATTACGCCAAACACAAATGGCAATAAATTGCTGGAACTCGAGGAGCCACTCAACATAAATATAATAGCTCCCGGAACCCCAACTAGATACTCAGACTCAGGCATAGGCGCTCCTAGCACTATAGACCTGCTATTAGTTAGAGACGTCTCGCTCGATGTCGTATCGATAGAGGCACTCTGTGAGTTAGACTCTGACCACTTGCCGGTCTTATTCAAATTGGGCCAAGGCGCCGGTGCGGTCCCTATGACCAAAACCGTAACAAATTGGCATTGTCTTGAACGCAAACTCAAGACTATGGACCCCTCAAAGTTGCGCTAATCCTACCGGAGGTTATTGATAGTGTAGACAAAGCGTTTATTGCCATCGACAGCATCATAACGTATATCTCATCAGCCATCGACGACTCCGAAAGGACAGTCAAGGTTTCGGTAACCGCAACTTTGGCTTGCCATTCAGTATTCGATGTCTGATAAGAGAGAAAATTCACTCAAGCGGGCGTTTTATCGCTATCCGTCTGAGTCAAACCGATTTCGCTTTAGGCAACTTCAGCAGAGGTCAGAGATAGGATAGAGTTACATCGCAAAGGCTCTGCGGTTAGGTCTGACGGAAGACTTAGTGCCATCGCACACGCCTATTGGCAGTTGGCTCGACGTATGAAATCGGAACCCCGTGACGCCATCCCGCCATTATCAAAGCCAACCGGGGCTTATTAGCTTTGATGACTTCGAAAAGCCGAATGCTTAGCCGATACGCTAGAAGAGCAATGTACGCCATCTCGCGCACACGCCGACGAGGCTCACCTATCGGAGGTGGACCGTCTAGTCGAACTTAGGGCTGAATTACCACCAGAGGGCGATATTTTAAAGCCAGTGTCCCGGAGGAGGTCCGCGAAATTATTAAGGGTCTTAAACCCTGAGTCACAGGCCCAGACCGTATCTCAAATAGAACGTTAAGATACTTAGCAGGTCCTATTGTCTGTGTGTTGGTCAACATTTTAACATTTTACTATCGACATGTACTTTTCCTGATGCCTGGAAAGAAGCCATTGTCATGGTATTCCAAAGCCGAACAAACCTTCTAACCTACCCAGAGTTATCGTCCAATTAGCTTGCTCAATTGCTTGGGCAAAATATATAAACGCATAATTCTCTTCCGGTTGAAA
Source organism: Lamproptera curius (assembly GCA_029286875.1). Lineage (NCBI taxonomy): Eukaryota > Metazoa > Arthropoda > Insecta > Lepidoptera > Papilionidae > Lamproptera > Lamproptera curius. The sequence continues at coordinate 164,126 of JAGSMT010000275.1, read as the reverse complement.
GACCACGCCTTCTCCAATAACCTCATCCCAAACGAGCAATTCGAGTTTTCGTCCGAAGCACTCGTGTCCCGACCAAATCTATCGCCTGACGGAATTTATTCTAAACGGTCTTCATCAATCCAAACCCCGTATCACAGGGGCCGTCTTCTTCGATGTCGCAAAAGCATTTGACAAAATCCTGGCATAACGGCTTGATTTACAAGCTGTACACTCTCAAAGTGCCGGACAGGCTGGTTAACATCATCCGCTTATTTGTCGAATCGCTCTTTCGATATCGAGTCGAGGGCACCCGTCCACGAGCCGTCCGCTTCAAGCGGGCGTCCCTCAGGATCGGTCCTATCGCCTTTATTATTCGCGCTCTACACGAGCGATATTCCAAAGCCTGATGATGTCAATCTGGCACTTTTCGCCGATGACACCGCTCTTCATTGTTCATCGCTTAGACCAAACTATATCTTTAAAAGCTCCAAAACGCGATCAATTGTTTAGGCGATTGGTTTCGTAAATGGAGAATCGACGTCAATCCCGATAAAAGTGTAGCAAACACTTTCATCGGTCTAGATTACGTCGTGATTACACAATACCCCGGTCCTCAACCCAGGCGTCAGGATGAGGCCACGCGCTGGCCGACACCAGACACTAGGGCAACTAAAACTCTACGGCCAACCGATCCCATGGGAAAGGAAGGCCAAATACCTAGACGTGACCTTCGACTGCAACATGTCGTTCAAAAGTCATATTCAGGACGTTAGAGAAAGGCTTTGTTCGTTTCGACCAGACTCTATCACCTAACGAATTCTCACAGTAAAATGTCGCTCAAATATAAACTTTATTGTACAAGGTATGCATACGACCAATCACGGCTTATGCATGCCAAGCTTTCGCTCACGCATCCTCCACACTCCTAAAGCAACTACAAGTAGTTCAAAACAAATTCATCCGCCGCGCCACCGGGGCGCAGTGGTACCAACGAAATGTAGACTTACACAGTGACGCAAATTGCCGACACTCCGCGAGCACTTTAAAAGTTAACTCGAAAACACATAGATAAAGTAGTCAACCACAGTAACCCTCTGCTGGTAAAAGCAGCAACGTATACGGCCGATCCAAACGCGTCTAGTCAAAAGCGTAGACCGCGAAACGTTCTCTTCGACCCGGACGAGGAACTGGTCGCTGAGACTCCGGACCCAACGGGGGTCCCGACATCAGACCCACACCCACCCGAGTAGGGATAGCACACACTCACCTGTAGTTCGCCCTCGCTTACGAGCACAGCGGCACACACACCGCGTATACTAGATACACCGCGTTCCAGGACGGTTCTCACCGCCCCCAGCAATCGATTAATACAGTCGCCAGACCGTCGGCGTCCCGGTCCGTTAACCGATCGTCGACGATCCTTAGGAGACATAACCACGTTCCTAACTCACGTACCTTCTGTACGTGTGGCCTTCATTTTATCAAAAATGTGGCCATCTAGTTCGTGAGGACGGAGCTTCTCGCGAACTCTGTGTTAGATGAAGCTTACCATAGACATGAGTCTGGAAGCATAACTTTATGATAAAAAAAAAAGAAATAAGCAGATGACGTGCATTTTCCAACTACTCGGCGATTTTTGCCTTTGCATTTGAATGTTTGATATCTTTTGAAAAGGTATAATATTCTCTGAGCCGATTTCGACTACGGCCCCCGATTTTTATTAGAGATCAAACATCTGCGATACAAATGTACACTCAGATACAACCCAACTGGACGGATAACCGACATTATTTTACAGAAAACAGGGTAATGCGGGCCGGATTGCCCTAACCAACTACTAAACAATAATGAAAAGGTGTTTAATTGCAGCAGGATTTAAACCTATGTCCTCCGATTTTAAAAGCGTAAGTAACTATACTCACTAGAGAAAGTAATTATGTCATCAAAACGCGGAATTCGTAGACATAAACCTCCTTAAAAAGGATAGAAACATATAGCAATTGCTAAAAAGATTAAAATCCAGAAAAAATCTTATTTACCCTGTCTTATTGAGATTTTATGATAATTCTATATTGCAGTAAAATGTAAGGAAAATACAATATATAATAACCAAATACTTACAATGTATCCCTTGTTAAGTTTATTAATTTTCAATGTAAAACCATAAAAAGGTAACCTAACAAGCGTACTAATCGAATCGTAAAACCAACGATCGTGGTTCATGGTAATAATCATGAAAACTCCATCCGGGGCAAAGTCGTTATATATTTCTAAAAAGACGTCCCCCAATTCGGAGCATTTTTCATGCAAATTTATCCGATCTGCTCGAGCGTTTCGTTTTTTAAAACGGTTTTTTGACGAAGCTTTGAATCGTAATGACATCATTGTAATCAAAATCGACCATGTTTCAATGATTTTGACTTTTATGCTGGTTTGTTATGAAATGGATTTAGTCTTGCGATGTTGTTTTGTGTTTTTTTTTATTAACTTGCTTAACATAAAACGACATCTTACAACATTAAATATTTGCGTACAATTTTAAAGTCATACGATTTTATGTTAAAAATTTTAAAAAAAATGCACACTAATTTATTTCGGAGATTATTTTTAGCGTAACTCTTTATTTTATCTATTTGTGTACTAATCTCATAAAACTTTTTCATTTATGTGGTCTTATAGTTCAGTTGTTTACGCGATTACTATACATGATGAATAAGAAAGCTAAAAGCCTTTAATTATATTACATTTGTTTAAAAAACATAATCCAAGTTTTAGACCTTATTCAAGAGTTCTGATCATGGAATATACGGAGAATATAAAAAGTTATTTAGAAGTATACTTTTGCCTGTAACTGCCTCTGTAGTCGATGGGTATGTGCTAAAGAAAGCCGAGGATTTGAACGTATGAACCGTGCGGAGACATAATAAATGTTCGTTGTTGGTTCCTACTTAACTGCCTTCGTAGCCCTTGGTTTACAAATCAGAAGTCGTGGGAAACAAGTTTGTGTTATCGTAATTTTTAGTTACTTATAAAATAAGTTAGTTAGTTAGTTAAAATAAGCAGAACATCTAAATGTCTTAAAATATAGATAATCCATGCATTGTATGGGCATGTAAAAATTCGTCCCAGTTGTCAAGAGCGTTTTTGGCAATCGTTATAAGATAATAGTTTACTGACAAATAATTCATCCATTGAAAGCATTTATCACTTTTGGTTGCGATGGTCAGATGCCACGGCGTAATTACTGGTAAATCGAAATTAATTAGAAGCTGACCTCATGATAGCTTCCAAAAATGGCTGTAACAAAGGATTTAATGTTTCCCACTTGGTCAATGCCATATCGATAGCCTGTAGAATAAGATGAGCATGTAATGAATGTAAATGGGCCTTACGCCTGATCTATTACAGGTCGTATCGGATGCCCGTTCCATTACACTTAGTGTGCTAAAGAAGAAGAAATTTTTCAATGTTTATATCGTAATAGTGCACCGACAAAAAGTGACTAAAAATGATGTATTTAAAACATTCCATCCATTTTATGTAAATAATACGTACGTAGAGTATTGAAAAATACATAATGACGTATAAACTTTGATCGTGAAACTTTTTTAAAAAGCTATTTAAAAAATTCAAACCGTCTTAGATAGTATTAAACAAAATTTATTTCGTTGTGCATATTCCAATTTACATTCAATTTAATTATATCGAAAGCGGTGGTGGTGGTGGTTCAGCTTGCGTAAACATATTTAATAAAAGAGAAACGTCGACAGACTCTTAAAAAATACGATATTTTAAATAATCGGCAGAGATATACTTCCGTGTCATTAATTGTGACCAATAAAACTCAATTAGAATGTACTATAAATAGATCGCCTTAGCATAAATTTCTTTCATGATTAAATTAAATAAAATTATATATGATCTGGAAAAGGCATTATATTGTAGAGTGTTTCTCGTGCAGTTTTGTGAACTATGTCTCCACATTAGATACCAACTATACTATAGTAAATTTTAGCCCATAAATTAATATGATGGTAGCTTTGGATACTGTTCAGTAGAATTCGTAATTGGAGAACAAAAGAGAGCGATTCGAGCAGTCTAAAACTTGGGCCCCAAAGAAACGCTAAGAAAAATATTTGCTAAAATCAATGAAATGACTGTTTTTTCTCAATAGATATTCAAAAATATTATGTATGTTTATAAAACATTTTGATACTCATAATATATATACTAGGAATAAGCATAATTTTGTTTTTCCAAAAACTAGGCTCCGAAAAACAATAAAATCTTTCATGGGAAAATGTATACTATTCTACAATAAAATTAAAAAAGGTGTAAAGGAACGTTTGTGTATTAAAGGATATTATTGTTGTAATTACTAATTGATAACACACCCTGGTAATGAAGTGTTCGCTCCATTTCAAAGTATTAAAATATGATGTATTTTGTAAGACTGCCTCCGTAGCCTAGTGGTATGGGCGTGTGCTTTAGAAACCGGAGGTTGTGGGTTCGAATCCTGCGGGGACGCAACAAATTTTCATTGTTGTTTCCTAGTTGGTTAGGGCAATTTGGGCCGATCACCCAATTGTCTGAAAAGTAAGATGATCCATGCGTCGGATGGGCATGTAAAAAGTCGGTCCACCCACCAACCCGCATTGGACCAGCGTGGTGGGATACGGTCCAAACCCCCTAATGTATAGGGGTGTATTAGGGGAGGCCTATGTCCAGCAGTAGACTAACAAAGGCTGATGATGTGATGTGATGTGTATTTTGTAAAAATTTTGTAAAACATCTTTACTCTTTCAAATCTTCGGTAGCAGGAGTTGGGTGGGTTTTGTAGTTATTTAAATGTTAATAATAATTTAAAGATAGATGTACAAAAAATACCTAATTTCTTTTAGAGCCATGTCCACAGCTTACATAATAGTTGTAAATTTTTTAAATTTTTATGAAACCCAGCCTTTTGTTTGTCAGTTGTTTTAATCTTATTTTACTTTTTTTTTAATACATTTTGACACTTGCATTCCACAAATTCTTTAAAATTGTCTTAACTTAGGTTTTAACGATTTTAATGCCCTCATGAGTCATAGTGCTGATTTGGCTTAAACTCCCGATTCGAATTAACAGAGAGTGACGAATCTGTGGCATAATGAAATCTTTTTCTTAATAAAATAGCCGTCCTTAATTTTGAAATGTACACCTATTTCACCTTTTGTATGTGTCAAATAAATTTTGTTTAAATTATACTATATTTAGAATAAAATAAACACGCAACCTTTTTTTTTGGGTGTGTGAATTTTCAGTATTACGAGCTCTGCGTTCAGTTATTCGTTCTGCGTTAATTATGTTATTTAGTGATATTAGTTTAAGTGCCACTAATTCCATATTATTTGGTAATTGTAATCACGTCTTAATATAATTTTGTTGATACTGACTAAAGTATTGCTGCAACTGAAAGGATTTTATCATCACATATCAATATAAAAGAATGATGAATGAATGATGCATGATGTACGAATAAAAATTAATAAATCTTTCCCATTTAATGATACAAAAGCGTTTAGTATTTATTTTCGGGTCTAAAGCGCTTCTTGGTAAGACATACATATGTACGTATGTACATGTCGGTCATGATAGTCTCGGGCAACAGTGATCTAAAAAAAGGCATATTATTGTCTCGCTATTCGTATTAGATATTACCCATTTGATCATTATTTGTTATAAGGAGTTAAAAATCAATAGTAAAAATTAAATGCGTGATAAAAATCACTGGAAAAAAAATTTAAGCCCCCGGATTCGATCCTCGGTTTTTTTTCTTTTACTATCTACCAACATGCAAATTTTACATAATTCTATGTTTCTAGACCTTATTCTCCCGTTCCAGGACGATTACAGACACACGCAAACATTTTAATTATGTTATGGACTAGTTTTACGCGGCGTGTATGATGTTACAATAATAGATGTACAATTGTTTGTTTTCATTATTAGCTTTTCTATTAAAGACTTAATTGAAAAGCTATTTAATGAAGGTAAAAGAAATGTTTTAAAAACAAAATATTTTTGAAGGGGATATTAGCAAAAAAAATTGGAGATTCCACGTCCTTAGACGGCGCGTAAATTCGTAGCGTACGTTGTGTTACGTTGCTGAAAAGTTGACCGACATACCTATATAAAGTTTGGTTAAAATATAACTTATTTAAAGGAAATAAATCCGATCACACAGCTTAAGAGCGGTTTTTATGTCCTTTATTTGATTTCAATAACAAATGTCATCAACCTAGATAAATAGCGTTGTGTGTTTTTGTAATTAACACATCTGTAACAAATATTATATTGTAATGAAATAAATAAACCTTATTAAATGCCAAATGCAAAACCCAGGCCACACGGCAAATTACCTAGGGTGTCCCAAAGCACCCAAACGTAAGGTGCCTCCACCTCCATCCGTACCCAGGCGCCCCCAGGTGCCATCCCTCACATCCTTCCCGCAACTCCGACCTGCTCCGGCGTGGCAACTGCCATCTAGCGCTCCACTCCCACTAATGTTCACGTTCCTTTCTCGTGTCGCTGTAGCCGGGGCCGCGGGCGCTGATGACAGTCTTCGGCAACCCCGACGTGACGTGGCCCTCGCCTCTCTCGGTCCTTTTCTCTCCGAGTGTGTTGGGACACCCGGACCGTTGCTTTAGGCGCCGTGCCGGAACAAACAGCGCGGGCGCTCCCTCTTGAGCCCTTCTCTGGGCAGCAGGCACCCTCTTGCCGGCCGCCCAGGGGCTCAGTGTCAGGGGGGAAGGTTGCGTGCGTACGCCACTCTTCGGCGCCCTGGCCTTCTTCTGCCTGTCCCTTTCCGCGGCTTCTTTCCGGGCCATCTCGTCCTCGCAGAAAGCAAAGACGGCGCCCCACGACCTTTCGCTCTCTAACATCCTGCGCACTACGGCAGGTAGCGAATGGTCGTGCCCCACGACCATTCGCTACCTGCCGTACCCCACTACGCAGCTCTCGGCGTTGCTCGACCCAGGCTAGGCTCACTTCCAGCGCGTGTTGGACCGTCTCTTCGGCACATATACCACAGTGGTGGCACTTCTCAGTAGGCTCCCTACCGGCCACGCGGAACAGGTACCTCCTGAAACAGCCGTGTCCCGAGAGAACCTGCATTGTGCGGAATGTAAGGGAGCCGTGTCCTCTTACTAGCCACCACTTTAATACGGGGCGTATGGCCTCCACAGTTCTACGGCCGGTGCTGGGTTGCTCCAGCCGTAGCTCCCATTCCTGTATAGCAAGGGAGCGCAATTCATCTTTGCGCCCCCTTATCTCTTCTGGGGCTGGCCTGCAGCCCCGAGACCTCGCCTCCTCGCGCCAGAAAAACAGTGACGCGAGGATTTCTGCATCCAGGTCCCAGAGCAAGGAGCCAGCCAACAAACACGCCGCCTCGCCGGAGATGGTCCGGTAGCCCCGTACGGCCCGGATAGCCAACATCCTCTGGGTTCTCCTCAGTACTCCTTTTGGAGGGTGTCAGCCCACACGGGTGCCTCATACAGGATCATGGACCTGACGAACAGGCCCGGCGTATAGGCGGCGACCGGAGCTGCTAGGTCCTTCAGTGTTGGGGAGCGGTCTGCCGAGAGCTGCCGCTGCTTTCGCCACTCTAGGCGCAAGGCGCTTAAAATAGGCGCAAAACCTCCATCGGCGGTCTAGGACTAGGCCGAGATAGTTCATCGTCGGCTTGACATCGACGCGGACGTCGCAAACGATTATGTGGGCGTCCACTGGTGGCGCGTTCCGAGGCCCGCAAAAGTGCCGGGCCTCGGATTTTTCAAGCGCCACCTCTAGTCCTAGCCGCCGAACGCGCCCAATAACTTGAGCGACCCCGGCAGTGGCGGAAATCGCAGCCCTGCGAAAATCGGTGCCGCAGGCGATGACGAGGGTGTCGTCCGCGTAGCAAGTGACGTCGACACACTGGATATTGCCGCCACGTAGCATTCAATGAAAACCAACGTTCCACAGAAGCGGTCCCAACACCGACCCCTGTGGCGACCACACGACACCTCGATGGTCCGCAGCCCATCTCGGCACGTGAACTTGACACGTCGATGCGACAGGTAGTACCCAATCACTCTGTGCAGCTAAGGAGGCACCCCGTGGTATCGGAGCGCCTCCTTTATAGGCCCAGGGCAGGGTGTTGAAAGCGTTGGCGATGTCGAGAGACACCGCCAAAACACCCTCACCCCGGGACACTGCATCCTGCGTCAGGGACCTGACCCGCAGCACCGCGTGGACGGTCAACTAACCCTTGCGGAAGCCATGCTGCCACTCCGCCAGATTTGGGCCGACGTGCTCTAGGTCCTGGAAGATGCGGGCCGCCACGAGTCTCTCAAAGAGTTTTCCCACATCGTCCAACAACACGATCGGCCTATAGGCGGAGGGCGAGTCCGCAGGACGCCCCTCCTTTTGAATGAGGACGTTCTGCCTGTCTTCCACCTCTGTGGTATTAAGGATTGAGCTAGACAGGCAGAAAACATCGCCCTCAGTCTGGACTCCAGGGCGACCCCTAACGCCAGCGGCAGCGCGCGTCCCGGAATGCCATCGGGACCCGGGGCGGTGCGTTTGCCCCTCATTTTAAGGTGGCACCGAATTCTCCCGGAGTGACTTCTGGCCCTTCCGGGACTGGGTCGACCTCATCCGTGCCATTTGTGAACATCGAAGGTGCCGTGTGCTCCTCTCGCTGTGGGAATAAAGCTTCGGCGATCGCCGCAACCAACTGCGGCGCCAGACTCTCGGTGAGTGGGGGGGCCCAAGGACGAAGCCTGGTCCATTTTGTAGGGCCACCTCCACGGATCACTGTACAGCGCCGCCAACAACTCCTCTCTATCTGCGGCGATCGCCTCGGCTATTCCTACTTTGAGTGCCAATCTTTTGCTGCTAAAATAAGAGTGCAATTCGGTCTCCAGGGCCGGGTCTTCGCGCCGTCGTCGGGGGAACTGGCGCCGCGATACGATGCACACTCTGCGCATCGAGGCGATTTCTGGATTCCACCAGTACACCCGGCGTTTAGGAGGGAGGCGTTTGGCCCGGGACATCGACGCGTCACACACCTGTGACATTGCGTCCCGGAGCCATTGTGCCTCCCCCTCCACATCAACGATGTTGAGTGCAGAAACCCAAGACTGTTCTATTGCCGCCTCCTTCAGCAGCACTCGGTCCAGACTTCCGAGGCGCCACCTGGGGCCGTCGTCCCTCGGGGTCCGGCCAGGTCCGATATAGGTGTCTAGGAGGGCGGAGACCCTGAATCGGATGTAACGATGATCCAACAGGGTCTCGACGCCCGTCACCACCTTCCAGCCCTGTATTCGGCGAGCCAGGGTGGGGCTCGCGAACGATGCATCAACGATAGACCCGCTCTGGGCCCGTACACACGTGTTTACCGAACTCCTGTTTAAGACAGACCGCCCGACCTCCAGGAGCCTCTCCTCCAGTGTCCTTCTCCGCGCGTCTGCCGCAGGTGAACCCCAAGCTGGTGATTTGTCGTTGAGATCCCCCGTGACCAGCACAGGGAAGTATCCGTTAGAACGGATCAGTGACCCCGGTCAGTCTATGTAGCCCTCAAAGTCGGCGAGAGATCTGTTGGGAGAAAAGTACGCTAATACAACTACAATATCTCCCAACAGAGCGCCAACGAAGCCTGGACCTTTCTTCACTCCCTCGGTTGAGGGGCCCCGCAGCAGTCCCACATTCCACTGCCGCAGTGTCGGACAGGTTCTCGGCCCATGTATTGCCGGGAGGAACGTAGTACGGTTCCGACGTCGAGCGTCCACCCATCCGTGGACTGCTCTGGTGCCGCCGTTGCTGCCACTTGCGTGGCGCTGGTCGCACCCTGGCCTGGGTTGGTCTGGGGGCCCTTTTTCTTCCCCTTCTTGGCCTTCCTTTTATGGGGAAGGTTAGAAGGGGCATCGTCCATCGCCTTGGGAGCGCCTTCACGCACTCCCACCGCTGTTGCTGCACGCAGTGAGGAGCCACAGCTGGGGCAGCAGCAGGCCTCACCATTGCCGCAAAAGTAGGGGCCGCACGTTTGTCGGCGGCCAGCGAAAGGTCGTAGCCGCTTCTCCGGCAAAAGGCGGTCCGCAATGTCGTCGTGGTGGGCTTGAAGCAAGGGGCCCACCATGTCCACGATGAGGCGCCACAGGATTTGCTCCAAATCTGTAGGCAGTCCCTCAACGTGGACATCCTTATTTGCCGTAGCCCTCAGCTGCCGGTTCTCTTTCTCGAGGGGCCGCAGATGCCGCACTTCTTTTTCAAGCGCCTCCACCCTGGGTGGGCGACTTATTATGTCCTCCGCCTGTCTGACAGCGGAGAAGCAATCTTTAAGGGCACGGACGTAAGTGCCCTTCAGGTTGTAGGATTTTGTGGCAACCCGAATGAAAATGCTCAGATTTTTGAGAGCCATCTCCCTTGCGTCCTCCACCGTCAAGGTATCCTCGTCTACGGCCTCTCGCTCCCTCTGAGTCGCCTCCACAATTTCTTCGAGCGTGTGGGCTTTCTCTGCACGCTCTGCTGCCTTTTGGGCCTTCCGGGTCTTTGCCAGCAGAACTAGATCAGTGGTGGCGTCATGGAAAAAACGCCCCCGCTCGTCCCGCGACAGCAAAGGAGACAAGGGTCGCTCCTCGTCCTCTGCCGCAATTACCTTTTGCGCCGGCTGGTCTTCCACACTAGAGGATTCACTCTGGGTGCCGCCCGTCTCCTCCCTCGTGTGCTTTCTTAATTTCAAGGGAGATTTTAATTTTAAGATCCCCGCGCCTTCATCATTGGAGAGTCGGCTTTCACCTGGTCCGCACCTCTCCCTTCAGTACATCCTTCCGATAAATTATCAGAGTCCGGTGTCACGCCATTGTCATTATGTTCGGTTTCCTTCTTTTTTAGTTTTGATTTAATTTTTTCCATTAAAATCCCACGAATGTTAGGTAATGGAAGTCCACCGGGCCAGGGGCCATGTAGCACCGATAACCCTATATACACCAGGGGGGCGGGAAGTACCCAGGGTTGGCCGCTAATGGCTGGTGTATCGTTCCAGCCGCTTTTGCGAGCACCCGACGCCACGTACCACAATGCTGAGATCAACGGTTTTTTAGAGAGGTTGTCTCCTCGCGGTCTGGCTAATATAGGCAGGACCCTCAGCACTGCCGCAGGCCGCGAGACGTGATCCACGGCACCCGCGAAAGGCCGAGATCGCCCGGTGTTCGGCAAAGCCGAGTGAAATACACCGAACGAATCACACCGTCCCCTCTCGGGGACTTCCATCTATGATACAAATTAGCTAATCGCCCTAAGAGATGGGATGTCTTGTTTATTCAAATCGGACAGTAGGGTGCAAACACTACACTGCTGATACAGAAGTACCTTGGTGGTATTTTCCAACATCCTTTATAAGACATTTATCTTTATGGCACACCGTTAGGATGAATTAGGTCCGTAAAAGAATAAAAAAATTAATTACGGTTAGCACTAATTTTGGGTGTTGCTGATATTTGTTGGACCTTTATTCTTTAACGGCATCGAAACAGTGGGCGGTATAACATAAAGAACTTGATGACCAATTGACGCGATTACGGGTTGGTGGTGTGTAAAATACTATGTCTTTGTGAAAGTTATATAAAGTTTTTGAATTTATTTGGTAACCTAACACTCGAAGCTTACATACCTAAGCTTTAGATGTATACAAATAAAATTCCACAAATTACGACATAAAAATATTTTCTGTCTTGCAAATTATACAAAATCGGTATTTTACTTTAAGGCGCTGTTGCCTTTATTGCGTTAACTTAGGAGGGCACTTTTAACTTTTTTTCATTACCGTTCTTAAAATCACAAACGCTGTATCAATAAGTTGACAGTTTCGCGATCTAAGTACCCTAATTAGAAGTTAAGATAATTTTACATCTTTTTACGTTAACGAAAGCTACGTAATAAAATGTGCGTTTTAAAATATTTTGCTATAATTCTATATACTTCAATCATCATCATCACCATCATCAACCTGTAATAGTCCACTGCTGGACAGAGGCTTCCCCTAATACACCCCTATCCATTAGGGGGTTTTGGACCTTATCCCACCACGCTGGTCCAATGGTTGGTGGGTGATATATACTACATATATACGTCATCATCATCATCATCATCAGCCTGTAAGAAATTGGGTGATCGGATCCCAAATTGCCCTAACCAACTAGGAAACAACAATGAAAATTTGTTTAATCCCCGCAGGATTTGAACCCACGACCTCCGGTTTCTATAGCACACGCCCATACCACTAGGCCACGGAGGCAGTTAAGTTTAAATTATTATACATTCGATAAACAAATTACTAATAAATGTATGCATATATTCTACATTATCGTTTTTACTAAATAAATACACCATAAAACATAGCCCTTCCACCTATGTTTTCTTTTACGATAACGAAGTTTTCAAGTTATAGATAAAAGTATTATCTTCAACAATACTTACTTTGATATCTTGGGAACATTACGATGTAGAAATATTTTCTCGTGATCCTAATAGTCACTTTAGCTTCACAGGAATTTCATAGCGGCAATCGGAGTAAAGTAACTCACTTCCAACGTAATAACCTCGGATGGTGTTAACGGAGTAGTGTTGGCTTACTTAATAATTTACTTGGTTTGCGATGAATTGTACCACACGAGATGTCGATTAGTTAAACCGAGCATGATAAAAATAAAATAGTTTATACAGAAATATTAGTTTATTCTATGTTGAATGTTAATTAATTTTAGTTTTGTTAGCATTAATCTAAAACTAGCTTTCAAAAAATATCATAAATAACAGAAAAAATAAAAGTAACTCAAAATACTACGACAGTTGAAGTAATTTAACGAGAGATAAAATAATTAGAACAGATCAGGCGCAGGACCATATTTTAACATGGACATGACACATAGATCATCTTACTTTTTAGACATTTGGGTGATCGGCCCAAATTGTCCTAACCAATCGGACAACAATGATTACACAAAGCTGTTTCTCCGAAGGATTCGAACCCACGACCTTCGGTTTATAATGCAAGGGCCACTAGACCACGGAGACGGTTTAAAAAGGTGCTATGTTCCGTACCTAAAAGTTGAGTATTATATTTTCCTCGGCCCACAACGCTTATTAAAACAGATATTTAGTGCACAATCATAACATACAAAACGCCTCTGTGACCCACCACTTACTAATTAAAAATATCAATAGTGGTTTTAAATGCTGTGAAGTAGATACCGCAGTCTTTGTTTTTAGCATCATGAGCTGATATATGTAACTTGAACCGCTCCTACAACTCCGTTTTTGATATATTTTTTAGATGATAAATGTAGGTGAAAAAAAAACTTATGCCTTAGCTTGTGTGTCGTTTAGATTTCAGTAAGTAAAAAACATTTTTTTGTTGTATAACTGTTATATAACTTACTCAGATACTTTTAACCTTTATCAATTTTCCTTATATTTTCATAATACAAATACCATTGTGTGGATTGATAAGTGTCATAATATATGTAATAATACTCTGCCGGCGAATAGGGAGAATATTATGAGCGGCGAATCTTTTCATGGAACCATAATAAGCTATTTGCTTTTACGAGAAATTTATTGCCCATTGGAAGTAAGTAACTTCCTTGTTCAGGTATAATCACTGTCGCTATCAAGCAATACTTTATTGTGATTGTTTATTTTTCGTAAAATGAAATGAAAATACCAAAAAATAATAAAAATCTTGAACAGTTATAAATTGAAAAAAAATCTCGAAAAATACAAAACTTAAACACGAACTCCATCACGAAGCTAGACAGGCAATTTTTACTGTGAGCTATTCCGTGATGTCTCCCTAAATTTAAGGCTCCGAGATAATGTAAACATTTACAGTTAGTTTCGAAAAGCAATTCGGTTTATCTGATTTGCCTCTGCACATACACGAATTGTATTTTCGGGGAAAACTTGATTCTATTCTTTTTGTAAAAAAAAATTGTTTACTTTTAGAGTAAAAAAAAGTTATATGTAAAATACATAGTTGATAGTTATGCGTTTAAATGCACACTAAAGTTGCCTAAATATTATTAATTAACAACCATAGAAAATATGTTTTTGCAGGTATCAAAACATATGAATTTGCTATTAATATTAAGGATACTGTAATGCCGTGAAATACATAAAATAATCTTTGTCAAGGAAAATATTTAGCATCTGATAGATCTCACAAGTATAAAAAAGTGCAGTCCTATACGATTTTAAACAATTTGAAACTGAATTTTAAATCGTTTTTACTCGTTATAAACGTAGCGAATAAGTCCGGGTACATTATTGTTACTGTCTAGCAACTAGATTCAAAAACCGTGCACTGATTGGTCACGGGAAAGTCGAGGCCATCCCATAATCGTGAAGTATTTTTTTAATAATATGTTAGATATATGTTTCCCTACCTTAAAGAATTGCCACAGGAAAACAATAATAGATATAAGCTTAACTTTTAAGTATATTATATAAAAATAAATGTAAATATTTAACACAGACCCCCTATTTAAATAAAATTATTGTAATTGACATTAATAATATATTAAATTATAATAATTGTTATTTGACATATGATAGGATGTACCTATCTAATTTTTATAAAAAAACAATTAGCTAGTTTGCTATGCTATTGTATTTTTAAAAACACAGCCAATGGCTTGGCTAACCAGACCCCTGCTTCTATTGAGCAGGATCAAACGTTGACTCTCAATTTGGAATCCGTTCCAAGTAATTTAAATTAAATCTTAAGACAACGGAGGAAATCTCTTGCACAATAAATCAAAATTTTTCAAAAATAAGTAACGTATTTTTAAATAATAAAACTTTTAATAATAACAACCATTGTATAAACCTGGTACATCAAAATATACAGGGAATTGCCAGTAACGTGAACTTCAGCTATTCTTAAATAGATGTAAAATAGATATTTTATGTGTAACTGAGCACTGGCTTCGAGAACATCAATTTATGCCTGCTTTTTGATGTCACCACGTTTCTAGGCTGTTCAGTAGAGATAAAGCTATACGCGGTGGCTCTTTAATATTTATTAATAATGCTTTAAAATATAAAAATCGTAAAGGTGTCGTGAGCCTCTCTATTGAAATAGCTTGTACAGAGCTGGAGCACCTCATTGTTGTATGCGTATACAGACCTCCCACTTCGTTATATGAACCTTTTGAATTTGTGTTAGAAGAAATATTATTAAAACTATCTGAATCTAATAAGTATATCACCTCACCTAGCAGCAATATTCAATGTAAGTATCAGAAGGGGCGAATTTCCTGACCTAATGAAACATAGTAAAATTATTCCGATATTTAAATCAGGATGTAATACGGACCCTAATAAATTTAGACCAATGTCTATACTGCCTACTCTTAATAAATTATTTGAAAAACTCTTAATAAACCAATTGGTGAAACATTTCAATCGTAATTGTCTTTTAAATAACAAGCATTATGAATTCACTAGGTGTTGCTCAACAACTGGCGCAGGCATCAGGCTAGTCAAAAGCATTTTTGAGGCTTGGGAAGCATCGCAGGATGCTTTAGACATTTTCTGTGATCTCAAAAGGCTTTTGAATGCATACACCATGAGACTCTGGTCAGGAAATTACATCACTATGGTATAAGAAATACCGCACTCAACCTTCTGTCTTCGTACCTGAGCCATCGAATTCAGAGGGCTGATGTGAATGGTAGAAAGAAGATCTCCAGGGCCCTCGTAAATATGGGTGTCCACAAGCATCCATACTTGGGCCTTTTCTCTTCCTCATTTATATAAACGATTTACCATTTGTGATAAATAATAGCCAAGAGATAGTATTATTAACAGATTATACCTCATTGATTTTAAATTAAACGACATACGTCAATATATGACGATGTAAATAATACTCTCTCTAGAATAGCGAATTGTTAATAACTTCTATTAAACCAAAGGAAACACAAAATGTATTAGATCCATGACTCCTAATACTCAGCATAGTAAATTTGAAGTGGTTATGGATGGGGAGGCGTTAGATGTAGTTAAATCAACTGTATTTTAGGAATAACTGAAGATGCAAAATTACAATGGGGACCCCATATTAATAGGCTAGCAAGTAAACTAAGCTCTGCAGCTTACGCAGTGAATAAAATTAGATTTAACTGATGTGGAGACAGCTCGTTTAGTGTATTTCAGCTATTTTCACAGTATTATGTCTTATGGCATGCTACTGTGGGAAATGCGGAAATTTGTACTCGAAAACGTACAATTCGTGCAGTCTATAACCTGGGCCCCAAAGAATCATTAAGAAAGTTGTTCACTGAAATAAAATAATGACCGTTAGTTCTCAATACATATTTGAAAATTGAATATATGTGCAAAAAATAGGCATGATTTCTTAAGGTATCGTGATGCACATGATATAGATACAAGGAGCAAACATAATTTAATTCTTCCTGCAACTAGACTGCGAAGAATAAGTAAGTCTTTTATGGGACAATGTACAGTTTTACAACAAAATCCCAATAAACGTTCAGAATTTAACTATTAATAAATTTAAAAGGTAGTCAAGGAACGTTTATGTGTTAAAGGTTATTACGATACTAATGAATTTTTAAATGATAACACATCCTGGTAATGGAATGCTCGCTCCAGGTCTTGTTTCAAAATTGCATAATATGTTATGGCTTCAAATTATTTGTTATTTTTAAAAGATGACATAAAAATAGCCCGCTGAGTTTCTTTCTGCCGGTTCTTCTCAGGTCTGAGGCGTCCTTTTCCGAACCGGTGGTAGTGTGTTTGACAATCAATAAGCAAGTGTAAACTTCTATATTGAATAAAGATATTTGAATTTAAAATCCTATATTATATTTAAATATAATGCTATATTTATGTCTGTGTGTATATTTTTCACCAACTTCCCTAACGAAGGAGGCACTCAATTCGGAGCATATGTTTTTTTATCTATTTTACCTCGTTGCTCCACCCTTTGAGGCCGATTTTGTTCATTGTTAATGTTTTGATTGGTAGTTTAATAGATATTTGAGACAGAAAAAACCACAACCTCGTGCGATTAAATTACAAACTCTGCCAAAACCGTAAAAGATACACATAAAGTATGTATAACATAATTGCACAAATTGAATTGATTTACAATGAAGTCCGCGAGCGTATACATCTGTTCTAAGAATATCGCACAATAAGTATTATAATGTAAACATTTTAAAAAATGTAATGATGCTCATTTAAAGCTTATATTAGATAATAGAGTTTGAGTTCACATAAAAGTTATTATATTAAAAACAAATATTCGATGTACATAGACGACATTTTAATGTAATGATTACGTTATTTAAAATGAGGTGAGATTTAAAATGCGGTGGCAGAAAACGAGTAGCAATTTTGTCCACATAGCACGTTGTAACCTACTTATATTGCGTAAAATAGTTAGACGCTGTTTGAAGTCAATCATATGTTTTTGTTAAAAAAATATAATCTTTTATCGCAGCATTTTTTTGTTATAATAATTTTGGAGGTAAGTAAAACATTTGGATTATAATCTATATCAAGCCGTCTTAAGTTGGGAAAAAATCTGTCTTCAAGTTTTGCTGCAAGCATTAAGGGCGTGACGCTTCCTCCTGCGAGGGGATAATATACGTATCGACCTTGATTCTATTTTTTGTGACTAAAATGTAGAAATTAAATATGTTACAATATATTATTTTGTCAATTATAGAAAATTTTCAAAATGAAAATTTATTGCAAGTAATAAGAACTGAATAATGAAATATTAAACAAGACGTACCTATGAATTACCTCATCTAACACCTTTCAATTCATGCGCAGTAATTTCAGACAAGAAATTATGTTATTAGGAAGGTTTTTGTTGACAGATTTAGACGCTGCCGCGGGCTTAGTCAGTCGGTTTGCTTGTAAATTCTTACCACAATATGTTTTTTACGAAGTTTGCATTGGGAGCTTTATGTAAGATCAATTAAAATTATTTAGCACCCCTAATATTTGTAGGGCACGGTTAATACAGTCAGTATGGAAAACGCTGTTAGCATGTTATAAGTTGACAAATTCACAAACATACATGATCATGGTCATCAGGTAACTAATACCGGAACAAATAAAGTTTTATTTTTAACATAATTAAACAAAATTTGTTCCACCTATATCTGATTCAGCAATCAGTTGGGACTTTCGATTCAATTAAAGCAATAAATCTCATGACGCACAGAATTCTGTACGTTGAGACAATAGCTTAAATCGAGGGTTGAGTGCTTCAAGGAATTATGCCTTTGTACTGTTGAAAATTCGATGCTCAGCTAAATATGAAAATTACTGCATTGACTCTATTGAAATTTTGTAATTATAATCTAACATCACCCGTTTACAAATGCGTATCGATTGATCAATAAATCTGGCCGCATTGAACGTAAAAGAAATAATAAATTTTTAAAATAGATCACATTTTTGTTTTACTTATTTGTATTCACTTTTATATAAAACTTTATTAGCATTACGAAGGTCAAGCGCTGACAACTAATAAAGGTAAAAATTAAAATAATCTACAATCAAGCATAATAACCCATTATTTGTTAACCTTTAAAACTTGCACTCTTATTGAAAATTTAAGTAAAAATACCTTTTAAATTTGCTTTACAATTTTCCATCCGTGTTAACAATTTTGATTTTGAGCCAAATGAAATTTCAGTAAGCAAAGAAAACGTTAAGTAGTGTAAATAAATATATACAGAAAAGTAAAAACCATAGAAATAAAATTTGGCAAAATAAAGGTTTTGTGGCTTAATGGATTTTAATTACCTCTCTGGAGATCCATAAGAGGCCGGAGTAAATAAAGTTTTATTAGTCTTATTCGAAGCAATCTAAACACCGTACTTTTTTGCTTTGGTCTTTTATATTAAACGGGCGGGTCTTAATTTAGCATAGAATTTAACATAATCCTAAGAATAGAAAACTTGTTACCGTATATTTTAAAAGCGGATGTTTATTAAACTAAACGTTCTATACATGAACATACTTTCTAATAATTACGATATAATTGTGCATACTGAAACTTGGCTGCAAGGAAACATTTCTAATAGTAAATTCATAGACTCGAGATATAGCGTGTTTGAGTGTGCCGGGATCGTTCTAGTAGCGTTAAAAGTGACGGAGGCGGTTCTCATTGCGGTGAGACATGATCTGCATGCTTGCCGAACCATCTTACTGGGCTTCCACCACGTGTGTCATGTATAGAACAGACCTTGGTAAAAATGCGTTCGCGAAACATTTGCTGCGTAATAGGGGCTGTGTATATTCCGCCGCATGTAAACTCGGAAACTTATTTAGCTCATTTTGACGCACTAACTGAACTGCTACAAGTAAGACATGCAGACAATTTTATTATAATGGGAGATTACTATTTGCCGACTCTTCAGTGGCAAGATTGTTTTCACATTTAAAACCAATTCTTAATCCTGATACCTCACAATCAAATAAACACCTAATTAATTTTATTTCAAATCATAACCGCTGCAATTTGATAAATTCCGAAACATAAAAGACACAATATTAGATTTATTTATTACAGATGTTAAAGACAACTGTACGTCTACAGGAGACAATGCCTTCAGTTCTACCGGATGCTTGTCATCCGCTATCACTTACTTTATTGCCGTTTAATAAACTAACATACAAGCCACTAGCTTTTAAATCTTTTACTCGTTTTAATTTTAATAAAGCTAATTACTTAATTAATACTGATATTTTATGTATCGATTGGGGTAATATTTTGTTAGATAAATGCGCAGAAGATGCTGTCACTGAGTTTTGTGAAAATATATTTCGATTATAAATAAACATGTCCCACGGATTCGTTATAAATATTTTAAATATCCTGTCTGGTTTACGGCGCTTTGGTTAAAAATTTTAAGAATAAAATAAATCGTGAGTAAAATGGAAAAATACCAGAATATTTCGGACTATGAGAACTACTCAGTATTTAGAACTCGTTTTCGGAACGAGTCGCTTAAATGCTATAAATCTTATATCACCAAGGTTGAAGACAGTATACACCTCAATATAAAGTTTTCTGGGCATATCTACATAATTTAAGAAGTAAAGCCAATAGAGTCACTATTCCAAACTACGTGTTTTATAAAAACATTTCGTCAAAGAATCCAGACGATATTGCCCACTTGTTTTCTACGTACTTTCAATCAGTATTTCCAACATCCCAAATTAAAAACGATTATGACGTAAAAAGCATTTCAGACGCCAATTGCAATTCTGACACTTTTATAAGTAACATAGAGCTTACTCCAAATGATGCATTGAAAGAAATACGCAAGTTGGATAGGAGTAAAAGCTCCGGATTGGATAATATTCCTTAGATTTTCTTAAAATTGACTGCTGATAGTATCTATACCGCAACATATTTAATATTTAAAATATGTTTAAAACAAGTGTCTTTCCGCTGCATGGAGTCAGGCGTATTACTCCGATCTTTAAAGGCGAAGGAGTAGGTAAAACGTCGAAAATTATCGACCTATATCGATCTTACCTACTTTGTCAAAGATTTGTGAAAAATTAGTTCATAACGACATTTATCCGGTACTACATAATTTAATTTTGGAAGAGCAACATGTATTTGCAAAACACTGTCCACTACCACTAATCTTATGAATTAACATCAAAAATATTTGAACATGACGCCAACGAACAAATGATAATGTCAATAAAGATTAAAAAGCCTTTGACAAAGTGCACCACAAAATATTATTAGACAAACTTGCGTA
Source organism: Lamproptera curius (assembly GCA_029286875.1). NCBI lineage: Eukaryota > Metazoa > Arthropoda > Insecta > Lepidoptera > Papilionidae > Lamproptera > Lamproptera curius. The sequence goes on along the minus strand of JAGSMT010000275.1, from coordinate 143,298 downwards.
CAACGGCATAAGAGAAGATCTCTGGAGGTGGTTTAAATCATACGTTATAAACCGAACAGAAAAAGTAATTGTTAAAGGTTATGAGTCGGAATTTGTAACTGTAACATCTTGGGTACCACAGGGATCAATTTTAGGGCCGTTCTTATTCGTATTGTATATTAATGATATAAACAATTGTTTTAAATATTGCAACTTCTTGTTGTATGCAGATGATCTCAAAATGTTTCATAGTATAGAAAACTTTAATGATCATTATAAGTTTCAGGAAGATCTTAACCGATTATCATAATTAATATATTATAATGCAATATGTGGTAAACGGTGCTGATGACACATTGATTAACACTGTTGTCAAATAATACACTGTATCTTTTATTATGCTGTGTCATTGTTTGTTTATCCAAATAAAGAGAAAAAAAATATTTTGTTGATTCATTTTAACAAAAAATATTTGGTACAAGCATTTGAGGCCGTAGGTCTGATATCGTTAAAGCAAAACTTTTACTTAGTTTCTTACTAATACTGTATAACCATATAACTTTCAAGTCAAGAAGTTTCGTAAATTTAGAAACCTTAAGCTAATTACTTCTAAAACCGTAATTAGATTGTCATAAATGATACATTCATCGTTTAATCTAACACTTATTTAAACATTTCGCGTCATGTAACTAGATAGATTGTTTCACGTTAAAGATTATTATTAAAGAAGAATTACTGACGTCACATTTTTTCTAAATCAAACCATTAACTAAGTATTAAATATTTTCAATATTTTTTAAGTCATAAATGAACAGAACGGTAAATAAAATGATAATAGATTTTTACGTTTATATAACGTAAAAAAACAAAATTTATAATTTTACGGCTCCAATAGCCAATGTTTAGGTTATTATTGTTTGGGACAGCTTTGTATCTGTTTTGTTTTGCGTTGCTCTATCCTGTTCATAATATCGAATGCAATTATTATATTAGTGGAAGTCCGATGTCTATGTAAAAGCCGCAATAAGATATCATTTAGTAAGTTGATAAGCAGCCACCGTCATAAGTTAAGGAAAAGGCCATCAAGAAGAAAATGTTCAAGTTTAAATACTAAAAGTAGACAATGGTCTGAACGTACTGAAATCGTTCATGCATTTATGATACGGTTTATTTTATGATAGACTAGGGCTCTAATTTAAGTATACAGTATACAGTAAACAAAGGGTTCCTTAACCGGAGCTTCGGCTGAGCGTTTACTGCATAATTTGGCACCATTGGCGACCAGCCAAGTCTTGCTTTGTGAGTGATGTGTTCGCATATTAACCCTGCACATCGCCTTCGCATAACAACGCCATAATGCAACCGCATGCCGTAATAACACTGAGTTATGAAAACTGCTCGCGTTATTGTTCATTAAACTGAGAACACAGTATTTGCTGACTAGGTAGGTGGAACGATATACTGAGAAACCATTACGACAGTTGCGATTGTTTATAACAATAAGATATTAAGGGTATAGCAAAGCATAATAAGGGTTGTATAATCGATGGTTCGGTGAACTACATATATCCCGCCGTGGTGTCATAACGGAGATAGTTGAAAGTTTAAGTGTAATGAATGTTTAGGAAAGTACAGCAACTAAAGTACCCAAAAATAATCAATAATGACTAAAATTGTAGAGATCATATATACCGTGAAATTTTCTAATTAAAATAATATTACTTTCGGCAAATCATTATTATATTTTTTAAAGAATAAACTTGTTGAGTCTTCATCATCATCAACCTGTGTTAGTCCACTGCTGGACATAGGCCTCCCCTAATACACCTCCATTCATTAGGGTATTTTGGACCGTATCCCACCAAGCTGGTCCAATGCGGGTTGGTGGGTGGACCGACTTTTTACATGCCGATCCGACGCATGGATCATCTTACTTTTCAGACAATTGGGTGATCGGCCCAAATTGCCCTAACCAACTAGGAAACAACAACGAAAATATGTCGAGTTCCCACAGGATTCGAACCCACGATCTTCGGTTTCTAAAAAAAGGACAAGGATAAATGTTATAGATTTATTTGAACCTGTCGGCGTACTTGTAAAGTGTAGCTGGAGATTTTAGTCACGATTCTCTCGTAAATTCACACAGCAATTTTTATTACTTACTTATCAGGAGCATTGCTATTGCTAAACACCCACGTGATCGATGAATATATAATAGTTCGACACCCACGCTGCTATCTGATTGCAATTCACAGTTTATTGTGAAATATTAAGTTTGCATTACGACAATTTATGCTGTTTACAGTAAGAAATAAAAGATAATTAAAGTAATGTTATAAAGAGAAAAAAGAAATTAAAATAAAACCGGATTACGCACATAGTCCTTCGAACCTCATTCTCGCTTCAGGTCTATAAATAGGATCTACCATATCGCCGTCACTCGAGCTAAATACGCTGGCTAGCGAGTGCCCTTCAAACCGGAACACAGTAGTGTTTTCACACTTATGCTTCGCGGCAGAAATAGTCCCCGCGGTGGTGCCCACCCAGACGGTCTTCTGTGAACAGGAGACATAACACCGGTGAAAACAGGGGACCTACCACCGGTTGTAAACAGGGGACCTACCACCGGTTTGGCCCTGTCATTGATTAAACATCATCATCATCATGAACAGCCTTTTGCAGTACACTGCTGAATAGATCTTTTAATGAACACCAGAACTGCCGATCTTGTCGGCGTCCATTAAAAAGAGCTGCTCATAATTTCCACACTAAGCAGGCGGATTGGCAATTGACTAATTGCACTTGTACTGCGAATCTGTCTTACTCCCACTATAGGGCAGATCCACCGCCGGGTGGGCAGTAGGTTCGGAACATACTTACGCCTGGTAAAACATAGAGCATAGATTTAACGTAGCGGCGGTCCATTAAAAAGAACGCTTTCGCTTCTGGAGCAATTAGTTTGACATTTGACTTTATATGCGTAATTTTCTTATGTACTTTGGCTATATAGGATAGAAGAGCAAATAAACTCCAAGTATGAATAATTACTAGAAAAGAAATCTGTTAATGTAACGATTATGCGTATTAATTATTTGCCTTTTCATTAACATCCACGGCAATATTCTATTTCACTATATAAAATGACTCATCGAACATACTATTAATTTTTTATTTTTATTAAAGGTAGAACCGAAAGGACATTAACTTTTAGGAGATTAAATCGATTTCACCCTTAGTATAACCTTTTTGCTCTATTGGCTCGGCCTAGGGCGCCTAATTAGTGAAATTACTTGGCATCTTGAATATTCTTTAAGTATTTTTTTATTTTGAACGATACAAGACAAACACTTTTACATTACTTAAAAAAACTTATTACTATTATCAGTGAAATCTAAATTGAGATAGTGACTTTTTCGATTCTATTTATATTATTGTTTTTGTAACCATTTTTGATATCAGTAATAAAGTTCATTACGTTCTTCAATTGCAGTTTCAATATCGGTTAATTAAAATGCCCTTCAGTCGATTTTAATTACAGCAATGTCTATCCGATCTATATTACGCACTACCGGAGAGATTAGGCGCAGGACCATCTTTTTACATACCCATGGTCATAAAAAACCCCGTAAAAAAATAATTAATTTACAAAAATTGAAACCCTCTTCGTTGAATAGTGGGTGGGCTACGCCACGGGTTCAATCTTTAAAATAAAAATTTCAAAATTTCCTAACCTTTGGTTTGTTTTCCCTTTGTTTAATTTTAAAACAAAAATGGGAAAAAAATGGCGTTCTTGGCCAATTTTCCCAAAATTTTCTTTTTAAAAATTGATTTTGCCAAATTTTTTTTATATTTTTTAAAAATAAATTGCACTCAAGAAGTAATTTTGCCTTTTATTCTTTGTTTAGAATTGGAAAAACATTGATAATAATTTTTTTTGGCTTTTAGCTAAAAACCCCCTTTTTATTTGAAAGTTAACCCTCATTATTAAAAAAAGAAAATCCATTGGTGTTTGGTTTAATGCAAATTTTAAAACAAAATTTGTTTTAACTATGGGTGATTTATTTAAAAATTTATTTTAAATTGTTAAAAGGAAAAATTAGTAAATTTAACTAAATGTAAGTTTGGCAATTAATTTGGGGGTTATTTGGGTAAATATTAAAATTAAAGAACAATTAAAACAATGTTTTAATTTTTTAATTAAAATATAAAAATTATTTTTTTTAAAATATGTTTATTATGCAAAATTCAAATACTTTAACGACACCCCTGCTTTTTAAAAATTTTTTTTTCTTTTTTTCCTAAATTATTGGCCTTTTTTTTAAAATGTTTTTTTTAACAAAATTTTTTTTTAACTTTAAAGTTTATTCATTGTTTTAATTTGCCTTTAGGCTTTTTTGTTTTAAATTAGTTTTAACAACAAATTTTTTAACCTTTTTAAAAAGTCTTTCTTTCAAACCGGATTTTTTGTTTATTAAAAATTTTTTAAAAATAAATTTATAAAGAATTAAAATTAATATAATTAAATTTATTGTTTTATTTTAAAAAACGCTTTTTAAATTTTCCCCATTTCCCGCCATAAATATTTTTAAAACAATAAACAACCTTAATTCCAACGTTAATAATACACATTTTTTTTTTTTAATCAATCTTTTTATGGAATTTTGTTTTTTAAATTATAAATAAATTTTTTTTAATTGGAAAATTTTTGGTTTTAATAGTTATTTCTCAAACAAGGTTTTTTTTACCGAGGGTTTTATTTTAAAAAATGGATGGAAAGGCTTTTCCACTAAAGGGGTTTAAACTTTAAATTTCCAAATAATAACGTTAAAGGGAAAGGGTTAAAACTTCCAGTGGACAATTTTGGTTTGGAAAAGGAAATTTTTTAAAATTTGGGCAAAAGGGACCGTGGTTTAAGCCCCAGGGGGGGGAAAAACCCCAAAAACCAAAAAAATTTAAATTTATTTTTAAATAAAGTTTGATCAAAAACCCCGAAATTACAAAAGGTTTTCTAAAATTCCTGTTTTCTATCTAAAAACTTAACCGTCCTTTTTCAATTTCTTTTTAAATTTTAAAAATTTTTTATTTAATTTTTAACTTACGAATTTTATTTAAAAAATTTTTATGTTATTTTTTAATAACAATTCTTACTTTATATTTTTAAAAGAAACCCCCCAATAAAAAAATGGAGAATCATCCGCCCCAAAAACGCAATTTGGCTTAAATTGGTCTAATAAAATTTAAAAGGACATAATATTTATAAAAATTTCTTGGCAAAAATTGGTTCTTTAAAAAAGGGTTTTAAAATTTTCATAAAAGGGAACCGTTTTTTTTTTAATTTTTTATTTTTAAATATTTTAAATTTTAAAAATTTTTAAATAAATTTTTGTTTAAAAAAAGAAAAAAAACCCCTATTAATTGTTTTATTTTTAAAAAAAAGTTTAAGTAATTTTGTTTGTAATATAAAAAAAAAACAATTATTAAATAAAAAAATTTTTGTTTATTCAAAAATTTTTTTTAACCCCTTTTCGGTTTTGCACCTTGGGCCAAACAAAAGAAGGGTTTTTTAATAAATTAAATAAATGAAGTCTAATTACGGCACGGCTATAACGTCCTCTCTGATGCGGTTGGGGTTCGCGGTTACAACTCCTATAATGAAGACATGCATTAACCATTCGTTTTACGATATATGGTGTTGCTAGAAATAAAACATGGCTGGGTTTCCAACTCTTCCTTTTTCTGAGGTTTTTTTACGAAAATGGTTTTTCTTCTATTTGCTTTGGTACCTGTTCCTGGAATTCCTATTTTTACAAATATTTTATTCCCGCTACTTTTCTTACTAATTTCTTTTTAACAATATGTCCCTAATACATTTTTTCTTATCAAGGAATAAATAAAATAACATAAATAGAAAATATTAAAACAATTAAAAATATTTTCGTAGTAAATAATAATTTAATAACTCAAACAACATATATCAAATACGATGTTGCTTTCGCAAAAAACCACAACTATTTGAATTTCTATCGGACTAAAAAGAGACAAGGATAAACGGCATTGCCGCATTCATTTTTGTTGGCGTAGTTGCATGTTGCACCAGTTGTGCTTTGTCACGTGCGCTCGTAAATTCATACAACAATTTGTTTCTTACGGCGTATGCATCTCTCTGCACCTTAAACTGTCTCTACTCAACACCGGTGCTATAAATTGGCTATGACTAGATTTGATAACTATGAATTTTAATTTAATTTGTGTATCACTAATGATGGAATATTAGTTAATTGTTTATTTGTGTTTAAATATAAAATTATATGTTTAAAATAAGTACATAAAAACACGAAAATAATAATTTGGTCTTTATCGTTATCGAAAAAATATTTTAGTTGTAAAAACTTAAAATATTATCTTTGAAATTATTAAAAATATCATATAAGATAAAATATAATTTTGGGAGATTAGATTCTCCCTGTCAATTATTTATTTTGCAAAATATTTGGACTTAAGTGCGTTTTGCACCATTGCACCACGAACCCGCCGGGCATAATTTAAATAAAGCGCGTAACATTTGATCACTAAAATGTATAATGTATAATAGATTAGCTGTTGCCCGCGAATGCCCAAGTGCTAATATGTTAGAAGAAATCTTTCAATCTTTAATTATTAATAAGAAATTTTCCAACATCATCTATCTTAAGAGAAAGTCCTGACAAAATCGGGTCAGCCATTCTATACATTAGATTTAGCAATTGTGTCTTGTGTGTTTTACTGCAGAAGCTTCTGGCGAGCAATATAAACAGACTTGAAATGATATTGAATTGATTCAAATAAGGTTTTAAATACCTTATTAATAATCATCTAACTCATATCTAGTATTTTTTTTATCTTGCAGGCAGACGACATCAGGCCACCTGATGGAAAGTGGTCTGCACCCATAACAATGGCAATACTGGTATCATCAACGCGCTGCCTACCGTGAGACCTAGGATGTTAAGTCTCGTTTACCAATGAATAGCTGGCTGATTTCAACCGGAACACGGTAGTTTTTCCCTACTGCTTTGCGGTAGAAAGCACCGTGATGGTCACCAGACGGTCCCGTAAATGGGGAACCACCACCGGTAGTAATAAATAATATTTATTTTATGTATATATTACAACACAATAGCCGAAAGATCTAAAATGGCGTGCATTAGGCGAGGCCAATATCCTGCAGTGAACCGACACAGGCTGATGATAATGACCTAATACTAGACTGTCCAAATTGAATTGAAAACTAAAAACAAAACTTGTTAAGTTATTCTTAAACTGAATACCTTGTTAGACAACTGTAGTTAGATGTCTTGAACACATGTTCAATCTGTTCAAGCAAACTTATTACAAAATTAGGGTTTCAAATTATACGCGACATGGAATATTCATATCTATATAGAATGATTTGTGATGTTGTAGAAACTGTAGCAATTATGATTATTAACGGTACAAGTTTACAAATTATATATCCGTTGTTTTAAAATAATTTTATGACATTATTGAAGTTATACTTCTTTAGGCTTATGAAAAAATGATGAGGTGAAATTTTAGATGGCGCGCACCTTGGTTTTTGTGACACTTGCTCTATGATTAGGATTAAGGTTCGTTTTTGGTATATATATATACATCATCAACCTGTAAGATCCACTGCTGGACATAGGCCTCTAAACCTATCCATCAGGAGGTTTTGGAGTTCCACCACGCTGGTCCAGTGCGGGTTGGTGGGTGGACAAACACATGCCCATCCGACGCATGGATCATCTTACTTTTTGAACAATTGGTGATCGCCCAATTTGCCTAACCGACTAGAAACAACAATGAAAATTTGTTGAGTCCCGCAGATTCGAACCCACGACCTCCGGTTTCTAAGCCCTGCCTATACCACTGAGCTCGAGGCGTCAGTATATATATATATATATATATATATTATTAATAATATATTATTATATTATTTAAATTTATATTAAATATATATATTAAATATATTATTATATAAATATATTAATTTTGTAATGATGTTTATTCAACTTGATATAATGGTAATATTTTTATTCATTTAATATATCAACATTGTGATTTATCTATGTAATAAGTTTTAGATAAGCGCCATCTAGTCCACACATAATCAAAGCTTCTGATTTATAGTACCGCTGTACAAGTAAGTGCAACATCTCTTAGGAATTCTACATTTGTAAGCAACAGATGGCGCTTGAACTACCAGTTATATGATATATAAAGTACGTCTTGTGAATCCATAAATTCTTAATCGAATTATTTATATTAGTTCTTGTAAATCTATCATCTTTAATTATCTTAATTATTTTGATTGATATTACTTACTATTTGTGAATATTAGTGAAAAATTGTGCTTATATACTTTTCAAGTGCTCCAATATAATTGAGGTTAACTATCCGTATGTATTATTTATTGATGTAAATTAAAATAATTTTATTTAATATAATTAACACTAAATATTATTAAATTATTAATGTTAAATGCTTATTATTGGTTATTTAATATTCACAAAATAAAGAAATAAATTTAATAAAACATTTAATAAAAAGTTTGTGATAAAAATTAAATTGAACATCAAATTATAATGTTAATTTTTAATATTTGCTATTAAATTGAATAAATAATAAATATTTATAAAAATAACTAAATAAATTTAATGAAAACTTTTGATAAAATGATAACTCGAAGTTCCGATTCAGACATTACGGGAAGATACTATGGAAGTGGACATCATTTAATTAAAAATACAATTCGAATAATAAGACAATTTATGTTAGACTTAATGTAAGAAAATAAATATTTATTTATTTAATTTTTCAAATTTAAACTGAACTTTGTTGATTATCCTTTTCCAATCCTTCTATTATTTTATTGTAATTAATTATTTGCATGCAATTAAAACTATTTTTAATGATGCCAAAGAAGTATAACTTCTCACGCGCGTACATAAGTACACGCACCCATTTTTAATTTGTTACTGAAATTGGCCTAGACTTAGTTTTGAAACTTTCTACACTTCTTAATGTAGAAAGTTTCAAAACTAACAAACGAACCAAATATAAATATGCACCATTTTGTTACGGTGGTAGCAAACATGTAGAACTTATCTTTACTGAGGAACTTAAGAAAATCAATTTTGAATATTTATATTCATTAATCAAAAGTTGATTCAAAGGATTAAAGCGAACATCAAATACTTCGAATATTATACATTAAGAAAATTGTAATCTAAGTCGCTAGATGTAGTAATTAATTTATTCTGGACCCCTGTGAAATATACGGTTTATGTTATATATTAATTTCAGGGTCCATTGTGAACACGAACTTATGTTCAGATTAAAGTTAATTTGTAAAAAACGATAAATATATATATTATTATAATTCTCAATCTCAATGTCCTTCTTCTTCCGTGGTGCTTGCTTATTATTTTTTTTAGTAAATATCAAGTTAAATTATAACCCAAAATCAGAATTATTAATTGCGGTAGTTGCATATTTAATACCATTGTATTTTTTTAATAAAGCATCTATTTTTTTTGTTATTACTATGAGCGCATATGAGATTTAAACATAGGAAAGAAAATATTTTTATTCCACGTTCATAAGTCGCACCAGACCCATCTTTCTCTCATCTTGCCATTTTCCCAAGTTATCACGGGGTCTGAACCCGTTATCAAGTTTTCAAGGGATTTGAACTCGCGATCTCCGGTTTATAAAGCAGGCGTCAACCACTAGGCCACGGCAATGGTTACATAGTATCAATAAGTCACGTATGACCTATAAAATAAAATAAATTAAAAACAATTAACAATTTTTTTAAATCATTTTTAAATCGTTATGATTAGTATTTAGCCTAACAGTAAAATTAAATTATAAACTTAGAGTAGTCGTAAATGTAATTGTAAATAGGCAGTCAAATTCAAATTAAAAATTCTTTATACAATTTAGGCTCGGTCGAGCTCTTGTGAACATCAATCTACCATTGGTTGAATAATAAAAGTTAATTAAAAATAGTAAAAGTTTTGACCTGTCCAAAGAAGAACCGGCATGAAACTCTGCGGTCGTAATTTTATTTTATATATATATATAAATATTTAGGCAATACTTTGTCGTCAATATTACAATCATCTAAATTACACAATTTAGGCCGTCGCCAGGGGATATGCCAGTGCAGCCATCATCAGTTATGAATCATTACCACACATCTAATAGAGGAGACGTGGACTAACACAGGCTGATGATGATGAACACACATCTTGGTGCTCAATGTAGTTTCTAACAAAATAAAAGGCTTTTCTAATCAATGTTGCTTTCACAACGATTCGAAAGCTGAGGTCATTTATCAACACCTAAGAGTCATTTAACTTATTAACTTATGTCTTTAATATTGTTAAGTTCCTACTATCATTAAAGAAAAAGCAATGCTTTTTCATTAATGGATGAATAACCAAAAATGTCGTTAAAACATTTATTCAAATTATTTACAAAGATTTTTTAAAAGTTTGGAACTACAGGAATGAATTTAAAAATATTGTTATATTAAGACTACATTTTTAAAATGTAACAAAAATCTACGCACTTTCTGATGTATCTCAACGTGTAAAATTTGATAGGATCATGCAATCATGTTAGTTTTATTTATATTTTATTTAGGTAATTTAACACAAAAATATGAACGAAATGTGCAATTTTATATCAATATCTATACATCCATATATATAAATATATAACTGTTTTGTTGCTAGAGTGAGACTTTATTATTTAGAGCTTTCCATTATTTACGAAAGCACGCCAGCATGCGGGCTTATGCGCTCCCAAACGAAGTATTGCCTTGCTTTAATACATGTTTGAACAAACAATGCATTCTAAAAATATTCGGATAGTAAGTGCACCTAATATAATATACTTAGTAAAAAATAATTGTATAATTACTTCAAAGTATAAAACAAAGTAGCTTTCGCGGCCTGTCCGTCCTTATGTATCCTTAAATCTTCAGAGCTACGCAACGGATTTTGAAGCGGATTTTTAAAAAGACAAAGTGATTTTATAGACGAACTGTTAATTAATTTAAAGGTTTCTCTGGCGATGTCGTACATTAACACATTTTTTGCGCTTACATTGTAAACGCTGGCTGGACTCCTTAAAAAAGTTACCCCAAAAGACCAAAAAGGTGCGAGTGCGACCTAAATGTCTGTCACTTAGAGATAATCTTCAACAAATATTTTGATCTTTTAAGAGTAACTTCAAAAGAAAACATGTTTGTACTATAAAAAGCTGTAACGTAGCATATTAAGACGGGTGGTTAGTAATTATATATACCTACATTACGAGTCTTGACTAATTGGGTAATAAGACGAGAAGAATGCCTACCCGCTGGTAGATGGTTTGCCCTGCTTAAGAGAAATGTAGACACACTACAGATCCAAAACTTGAAACATGACATGTTACGCCTTATCATCTCCTTTGTATGACAGAAATAAGCACCATGATATTGATTCTTCAAAACTTTGATCACATTCCCAATATTTAAAATCTCTAAACCTCTCTATCTCAAAAATATAAAATTCAAGTATAACCACACACTAATTGTGTCTGTGCAAATAAAAATCAAGTATATTACTTAGATAACCCATTCGGTTTGGACTTAAACCCTTTTTTAACCCCTATTTTAACACTACAGGTACACTTTAGCAATAGATTAACTGACCTAGCAAATTAATAGGTGATACTGTGAAATGTCTAACGCTTTAAAAGATACGACAAAGGACTCTTTCGAAAGTTGGCAGAGTTCCAATGTCGTTTCGATGCATGATATGTTAAAATCAGGGCTTTTTCAGGGCTGTAACACCTTCAATTACAAAGTTCATCTTGAATTCATGTTCTCCTGGTATTTCAATACCACTAAAATGTATATTAGGAACTAATAGATTTCTGTTATATTGTGTCATCATTTTATAAACTTATATAGTTTAGCCAACTTAGACACGGAATAAATGTAAACAGAGTAACTCATAGCAACGAAGTGGCGTTGGACATATGCTGCTAATATTAGTTACAGTCACTCATTGATTTACATATCGGTTTTAAACTACTGACGATATAATACGAAATTTTTGATTCCACTTTGTTATAATGAGTTAATTAATTGGAAAATTCCGGGCCCAAATTGTCTGCATCACAAGTTTTTTTTAATCACTGTTATTTGTCAATTTCAACGCCATTTATAAAAAAACATCAATACTAAACAATATAGTATAACTTATGGTGACTTGAAGTAAATTTAATTACGATTATGGCACTAAACACTCAGTTTTAAGCCAACCGTATTATCATTACCATTAGATCTTGTTGAAATAATTGAGTTTCTAACCCATTTTATAAGAAGAAACAATGTTAGGCTATGTTTTAAAATCAACGTTAAAATTTGTAATTTCATAACTTCTATTGTTTGCGCGAATATTATACATTATTAAATAAAATGACTTTACGGATTATATCGCGTTTATTTTTACATTATAAAAGCATAATACCACTGCTAGCTCTAACGATGAAACCAGTTCATTTTGCATAGGTCGGAGAGTACAGCACTAAAAATAATTAATTACGATTAAGAGCTGGAAAACCCGCTCCAGCACTGGCAACAAGACGCATGACATCTCAGTCTACCCCGCGACCACGGCCGCTGGAAAGTGTTCGAAACGTCGGGAATTTAAAATGTAAAAATAAACGCGATAAAATCCGTTAAGTCATTTTATTTAATAATTTCATCACTCTTTACTGCTATATTTATAGCTATTATCCAGGACAACAACTGCAAAAACAATAACATGATCCGTGCATTCATCGGGAAAGAAGAAATTTATTCTAGAACATGTGTAGTCTGCATAAAAACTATCAGACTCACGACCGTATACAATGTGAGTAATTTTTATTTCAATATATTAATTGGTCATAAAATAAAAAATGTAATTAACTTAAAGGCTTCGAAAATTTTAAAAACATTTCAGATAAACCTTTAAGGATAATAGTTGAATTATTATTTAGCGAATAATATTTGTTCAGCTCCAAACGCTTCTCACAAACAATATATGTCTTTCGGGTAATGAAAATGCTTTGTTCAAACTAAAATTTGCCAATATGACATACATATGTATAAAGTAAATGTAGTATTAAAGGCATTATAGTATCCAAAAATATAGAAATGGATAATGATATAAATTAAAATTTGGAAAACCTCTTTATGCTGACATTTATTTTTTTTTCCTTTTTCTTATCACGAGGGTAATTATTATAGTGAATTTATTAAACTCATTCTCTCGTTATTAGTTGTTGTTGTATGGTTTTTTAAACAGTTTTCAACTAACTCATTTTAACTTTTAGCCTTTGTAGAAAGTACGCATAAACGAAATTAATTATTTTATTTACGCGGATACTACACATTATGAAATAAAATTACTTTAACGGACGCTTGTCAGTCCCGTGATAACGGCCGTTAAGTGTTCTAAATGTCGGGAGTTAATAATGTAAATAGACGCAATTGAATCCGTTAAAAGATTTTATTAAATAACTTAATTCATGTTGTTCGTAGGAATTTATATAACTTACAAGGTATTAATAATTTAAGTTCTTTTCAAAGTCATGAAATAAATTAATTTTCTGTCTCTTCCTCCTAGCCATATTCACGAGTTATCGCGCGGTCAGATTCTAATCCATTCAGATTTATCTCAATCACATCACTCCATGGTTCAGAGGATAAACTAAATATGATAAACGATTTGGGAAGCTTAATGCTAATATAGCATATCAGTTTGGTATTGAACAACACTTTAGTACAAATTGACCAAATCTAAGGCAAGGAATTGAATGATCTTTGGAAACGGCCCGTGATCGTAGACGCTGAATGAATGCAAAAAGAATACAAATAAGTTCAAAATACGTTTTTTCAATTGGATATCGTAGCTATAGGTGTGTTTTGGTTATTTTTTACTAATAAATCTACCGAGAAAATAGTTTCTTACTCATTTTACTTGTAATCTGAGTATAAAATTATGCATAGCATTTCTGATATTCAAACACGAAATTTTAACAGCAAGGCTCTGGTCAACGTGTTATAAATTATAAAGAGATGTTTAGGTTTTGGAACGGAATTTGCAGCACAGTCAAAGGAAAATGTAAAAATATTGATTAACACTCTTCATTTTAGCACCAAAGGTTGAAAATTAAATAGAGGCTACTAATTCGTTAGGAAACATAATGACTTGTGTTGTGTATCTTCACACATAATAAGAAGATTGTTTGTAAAAATTTTGTATTTTATATTTCATCACTTCGATTCTAGCAGAATTTTCAGTTCACTGATTTCTTTAATGAAACGTTTCAAAATCTGAAGATATTTGTATTCTATAGTGATCACCGAGGAAATATAAAACAATATAGAAAAAACATGTTAAAAATCTTTTATAAGAGGAATTATGTGTTTACAAACATGAAACGGAGAGTATGCTTGATCACTACAGCAGTATAAAACTAAGTCACTTTTGCTGTTTGTCCGTCCCTATGTATGCTTAAATCTTTAAATTTAAATAACGGTCTTTGTTTTATTTATAACTAGAGTTATTCAAGAGGAAGGTTTATGTGTGTAATGCATGCAGTGAAGGTAAACTCTAATTAATCTAAAGGTCTCTAATGAGATTTCGACTAATTTTTTGCTGGTGACATTGAAATCGCTAACTGAACTCCAAGAGATTAATCAAAGCTGTTAGCAATGTACCCCTTAAAAAGTTTAACAAAGAGAGTCCACGATGGTATATGTCTATAACTTAAGGATAGGCCGCAGTAACAATTTTTGCGCTTTACATTTTATGGAAAAAAATTGCTCATTTATAAAGTGGTTGTAAGCAATACGGCAACAATCCTTATCTTTTTAGTAAACATCACAGATATCAGCATTTTACCTACGTGAGGTCGATCTAGTTAATTAAATAAACGAGAGAAATGAGTTATTGAATGAGAGACAGAGTAGTAGTATATTATCCCTTTAATATAATAAAAATACATCAAACAACTTCAACGTAAAAAGGTTTCAGACTCGGGCAAATCCTTCGGAGTAAAGATAAAAAGAAAACCCGTTTATACCAGAGAAATCTTTAAAACATTAACGAAATTAATGAGGGCATTAAGGTAAAGTTAAGTTAACATTGTAAATGTTTTATTACGTTGTGTCTAGAAAATACATTTTATACATGATAATTTTGACCGACTTCAGTTTACTGGTTAGTATTTAAATCCCTTATTCGTAATTTGAAATATATAATGAGACCTAAAACTTTCGTAGACCATTTCAGTATCACTTTTGTATTAGTGCTGTGTGTTAAACACACAGTGTGTTGTACTGACGGCACAAAATTACTTACCACTCAGAAACATCACGTTAAGTCTCTTTTACCAAGTAATTAAGCTTACTACAAGACCCTTAAAACCGGAAGATTTATACACTACTAATTTGGGGCAGAAATATGCTTCACGGTTGTACTTCCTCCGACGCTTCCTATTTTTTTTTAAATTCGATACTTATATACCGCACTATAAAATATTATTTTAAGAGCTGAAGCAAAAAGTCACGAATAAATCGCGAGAGAAAGTAAATGAATACGTAAGGGTACCGCATTGCTAATTAAAATAAGTGCGTTGCATTCATTGATGTATACGCCGTAAGATAATAATTGGTCCATCTGCTCCATTTCATTACGATTCTTGCTTTTATTAAGCGATTTATAATGCGTACAATTAACATAACCTAACAATGTCGTTTAGAAACGTTTGTGCATGATTAAGAGCATATTATTGCTGTAATGACTACTTAATGATAACACACTCTAGCAATGAATTGTTCGCTCCAGGATTTGTAAGTAAAATATTTTGTACTGTTTTGTACTTCGTAAAGATTTTTTTAAAAAAGAAAGAAAAAATAGTCCCGCTGAGTTTCTTATGCCCGCTCTTCTCTGTCAAAAGGGTTCGACTTCCGAACCGGTGGTAGAATTATTGACAAAGAGTGTAATGGTTCTATATATTAAAAAAGGATATTTGACTTTGATAACCTTTCTGTTGCTCACGGGAATAATTTAGGATTTCGAAATACCGCCACGGTGCCAATTTCCGCACAAATTAGTAGTGTAAAGCCCTACTGTGTTCCGGTTTGAAGGACTATCCTAGACAGCCCAATGACTAAGTAAACGAGATGTATTAGTCTATGTCTCAGGGTGGCGCGTGGTTTTGTAGCCTCTTACGTTGCATTTATTATGGACAGGTATCGCTTACCGTCAGGTAATTGTCCAGCTCGTCTCGTTGATTTAAATAATAAAGAATATTCTAAACAAGCACGATAATCTATCGTGCTTGTTTAAATTTTATTTTATTAATGTGCTACCTTAAGCTTTTCAGTGCCATAGTCACTGGACAGATCTTGGAGAGGAGTTAAAATGTCGGTTATAATTTCGCCATTTAAACTAAACTACTTTCAAGTCAAAAGTTTTATTAATACATACGGTTTTTACGCTTCATCTTCATATTTTCACAGAGTTTTAAAGCGTAGGGCGTTTTAATTAACATCCACAATTCGTAATAATTCATGTAATTATATTGATAAACGTAATATACTACATTACGCATTACTACACCGACGCTTATAGACATCGGCAATACCAGGAGTATATCAACGCTACGCGTAGGGTGAGACAAAAAACGTTACATCTCGTTTGCACAGTAAACGCGCCTGCTACGGTGACCTTTAACCTAGGAACACGGTAGTGTTTTCACACTACTGCTTTGCGGCATAAATAGGTGCTACAGTGGAACCACAATTCCAGAAGGCCTCTGTAAAGTGGGTAACAAATGTATGTCATATACATATTTTCACTTTCTGCCTAGGGAATTTCTTCGAAATTTCATGAAAAAGCTGAAAATACTTGGACAATGCACTAACAGCTCCCGTAGGCGTCACTATTTCCGTTGGCGAAACATGAAACGTTTCGCCAACGGAAATAGTGTTCCCACTAAAGAATTTAAAAAAGTATTAAACTTACGGAAGTGACAATCCCTTGGGAAGTATACAACAAACAAAATTGTTTTGTCTCCTAACTCTATTGCCGAAAATTTCTTAATTTTTAATGTTTTTTATTTTTTTTAACAAAGGATTTATTTACCGCAATATTGTTACAAATTACGCAAAATCCCATTTATAACAAAGTTAATTTTAGTAACGAAAGTTAACTTGATATTAGTTATGTCTAATTGAATCTAATAAGCTAAAACTTTACGTTTCAAATCGTAAGTCTCATTTTATCAAGCAATGACTAGAATTGGTATATCAAGTTAACATAAGATGCAGAGTAACCTTAAGTTTCATCGGAATGGACATTTTGACTAATGAATAGAAGAGTAGAAAAAAAAATAGCCTATACGTGATACCAAATTCTGTTTCAATTAGCTAAATCATGTTCATATTTCTTTGATACTGTAAAAGATAGAAGGTCATGTAACATAAACGAATCAATAATACCATAAATAATAAACACATTTTTAATTATAGATAAATTATATATTCAAATGATCTAATGAATATTTCAAGAATGTTCGCTCACTGTTTTGATGAAATTATAATTAAGAGATTGGGATGTGTGAACATATTTAGAGTATTAATATAAACTGATTGCTATGTATAATATAGCGCTATAACTACCCACCAACAGACATTGGATCAGCGTTGGGAGACATGGTCTAAATCCCCCAAATTAAGTATGCATTAGAGGAGGCCTATGCCCAGCAGTGGACTGAAACGGGTTGTTGATGATGAATATAAACCTTAATTTTGGACTTATAGTAAAATCAACAGGAAGGCTATGTAAGCAATCTTTTACACCTTTATAAATTTTAATATTTAACGAACAACCCAACACAAGAATCATTATAATTTAAATAAATAAAACGTAACATTTTGAACTACAATGCTAACAATTACTTTCTCCGCAGAAAATACTTAAATTACTGTTCTAAAACACAAAAATTACCGTCAACTTAGAAAGTTGTAACAATTTACTGCTTCATCGATAAAATGTGTTCTTTCTAACGTAGGTTTACATGTTGGTGGTTTGAGATAAAGAATTAGCTCCACGTCCAAGCCCTTTGTCAGATCGCTAACCGTAAATTACACTAGACAGTTAAATAAAGATAAAAACTTGCCCGCTTTTTTATCACTGTTAAGCCATTTTCCTTTTTTATGTCATTTAAACCATTTTTATATTATTTCAACATTATTGAGTACATTCGTATCATCATTATCATCAGCCTTAATAATCCACTGCTGGACATAGGCTCCCTAATACACCCTATCCATTAAGGGGTTTTGGACCCGTATCCCACCACGCTGGTCAATGCGGGTTGGTGGGTGGACCGCCTTTTACTGCCCATCCGACGCATGAATCATTCTACTTCTAACAACGGTGATCTGCCCAAATTGTCCTAACCAACTAGGAAACAATAATGAAAATTTTTTGAGTCCCTTGCAGGATTCGAACCCAGACCTCCGGTTTCTAAAGCAAACACCACTAGGGTTGGGAGGTACATATTTTTTACATTCATATATTAAAATCAATCAATGTCGTTGAGCTACCTCCCATAGCCCTATCTCCTAAAAGCGATTGTTAATGTTATAGTTCCCGTAACTTCCGCAAAATGCACATAATAATAATAAATCAGTTTAACGGGTCTTAACGCCTGAAGTTACTTTATATTTTAACAAGCATTACTAAGAAGTTTTATAATTGTATGGTAGCCTGTACTTATAATTTTAAAATATTTGTAAAGTTTATGTGAAGAACTAACGTAAATATTTTGATATGCAAAAATTCAAAATGTATAATATTGTATATCACATTATTTAATACAAATTATATAACTCTTTTGGGTCAACTGTAAATAATAAATTAGTATCTTAAAAGTATCCGAAGCTTGTACTATGGCCACAAGTCTTATATATATGATATTTAATCGTAAAAATATTTTGTCAATAAACACATTATAATTTAAATAGTAAACTTATCATAAGGCCAGTCCCCATGATAAATTAGGAAATTTATGTTTTGTGATAAGCGTACCATTCTTCGGTTACTATGCGTCCATCTTTAATGTTCCTCTCAATAGCTGGTGTAGTTATGTTGTATGATATTGTTTCATTATTGAATCTAATTAAGAAACCAATGCAAATAGGGATTTTTTTTATATAATATTGGAATGTTTTGTGTGTCCTTAAATCGTTCTGGAAAAACATAGACTATATAAATCTGTGTTAGCTTTGGTAATATGTAGCCCACATTTTAGAAGGCAATTCATAATAAGGTCAAAGCCGTTTAACTAGTTTGTGGTGTACCACTTCAGAGGAAATTTCCAACAAAGCTTCGTCGTACAAATACAGATAGAAATGGAATTTAATATAATATTAAAGCAAATTTCGACTGCATTGACAGTGGAGGTGTTTGCAATTGTTTCATTTAAACCTAAGAATAAAAATATTATTATTAAAGAAGCCTGGAAAATTCAAAATCTTAACGTAGATAGAATAGGTATATTGATAAATATTTGATTTATTTTAAATTTGTATAATTAACTACATTGTACCAAAAAGGTTTTTTTAATCTTTCAATTAGGTAAAGAAAAGTAACATGTTTTTTTGATTCTTAAAAGTACTACATTCGGAGCGTACGTTTTTTTTTAAATGTTACCTCGTTGCTCCGCTCCTAGTGATCCGATTTTGATGATTTATTTAATTGTTATTAGCGGTTATTTAGTCCCATTCTTAAAATAATTTCGGTCTACAATAAGGTCCACGAGAGGATGTCATGTTTTAAGAACAACCCACAATAATCATTTTTAAAAATTGCAATCAAGCATATTCAAAGGTCATTTATGATAATAAAGTTTAAGTTCACAATTTTTTTTTATTATATGTACATAAAACGTTTCATAGACGACATTTTAATGAAATGAATACCTTAAAAGTTATCAGAGATTTAAAATGTAGTGGCAGAAAACGCGACGCAATCTGCTTATGTCGTGTTTAGACGATGCTTCAGTTTTATGAAAAACCTTGTTAAAGGATTATTAACCTTAGCCCCCTTTTGAATAAGAAGCCGTTCTATTCCAATATAACAAATTGATAAAAGTAATAGCTTTGCTTACGTCAGAAATACTAAGCCTTTTCTTATTTTAACCCCGTTGGTTGCTCATATTTTGTTGTAGAAGTATTCGACTCTTTCTAGCGTCCGTGGTCACGGGCCTATTTTGTTCGTCACACAATGCAATAAATCGGTAAAAACTCGATTTAAGTTCCTGTTAAATTTCATATATTTCATTAAGTTTCCATGTAAATAAAAAATATGTTAAAAAAAATTATAATCAAAGAAAGAAATGCCGTGTTCTTATCGATCTTAGGAAGCACTCGCATCTGGTAGCTTAAAAAATACATAATAAAGTTTATATATTTTCACTTTGGTTAAACAACTGGAAAGAAATTAAAAAAACTATTTTTTTTTTTACTCTGCTGGGTCTTAGTTTTAATTTTGTAAATATAGAGTAAAATTGCATCGCCGATACCTATCTCTGAAATTAATTTGAAATCTGTACGAGCATTATCAAAAATTTTTCTTGTCGCCGCCCCGTCCAATGTTTCAAAATTCAAAAGCGTCGTAATATTAGCCATTTTTATATTGACGATGCAAATCACTGCACATATTTAATAATAAATATATACCTCTTACTACGGTACTCAATTCGCAGCGTATGTTTTTTTTCTATATATATGTTGCTCCGCTCCTAGTGCTCTGATTTCGTTCATTCTTGTTTAAGATTCTTGATACTACCTATCATTTGGTCCAATTTTTGTAATAATTTTAAAATAAGTAGTTTAATATATTAAAGAAATCACAACCTCATGCGATTAAATTGCAAACGCTGCCGAAACCATAAACGATAGAACTGAATAATGTTCTACATAATTGTACTTCTTTAAATAATCTCTAATAAAATCCACGAGCGCATATATCGAAATTTTAAGAATAAACCTTAATAGCCTATTTAATGAAAAACATTGTTAAAGAAAGCAGAAGGGCACATTCAAACCTCGTTTAAGATAAAGGTGAAAATAGCGTAACTTAACTTAAAAGTTAATGCATATAAAATATTCTTTATTCTATGTATATAAAATGTGTCATAGACGACATTTCAATTAATTAAACCTGATATCTTTTAAATCTTAAAAGATGTCAGAGATTTAAATTGCAATAAATTGTTTAGATCATAAAAATTTTCAACTAAGTGAGAAAAATACGTTTTATTCCGCATGTGGAATCACCGAACAACTGCATTAACAAAGTAACTCAAAAGCAATATATTTTAAATGATAATTTATAACACATCGCTTTGCAACAGAGCGCAAGACATATCAAAAGAACAATAAATTATATATGGCACATCTACTGTTACTAGAGCAATATTTTTGATACAAACAGTTTGTGATACAAATAATGTGGAATTTTTATTTTCTATCAAAATATGCAATGGAATGCTAAAAACAGGGAATATACAGTTAAGCGTAAAGGCCTGAACATTGTAATAGGTTAAATAGCATTAGGGAAGTAAGCATTGTATCAAAATTTACACAATACCTAAAATGTGACATGTTTAGGACCATTGTTGGCTTTAAGTTAATCAGTACGGTATACAAGAATACAGGATACAGGAATGGCAAGACTTCAGGTATTGTTAACCTCGGTTTTAAAAAAAATCTAGTTTTAAAACTCATTAAATAGAAGGTTTTTATGATATTTAAAAAAAATAGACAATGCAGTCGTTTTAGAACATTGCAACGGTCGTGGTGAGGTGTCAAGTGTCATGTCGCCATTGCGGAAGCGGGATTGCAAGACCAAAAGAAAAAGCTTAGAAATACAAATACATATTATGCAACAGATATGCAGATGAAAGTTCAGTTTAAATATTCCAGAAATACCATACGATCGAGCAAATCTTTATTATATAATTTCATTCATGGTATTAAAGGGGAAAAGTGTAAACCACCCTAAAACCTAAAAAAAGTTCCCGCCTTGCCGGGAAATATTCCCCTTGTATATGCGTCCCTCGGGAGCGTGAAGAAAATTAAGTGTTAGAGCCAGGTTGTGCATAAAAGCCTCCAGAGAACTCTCTTTTCTTGATTCTAAAAGACATTCAAGGATTCAAATTTGTCACAGTGTAATATGTTGACGGCAATTTTATGCAGACCTAAACAAAACCTGGGCACTGGGATAGATACGATTACATAGATATATTAAATATATCATTAAAATTTTAAATAATAATACATAAATACTATTTAATTAATGACTGAATTTTTTTACAGTTAAGACAAAGCGCATTTAGTTTTTTAAACTGTTATTGATGTACATATGCGAACCAAAATAAAACTATTTCAATTATCACAATATTGCTTTGCACATAAATAATTAAATAAATAAATAAAATGCAAATAGCTTCTTAAAGAAAAGAAAATATTCAGCATGAAACATAAAGCTGTTAACACATAAGCAAGATTATTTTGACAGTGACCTATGGCAGGCCACAGCTGTGTAAGGTTTCCAAAGGAAATGAAATATCCGTTTAAGAAAATATTATATATTAAACAGAAGGACGTGAATTATATTTTTACTTATTTTTTACGGATAATTATATTAGATATATAGATATTTTGAATTGTCTAAGCAGGATCATCATACATGTTGAAAACAAATTGTTTTCTATACTGCTTACTCAGATGAGGAAACATTACTACGGCATTAAACATTTTTTTATAACATCTAATAGGCAAGTGAGCAAGACGGGTCAACTGATGGTAAGTGATTCACCGCCGCCCATAGTCACCAGCGACGCCAGTGCGTTGCCTACCCTTCAGGTAAGAATATGGTCTTTTCTTTAATAACCCAATGTTGCTGTTGTTGAGAAGACCGCTGGTGGCAACGAATTCCAGAGAATTACGTGCTGGCAGAAAGCTGTTTTTAAAATGCATTGTGGAGGAACGCCAACCATGATGATACGGATGATAGTTCCGACGAGATGATCGGTTGCGAAAATCAGCGGCTTTATTGTTGAACAACTCCTCGGAACACTCCCATTGCAAATTCTGTAAAGTATGCATAGGAAGATAGATCCTCACGTAGTGCCAAAGGATCAGCCGATCGGCAAGTTCAGGATCATCAACAACTCCGAGATGCCCTTCGCTGATTCGGTCAAATGGAGATAGCTGAAAGACCGCAGCCCGGCCCAAAGGTTGCAGCAATATCTCATGAGGCCAGCACCACGTCTTATACAGTTCTAAGGCGGTGAGCCGGCTTGAAGTACTGTTTGGCCTTGTTGCTTGCTTTCCAAATGACCGCCAAACTGACAAACTCGAAATATCGACGCTCAGAATGCCAATGTTTGGCTGGGCACCTAAGGTGAATGTTTCCGAAGAGTGGCGATGGATCGACAGGTCTCTGCCTTCAAGACTGCTGAGCCTACGGTAGCAAATTCCCTCCCTGACGTACACACACACGCCGGCGCGTGGCACAAAAAAGTGCTCCAGGCTATAGGCCGGGTACATTAGATATGAAGTGTCCGTCGGGGAGGAAATCTGCGTCTCCGTCAGGAAAAGCAAATCTGGCCTTTCCGTCTCGAGATGGTGGTGGACGGCATTTAAGTTCGAGTGAAGTCCCCTGATGTTAGAAAATCCACTGCTAAATTGAGGGGACTTCCTTGTGATTGGGCCTCAGTTTGTACCAGCAGCAGACGATTGATGTCCCTCCCAGAATACGATGGGAAAATCTGCTGCGATACGTGTAGTACAATGGAAGTGCCAGTTGCATTTGGGCCCTGAGGTAGGGGATAAGGGATAAGGGCGCCGGTATTCTCACTCATCAGTCGAAACGTAGTGGCTTCTAGGAGGCCCCCACTTCACGCCTGATTTTCTGTGAGAGGGTAGTGTTTCACCGGTAGATTCTGCCCATTTACATACTACAGCGAGTTCGCTGTAGCAGCAGTCTTGGATCTACTACCATAAAAACATTATTGTTGTGTTTTGTATAAAGTCATAGAAATTTCTTTTAAAGAAAAGTTACTTTAATTGCGCGGAATAACTAGGTAAATTAAAAAAAACGTAACTATTTTCGATTAATACATATGTCATAAATAAACACAGGTCAAGCTATAAATTTGGTAAGAAAGTTATACGAATAAAGAAAACTTTAAAAAAACTTTGACATATTAGCGCTTAAAAGAGTAGCTTAACAACACTTTATTCTTCTTATAGACAGTAAAAAGTATTTATAAGGTTAAAAGTAGTTTAACTTTAAACTTACCCGTAAACTTTGTATCAGAACTCAAAATATAATCTCAACTTATAATAGTTGTTTGTCAATCTTCATAGCAGATGTTTGCAGTGCCACTACACAAGTAAGTGTACAACATATGAAAAAAGAATGATACAGCGAAAAAAAATGTAAGCGAGTACAATACATGAAAATAATTTTCTTTTGCCAAACAACCAATCAAGTTGACCAGTTTGTGTTGCGAAATTTTT
This sequence comes from Lamproptera curius, assembly GCA_029286875.1. NCBI lineage: Eukaryota > Metazoa > Arthropoda > Insecta > Lepidoptera > Papilionidae > Lamproptera > Lamproptera curius. Next base: position 118,625 of record JAGSMT010000275.1, on the reverse strand, counting down.
CTTATTGTGGTGTCTAATACACAACAAATACGTGTCTTCAGCAAAGCAGGTTATTGTCTCAGAAAACGTTTTAGAGCCTACAGAGAAAATATAAAAACACTAGCAGACCCTGCCACGCGTTGCTGCGGCTAGGATTTACTTATTTTACATTGTAAAAAACAATTTTAGGGCTTAAGATAAACGGAGAGAGAATATCAGTCATGGGGACCACCATGCTTTATTAGATAAATGTCAATAGCAAAAAAACAGTGACCTCGATGATGCTACCGTTACACCTGAATACCTACAATGAAAAAATAACATAGGTATAAAAATCAATTGGATTGGTATTTAAAGACTGCAGACGATTAATCAGAATGTTCCTTCTGTTGATATTGTGCAAAATTCTATACAAAAGAGTTAGTCTTAAAATTATTATTCAAAGTCAAAGTCAAAGTCAAAACTAAGTAGGCACTACCACCAAAATCATAATTTTAACGTTTTAGTTGATGGTTATTAAAAACAAAGAATAAATTTGATTACATCTGTCGCAAAGCCTAAGAACCACTACTGTATGAAATAATAAATAACAAATATTTACAATACCTTCAATCATATTCGCTTGAATATGTTTTCAAATATTGCCTTTATATAGGATACAACATCACTTTCATTTAATTTTGCTCTGCAAAAGTACATTTCAATTTTCACATTTTATGTTGTTGGCGTATGTTAGGAAGCTATTTTATTTATTACTTTTTAATTGATGGTCTGTATAAAAATAATATAAATTTAAATAATTTTTGCAATAACTTTTTATTGTCCCAATACTCCTATTATCAACGAAAAGTTTATACTATTAAACCGCGCCATCTATTGATCCACTCAGCGCAATCAATCGCCAACTGTCACAATCGTTATGTAGCTAACATTTTGCATCAAATAATAATAGAAAAATAAATTATTCTAAAACATTATTGCGATTATAAATTAAGATGTAAGCTATACTATCTTTTAAGTTGGATTAAACTGCACATGGTGGGCAATTGTATTTTAAAATCGGTTCAGTATTTTAGGATTCCATCGCGAACAAACATCGTGACGCGAGATTTATATATATTAAGATTAGTATTTAACGAAACGATGTTTTAATGTAATTAACGTCTTTAATTTTTTTTAATAATACGAAAATTTACCCTAAATTGTGTTTGTTTTACCTGTATTTTTTTTAAAGTCATTTTCAAATAAACTACCACCGATTCAGAAATACAGGCCTCTGACCTGATAACGACCGGCGTAAGGACCGGTTTACAATTTTTTGTTTAGAATGCGGGTATTTAGAGAAAAGAAGTATCGATATTGACGTTTTGGCTATCAGAGTTCGTGTATGAGAGTCGGGTCTGAAACATACAAAAGGAGAGATCTTTGTCAGCCGCTAGACACACACGAGGAGAATGTTGTGCATCTATGTGACTGTCGGTGTGTCGCGTGGTTTAAGGTATTATTACGCATCGACTCGTCCGTACGAGACATCTGGTGGCTGTTGTCGGAGTCAGGTTAGCCATTTCAATGTCATTAAGTGTAAGAGATTTACTTTTTGAATTCTCTTTGAGATTTCTAAATTCAGAAGTGAGATAAAGATTTGTAATTATCTTTACTTTTAGGAAATCTTTTTAAGTTACCTTAAAGTATTATATTCTAACAGTTTGAAAGAGCCCCCAGCGAAAAGTTCATTACCTGGGTGTGTTATATATCTAGTAGTCATTACATCCTTAATATCCTTTAACACAGAAACTTCTCTTACATGGAAAACTACACAAACTGAGCGAGATCGCTGCCTATCTTATATATAACAAACAAGCGAGCAAGAAGATTCCACGTAAAAGAAGATATATGCAGCTGACAAAAACGCAAGAGAGTCAAAGATTTGTCTGTTTGCTCATACTTTACATTATGTGATTATTAAATCTGACATAAGAAGTTCTATTTGGAATCCGTATGTATGATTTTAACCTTGAAACAGTTAAATCGCTATTTACAAAAATAATATTCTTAATCACCGAGAAAATAGTTAAGTTTTACCATTTGCTTGGACTCCATTATATACAAAAAAAATTGAACCCTGCGTGGGTTGTCAGGCTACAAACGCTATAAAAAGTTCATAACTTCCAAAGTAAAATTAAATTATAGGGATCAAAGTCTGTAAAATTTATTGTATTCTACATTTAAAATTACTAAAAAACTAAACAAAAGATAGCGGAAAAAGAATTAAATATAGATTTTATAGATCTATTTTCAATTAAAAAAGCCGTAAGCTGCAATCTAGCCAAGTTTTTTAGGCGAAAATATATTTCCTTTAATCGAAAAAATGATGAAAATGCACACTCTACTACAATTTTCTTAAAATTTTATGTAGAAGCTGAGTTTGTCGTCATAGCGACTGTCTTGAGACAGTGTTTATTTGCAGTGTACAAAGTTTCCATTTACCGATTAATGTTTACCAAGTAAGTTACAGTTAACTCGGTTTAATGTCGGTATTTTCCGACTTCTTATAAAATCTCTAATCATACATACGAGTATATTATTTAAAACAATATATGTGTATATTATTTTAACGTGGGTTGCCATTACGCGAGAATGTAAAATTTTAAAATAAATGACAGTAATAGTTTTATAGTAATCTATTTAATTCATATGCATGTCGTGTAAATAAAATCAATTTATAAATAGTTACGAAAATGGAAAATGTACTGATACATCATTTCTGTGTAATGAATTTTTATTATAGCAAATTGCTGACCCTAATGATACAAAAGTTGGTGCGAGGGCAAATTATATTATGTCAGACCTTTTTCAAAGCGATTATCAGAGTTTCACCGTATAAGATAAAATATTACATTTACTTTTTATGTAAGTTACAGCCGTGCCATTTTATTGTAAATAGTTAATACTCTTTTCAAAGTTTTTGTTTATTATTTTTAATACCAACAAAGAACATATCCAACTCCCGGGATAGACCTTCTATTCTAAAATTTGGGAAGTCCACCTTCAAGAAAGAAGTCTCTCGACATGCTTAGTTAGATGGCGTTCAGAAAGCTTTGCAATATCATAAGTCTGTATTAGTCCACTGCTGAACATAGGCCTTCCCTAATGCGTGCATTATTCATTAGAGCGATTTTGTACCATATCCTACCACGCTGATCCAACGCGGGTTCGTGGGTGAATCTACCTTTTGAATGCGTCTAATATATTTCAAGATCAGGACCTTTGATGAGGTTATATTGCTAGTGATGGGATATGCGACTGGAGTGCTATATAAATTGTTATGTTTTGTGTTTCTGAAATAACAAAACACATAATTAACATTTAACAAGTAATGATAATTTTTACGATAAAATTAAAATTCATGTCCTGGCTAAACGATCAAATTTTTCTGTAATGAGCGTTGTTAGTTGAATATAGAAAGTGAAACCTGATGTGATAAGCACTTTCTATTGACCAATACCAGAATAATTTCTCAGAGACGCGTCATAAGTAAACATACGGTGCCTTTTAAACAAAAAGGTAGTTGTAATTTGGAGCGGGAATGAGTACTGCGGTGGTATCACCCCAAGCGGTCTCTTCTAAAGAAGACGCCTACCTTGTATTTACTAAGTGCTAATCATCATAGCCTCCGTAGCCTAGTGGTATGGGCGTAAGCTTTAGAAACCGGTATTGGCATTGACCCTTGCTTTATAAACCGGAGGTCGTGGGTTCGAATTCCGCATGGAAACATCGTTAAAATGTTTGAAATATTTAAAATGAACAGTAATATAAACCAATTCAACGGACATTATAGCAGACTATTCAAAGCAATTAATCTTTGTATTTTATGATAAAAAAAATAATTCTGATGCACTGCGAAAGCTGTGTGTTCTACACGTCGCACAAAAACGAAAATGTGCTGAGATGCTCGGGGTAAATATAGCTTGCGATATTTTTCGCCCTTAACATGTTTTTATCTAATAAAAGTTCGGCTTAGCAATCATTACCTTCATATATTATAAGTTTCATTTTAAGAATATTAAAAAATTACTGCGTAAATCTTACACAATTTGATGACATTACGAAATTGCCCATTTATAAAGATGAAAGCGCAATCAGTACGCAGCGTATAACAATATTTATACGCTATTATATGAATATACGGTACTGTATAATTATCTCGATTTTTAAAAGTCATTTGTTACGAGGCATTACGAGTGGGGACGGAGTGCCGTGAACGTCATGGCTGACAACAAATAAGTCATCCTTGAAAATGGCTTTTTATTTAAATACACTATTTGATTTTGAAGGTTGTTTTGGCATTTATATATTTTATGAAAATTTAATTCGTTCAAGAAATATACTACATGAATATTCTTTTACTTGTTATCATTGAACTTTTGACCATTATTTCTAACCTACCAATAAAATTTTTTAACAATTATTTAATGATTCTACAGCAAAATCAAAACCAAGATATTTCATTATTTCAGATAGCGTTGACAGGAATGGGAATTAGCAAAAGTAGCTTCTGAGATGAATACGATTCGGCCCGTAACTTGCAGATATCTCGAGTAGGGTTGGCGTAATCGTCCCCATTTTCGAAGACGATATGTGTTCGGTCTCCGATTGTGGCTACTTATTTATATCTATTATTCATGCGATTTCTCTAAATTGATACATAAACGAAAATAGAAGACTTTATTCCGCTTTAAGGTTGATTCAAAATCTTGAAGTTCCGGCTATAGATCAGTTTTTAATACCGCTGTATTACCTACGGCAAGCTTACTTGTGAATATGTTAAACGGCCCAACAAAATGATATCTACAACAAAGATGATAAAACACACAGGTGACGGTGACGAAGCACAAACAATTGAAGAAGTCAGCAGTATGAGTTGATGTACTAGATTACTCCAACCACTATATACTTTTGACAGACCACAAATCTTTAATAATGAATACAAACCTATCCTAGGATAATTGACTTTTAACATTAGAAACATCCCAATTTTAATAGATGTTATTTTAAGATGAGTTATTTACGTATCAATATTACTTTTTGAGATACCGTAAGCTTGGTTTGGAGGTTTTAGTGACAAATAACTCATCATCATCACTCATCATCATCAGCCTTTGATAGTCCACTGCTGGACATAGGCCTCCCCTAATACACCCTATCCATTAGGGGGTTTTGGACCGTATCCCACCACGCTGGTCCAATGCGGGTTGGTGGGTGGACCGCCTTTTTACATGCCCATCCGACGCATGGATCATCTTACTTTTCAGACAATTGGGTGATCGGCCCAAACTGTCCTAACCAACTAGGAAACAACAACGAAAATTTGTTGAGTCCCCGCAGGATTCGAACCACGACCTCCGGTTTCTAAAGAAACGCACAATACCACTAGGCTACGGAGGCAGTCACAAAGTCAGAGGACAAATAATTAGGATTTAGAATTCATAATACCTGGGTAAAACTTTAATACCCTAGGAGACTTTTACAGGAGCCATTTGGGTTGGTATCACCGGGGTGCCTATTTCTTCAGCAAAGGAGAAGTACGAAAACAACACTGTGTTCCGGTTTGAAGGGCACTGTAGCCATCGTGTTTACGGGATAAACGAGACTTAACATCCTGTCGGCAGCACATTGGTGAAATACTTGGTATTGCCGATGTCCATGGGCACCAGTGACCACTTTCGACCAAGCCATCCGACTGTTCGTCTGCCTTCGCATACGTTAAGAAAAAAAACTTGTGCCTTTTGATCTTTTCCGTAACCATAAACATATATCGTTTCTTTCTCCTAGTGATTTTGCCAAGACATTGGAGGTATAGATATCATGAGGATCAACTTTCAACCAAAATTTCCTTAAATAACAATATTTACGCTAAGCGTATAGCATCCACAATCCAAAACAACATAGTTGTCAGTAAATTTGAAGGCACCCACATCTTTTGACAACTGCCAGAGAAGTTCTTGGCAACCGGAACCGACTATTTACGGAAATGATCTGTGTATATGTAAGAGTAAATCTATCTAAATTAAGCTTTGATCAATAAACAACTATATATTCGTTATTCAGTAATCCCAGTCGCAGTACAAAAAAGAACATATCTCGATTTCTTGTTCTCTTATGTTATAATAAAATAACGGCTTCTTACGATGCAATATAGGCATTGGGGTCGGAAAAATTTGCGCTCGAATAATTACGAGGGGCCGCTTGTTTCGCTGCGAATCTTTAATTTAACGTTATTGCATTTTATTCTGCTTTACGAAGCTGGAAATTTCGGGCAGTTTATACATCTTACGATTGTGATATTAGTTATTTTTTATTGAGTGTAAGTATTTTTTATTCTTATTGCATAATAATCAGTCTGATGTTGTAATAAAAAAGTTTTTCTTTACAATATATAAAATTTATCAAAAGTTAACCAATTTCATTCACTAGTCGCGTAAACCGACTTTACATGAGTCTTAGCCGTTGACCTAATTGTATTATTTTAATATGTTTACATCGAAATGGGTAATCATCGTCACATCAGCCAGTCTAAACCCATTACTGAGCATAGCCCTCTCCCATAAGTCTCAAAGGGGTACAATTCTGAGCAACCTGCCTCCACAGAGTTCCTTCACGTTTGGAGGATCTTCCACTCCAAGGGCCGGTATGGGGCTGCCACTGAAGAACCTCTTGTCCTTAACGTTTTTAGTTTCCATGAACTACATAGCCGGTCTATTGCTACGTCAGAACTACCAAAGTTCTGTGTGCTATTTTGGTTACAACTGTTCTCCTGTGGGTGTCTATATTACTCACTTCATCACAATTGTTTTAAAAGTTTTATTATCATTATCATTGGCCTGTATAAGTCCACTGCTGGACATAGGCCTTCCACGATGGACGCTTTCTTCATTGGGGGCTGTATGGACTGTATCTCTCCACGCTGGGCCAATGCGTGTTAGTGGGTGAACTGACTTTTACATGCCCATCCGACACATGGATCATCTTACTTTTAGACAATTAGGCGATTGGCTCAAATTTTCCTAACCAACCAGAAAATAACGATAACACAACGTTGTTTCCCCGCGGGATTCGAACCTACGACCTCTGGTTTACGAAGTAAGGGCCAATACCGCTAGGCCACGGATATAAAGATATAGTTTGAATTGTTCAAAATTTGGGACCGACAAATTAGTAGTCATTTACGTTGAAGCTAAAATAATGCGGACCTATTAGTGCGATAAAAATTAACACTAATAAATATGATAAAATTTATAAAAAAAAAAAAAGAATTATTTTAATTATTTGTAAAGATACAAGAACGAGATCTAAGTGAGCTTTTCAAATGATGTATGACCTTCAAATTAAAATAAATTGAAGTTATAATTGACGACCCGCTTAATATAGTGATTAGTGATCTTAACTCTTACGCCTGTGGTTGTGGTTCGATCCCACTATGTTCTGTGATGAGCATAGTGTTTTTTCGTATCTGGGTGTTTTGTATCTATATAACAAGTATTTATTTACAAAAGAAAATAAGTGTAGATATTTATCACTTATTTAGTTTCCTTAATGGAAGCTTTGCTTAATTTGAGATTAGATGATGTTGTGTAATTCGTCCAGAAATATATTATGTTATATGGGCATAAAATTGGTTAATACATGCTTTTATTTTGGACGTGTGCTTTAGAAATCGGAGATCGTGGTTCAAATCCTGCTGGGACTCAACAAGTTTTCATTTTTGCTTCCTAGTTGGTTAGGGCAATTTGGGCCGATCACCTAATTGTCTGGAAAGTAAGATGATCCATGCGTCGGATGGGCATGTAAAAAGTCGGTCCACCTACCAACCCGCATTCGACCAGCGTGGCGGGATACAAAAACCCCCTAATGGATAGGCGTTTATTAGAGGAGGCCTATGTCCAGCAGTGGAATATTACAGCCTGATGGTTATTTATTTTTACAATTAATAACTTTTGATGTAGTTCAAAAAACGCAAACTTTGTTTTTATAAAGGGAAAAAATCTATTTTATTTAAGAGTACCCAATTAAATAATTAAAGTCATATTGGACGTCCAGGAATTTCAGATTATCCGGTTAAATTATTGGTGCCCTTTTGATTTCAATAATGATTAAATAGATACTGTAGAAAATATTGCACTGAGGGTTTTTCTTTTATTCGGTTCTTATCACTACATAGATAAACAAAGTTCCCTTTTTTCCGTCCCCGATCCCCTTAAGGGGAATCATTGAAACTATGCAACGGATTTTGAAGCGGTTTTATCTAGATGGATTGATTAAAGAGGATGGTTTATATGTATGTCGGCTTAAATTTTAGGGTCTTAATTAAATTTTATGTTTTTTATTATTTCCATAAAGTAAAGGTAAGTCAAACAATTTTTTTTTAAATTGTTTCAATTTAAGGATTTAACTGTGATTTGAACTGACTAGTGAGAATTGGTTTCACATTTGGAAAGATTGTTTAAATGGTTACCACAATTTGAATCCCCTAAAATTTTGACATATTAGTTTGTTTAAAATTTGGGATTGTGACGACGTTTAGTGTATGAACTGGGAACCTTTGAGGGTACGTGCTCACAATCTGTTTCTAATTTAATTTCCTTCAACCCCTGAGGACATTAAATGACGAATTATTTTCTTGGGTTTTTGTGTACCACACAAAATTTGTAATAATAATGTAATTATCCGTTTTTACCAAATTACTTATTATTTTTAAAAATACATCGGTTTGTTTGACAGTATCGAAAACGTTATTATATTAAGGTAAATTGTTCAAAGATAACGAAAACATAAGTCTGGGATCACAATGCTTGTTTTACATAGTTGCTATTTGTGAAAAAAACACGGCGATATTTATCGCTGATTTTTTATTGCTTTACCTCTTAATGTCAAGAAACTGTTACTTTAAAACGAAGAAGAACACGTTTAATTGTTATAAGTACCTACTGGATTAAGATTTGAACACGATCTTCATATCAAGCAAGAACTAACATCAAAGAATAAATTTTATAACAACAGTAAAACTGATAACTATGAATTTAAGATGGCTTAATAGCTTATATTTCCTGTTAACCCAGTTGCCAAATTGTTAATAACGCTACATGGAAACTTTTTGGATATATTTTATCTTAAATAATAGAGGAGTTTCTTCTTAAAACAGCACTTTCCTGAAAAACCCTCTTCAATTCAAGATTTTAAACCGCAAAAAAAATGGACTTTTAAATAAAAATTAGACTGACTTCAAACAGATATAAAATTATAATAAAGGGTAATGATTTCGCCACCCAATTTATATCTCTTTATTCTTTAAAGGATTCCATGAAGTTTTTAAAATATAATGAAATTTTTCTTATATATTTTAACTTTTATATAAAATTAATTCTAATTTTTAAACACGTTTTGAAAAACAAGTATTAATTTTTAAAATTTATTTAAATGTTTAGGATTTATTCTTAAACATCTTAAAATTTTATTGGAACATTTTAAGAAATAAACGTAAAAATACAAGTTTTCAATTTATTTTAGGAACGTTTGCATTAATTGTGAGACGTGATTTTAGGGTTTTTTTTATTTCCACATATCAGTAAATACTTATCACAAAATTTTTAAAAGTAGAATTTGGGGTTTATATCAATTTCTTGTCTCGTCATCATTATATCCCCAAAATTACTACGTAATATAACGTATTTTGGGATTGAACATATTCGTAAACTTTTGTCCGATTTTAAAGAATTAAAGAAGGACAGATTATTTGATTCTTAATATCCCGCACATAAATAAAACCATAACCTCGTTTAAAAACTTTATTTTATAAGCATTGTGAATTTTACCCAGCCTTCAAGATCAATTGGAGTTAGCAATTTGAACGTGGAAAATGCAAACCTTTGGGACTAAGAAAGAAAGGTATAAAATTTAGGAGAACGAGTGGCAAAAGCAAAACTGTTATAACAAGGAATGAATGCCCAACTTTCGATAAATATGATAACTTTCTGAAAAAGCCAATGCTATTTGTTTATTTAAAGTTTCCAATCAAACCAAAAGAATTTGAAAAAATGTATGAACGGTTTATATTGCCCAAGACGGAAAATAGGCACCGAGGGAGCTGGACGATATAATCGATTTATTTAAAATACCCGGAAATGTGGCCGTCTTGAACCGATGTATTGTAAATACCATCGAATATATATCGATGTTTTTATTGATGCACGATTAGGTGCAAAAGAGATTAATTATGAGGAAAAGAGAAACGAAACGTTATAATAGTGCCAATATTAATTAAACCAAAAACAAATTTTGGGCGATTTTCTCTGTGTAAATGTATATTGTGTTTTGTTACGATACGAGTTTTTGCCTTGTTTAAATTAAAAAGAAACTAATTTAAAATAGTAGGTTTTGTAATAATAAATCGAATAATGTATTTAGTGATAATGATAATGGTTTTGCAAACTTTCTGAAATGACAATTGTTTTGTTCAAAAAGTACAGCAATTATTATATTTTACGTTTTATATTGGCGTGCTTAAACAAGATATAAAAGAGAAGATTATGTACCCACTTTTGAGAATGATTAATTTCGCAATATGATACGATTTGATTAGGTTATATTTTTTACCGAAAAATAATATATCATTGTAGGGAAAGGGTTATCGATAATTATATTTAATATTATGATTAAAATGGGTTATACTTTTTGTATTCTATAGGGGTTAATAGGTATTATTATAAACTAAACAGTCCATATAGTTTTGTTTTTTACTTAGTTATAATGGGGACCCAAGAAAAAAGTTCCGTTGGCAGTTCTTAACAAAAATTGCATAAGAAAAACGAAAGAAAACTATGTCGGAAATTAAGCCGTGGAAAACAACGAATTTAATTGGACATATTCGTAATGTTCTAAGGCTGCACCCCGAAACAGCGAAACAAAAAATACAATGCAGAATACTTCAGAAAAATTGAATCCTCTGATCTGACCAAGTTACGCTTTTTTATAATAAAAAATGGAAATGTTTCAACCTGTTCCAAGTTGAGGGAGCGATCCGGTGCACCGTTCCAAAAAACCGAAAGAAACATTGATTTAGACTTAGACGAAAACGTTACACCTTTAAAAACGCCAAAGAAAAACAGGGCTTTTTAAAGATATTTCCTTACTCAGAATCTGGGAAGAAAGGGAAATTGAAAACTGTTTGTTATTCAGATTTGGGAAAACATCAATTCCCTTAGTTGAAAAGAATTTCAAAAACCTAATAAAAAACAAGAAAAAGTTGTTCTCAATAAGTCCGAGAGAAAACTCAAGACGCTGGTTGACGATAAAAGAAGAATTTTAGAAACAATTAAGAAAATTTGTCCTTCATAGAAGATATAAACCCTTTAACAAAAATATTTTGGTATACCTTGAATAGAAAGTTTTTCAAAACTTTGGAATAACAGAACTATATTCAGTCACCTTAGGGTGGAAATAGAAAGACATACATCAGATTATCTTTCGAAATTTCAAAGGGTCAAGACTGGAAAATCGATCAAGAGAATGTTAAAACATTTGTTACGACAACGGATTATAGTTAAGACGAATTAGGTTTGAGAAGGAAACAATCCCAATTTTCCCATACTTGAATTTGTTTGAAGGCAAAGTAATTTGAGTGGAGAAACTTGTTTCTAAAGAAAAATCAATAGTGACTTTGTTTAAACAGAGTTGCATTTTAGTAATGAATTCGTAAAGCCGCTGGGTTGGGAGTCTTCGTGGAGCATGAGGTAAATTAATCAAAAGCGGGATACTTGAAAGCATATTATATGTTACAAAGATTTTAAACCCGAGGTAAAAAGATATTCTTCCATAGAGCACCAATGTTTGATGAAAATATCTACTGTATCGTTGTCACTGGTATTGGAATTTTAAAGGCGGCTAAAAAGAAATTTCAGGTGATAAATACTGCAAATAGAAAATTATTCCTTTAGTTCGTTGCTTCTAAAATAACTTCAGCTGTTTGAAACCCAGAAAGAGGTGAGAAATTGTATTAATGAAATAAATAAAAGAATGGGTTCAATAGCAGGGAATGCCCATTAAGATTTTAGATCCACGGTTTAAAAGAATGTTTCAATGATCCGATAGCTTGTTCGAATGCTGTTGTTAAAGATTTAATGAAGAAAATTTGATAGCAAGAAGAACCTGAGTCCGATTACAAGTCCGATTGAAGAGGCCTTTTTTGGTGGATGAACCCTGGGGTGCATCAACTGGGAAAAAATAAATTGAAGACGTTTTGTCTGACGAACTTTCCGTTTATTCCGAACCCCGTTGGAAGACTTAAAGAAAACGTTAGAAATTTGGAGAATTACAAAATACACCCCGAAGCTGTACAAAATAGTTTTTAAGTATTTAACAATAGTTGAGCGTCCCTTCAGAAAGACTTTTTCAAAGAGGCAGGGTTGTTATGACTGAACAAAGAAAAACCGGGTGAAGGGAAGGATTAAAACTTTTTTTTACATAGCATTGAAAAAAAATATTGGAATATGTAAAAAAAATGTGTTGTCCTGGGATTTTATTTAAACATATATTCTGATTTAATATTTTTGTTTTAATTAAGCCTAACCCAAAACAACGATATATAAGAAAATAGTATTTAAAATCGTATACCATCGATGTGACCGATGATGATCAATCGAAAAACATCGAGTTATTTTTAAACGTCCATCCCCAACCTTAGTGTGCACCGTACAACTGGCGAGCAGAGACTTGATATTAAGCTAAACGCACCAAGAAGACGTAATAGGTTTACGTTATCTTAAAAAAAGCAGTATAAATTCATTAGTATATTATATAAGTGTACCGAACCAAGCTAAACTTAAATAGTTTCTTTCAATAAACTGTTTAAATTGTGGTGTAGATCTTCCTTCCCATTTTAATTTGTTTGGTTTTTTTCCTTTTTTTGCCAATTTGTTTTTTTCGAATCCAAACTTTTCGATCCGGTAAGAGCGTTAGTAAGAGTTCATCAACAACAGAAGAGAGTGAAATAAATTACGGGGGAAAAAAAATCATTTGTAAATTAAAAAGTTCTCGATCGTATCAAATAAAGAATTTTTCCCGACTTTTAGGTAATTTGTAAACTGTTAATCGTTGCGTTACAGAGTAGTTTATTCCTCTTGGAAGACAAAACACTTTTAAGCTTTTATAACATCAAAAATTGCTTCACTTTTTTTTTAATTTATGACAATTGCAAAATTTAACGATTTATTACCAATAAATAAAGAATAATTAAAAGCAATTTATAATTAATAGTATATTTTTTTTTTGCGCATTTGTTTTTTTTTTGCTGTTTATTTGCAAATCAAGGAAACATAGTATATTGTATAAATTGATATACGCCCTAAGAATTATTATGAAGGCCGTCGACCTTTACATACTATGGTCCAAGATTAGAAATACTCAAGGTCATTAATTCGTAGCGTTATTTTATATTCAGATTAACGTTACCCAGACTTCGTCCTCGGGTTAAGAAAAAGTTTTTCCAAAAAAAGCCTATTTTACTCCCTATACATTTATCTTTTAGAGATAGTCCTGTTCAAATCGGACCAGTTATTACATACGCTATCGCAGACTTTTTTATAGATCTAGAAAAGAACAATATTTCCACCATACATAGTTTTTTATGTCCCATAGGGTTCATCAGGCAGCGTTGCCAAAAAGCCATGGATTTATTTGAACTTGACAAAAAAATATATTACTAAAATCAGAAAACTTAAAAAGAATGGAACAATTTATGATTAATGGATCGTTTAGAATTATAAAATGGCCTTAAAAAATGAAATCTAAAAAAGATTAGGAAAATTGGACCAATGTTTGTTTAAAATTTATGTAGTTTATAATGTTCAAGGCTTAATAAGATCGAAGGGACTTTTGGTAGCATATCACTAAGATAAATTTAATCCAATTTTTGTAGGTTAAAAGTTTCGCAACCCCAACAGAAATAAAAAAATCTTTTTGAAACGTTCGCGAATATAACTGTCGCAATTTTAGGCAGTTTGAATTATTATGAGAAATAAAATAAAACAAAATTAAAATGGTTTTGTCTTGTAGTTATTCCAGTTAGCATAAACAGCGCTTTCTTGAAATGCGACATGTAAGTATGTCATTTTGTATTAGGATACAATTAAAATATAAATTTGATGTATTTTAGGACGATAGGGAGGAGAGTTATATGGGATATTAAAGATATATAAAACCAACGAAAAAGAATCTCTAAGCCTTGTATGGTCTGCCCTTTCACCAAACTAGTTATTTAACTTAGTTATCACTTAATTTTTTACCTATTTATACTTTTTAATGTAATAAAGTTTATATTTCCTTGAAGCCGTAGAATAATATCTTAATTCGTTGTATCTCTAAATAAATTTAGTTTGTTCCTTATAAAATTTGTCTGTACTTTTATAGGCTGTAAAACTGAATAGATACCCTATTGTATTATTACAACAAAGCAGAAAGAAGGAAAAGGGTTCCTTTGGGTATGCCCGAACCGTTAAAAAGATTTAAGTCTCTTCCGAAAAGGAAGAAAAGGAACACTAAAATTAATCCTTAACAATTTTTCCAATAGGTGAATTTAAAGTTGAAATAGAACAAAATTAAGGGCCTGACAATATAATTTGTTAAATTATATTGGGAAAAAGTAAAATTCACCTTCCTTTTTAATTATAAAATTATTTTTTAACCTACCTTTACCCTTTCTCCTACTTTGTTTTCCTTTAAATTTGACAGTTTTACGTTTCCTTTTAAATACCTAAGGGTTTGGTCAAAAAACTTAAATCATATACTTTCGGGATGCTAACTTACATTGATAACAACCCTAGGGAGTTTTGGACCGTGTCCCACCACGCTGGTCCAATGCGGGTTGGTGGGTCGTTCCCCGGGGTATTTAAACCCACAACTTCCGGTTTATAAAAAGGGGCCAATTTGGGTTTGACGGAGGTTGTTATTTAAACGAACCGCAACATCACGTAGTAGCCGGCTGTGTGCAGACCAAAACCTGACATATCCACAGACAGAAGTTTCAATAGACAATGGACATATGACACAAGTAACGGTTTGAGGAAAATTTCTAAAAAAATAGACTAGTATTAAATTTTCCGTTTACCTCAAATAATGAGACAACCGTAGTTTTTGTGAAAAAAAAATATTAGTTCTGGGGTTTTCCTTATCGCCTGTTCTAAAAAAAATGAATATTTTAAAACGAATAAATTTTTATTTAATTGGCTAATTTGGTTCATTTATGAGATATCAAATCCAAGGGTCTGTTTTAGTTCGGGCAAAACAGCCCTTTTTTAATTAAAAGGTTAAATTTTAAATTTATTAACGAAGGCTCAAAGTTTTTTCATTTGAGTCTTAATTGTTCCTTCTATTTTTATTTTTCTTTTTATTTTATTAATTTATTTGTTGATGGATGAAACGAGCAGGAGTTCACTTTGAAAATGATTTCAGGCCAAAGGAAAGAATCGAAGAGTCAAAAACCCACATGTCAAGAGACGTGAGATTTGGTCAAACCGGAAGGGTAATGTTTACACTTGACCGGGGAAAAAGCACCTAAGTCTCCATGGAAATAATTATTTTATGAACATGCAGACAATTTTGATTTAACTGAAAATTAGCCCAAAATTGTTGATGTTTTTAAAGATCGTTTAATAAAGAACCGGGTGGTATTCATAAACTACCACTTGGTTCTTATTTCACAACTGTTGTGGAAAACAAAATTGTGTTCCAATTTAAAGGGGTCGTAGCGAGAAGCATTTTTCCCGCGTAAGAACAAAACACTTTTTATCATCATTACTCCGCCTGTCCGTCCAAGCGGGAATAGGCCCCCGCCGCTCCTTCCCCGGCCCTTTTATCCAGCCAACACCGGCCACTTTAATGTCGTCATTTGGGGCCGTCCCCACTGCATTTGCGAGCTTAGGCCATCCGAATATTCCGACTTAGCGGTCGGTTCTGCAGATTGGACCGGACACGTCACCAGCTTACGAAACCGGCTATGTGGTCCCTCGGTTCTCGCGGTTACATTATAGTTCGTCGTAACAAACATCTCATCACCTATTCCAATAAATGAATTTTCTGGGTTTTGTTTTGTTAGGACAGACTTACAAGTCATTCTTGCAAGCTCCTATTACCTATATTTTTATATTTAGATGTCCATTATTAATCTAAAAATATCAAATTTCCCAAAATAAAAATTTTTGTGTTATGCCAATACTAATCACGAGCCTTGTTTCCGCAAAGGGAAAGAGAGACAGAGACCCCATGAGAAACTCTGTGCTTTTTACGAGACGAACAGGACAACTTTGAGGCGGATACCCCATAAAAAGGAAAAAGCCCAAATCGACAGAGACGCGAGATACATCCGTTTGTCCAATAATAACGCTGGTTACGATTCCATTCAAGCTAAAAGACAGTAGATTTACAAATTATTTGGGGAAATAGGTAGGGATAGTTAACACCATAGGTCTCTCCGAGACTAAATTAAAACTGGTGTCTCGCATCTAAGAACCGATCGGTCACAGCCCCAACCAACAGAAAACAGCAATGAAATTTTGTTGAGTCCCCACAGGATTCGAACCAACGACCTGCGTGGCTTCTAAAGCACACGCCCTTACCACTTGGGTACGGAGGTAGCTTTTTTCTGTTACTACACTTATTTTTTGTCACATGTAAACGAAACGTAAACTAATTACAATTAAACAAAAAAATTACATTCCTGTATAAACTATTTTAGTTTTACCGTGCTTGACTTAACTAATCGGTGTCTCGTGGGTTCAGTTCATCGCAAACCAAGTAAATTATTAACAAAACTACTCCATTAACAGCACCCGAGGTTATTACGGTTCGAAGTGAATTACTTTGCTCCGATTGCCGCAATGAAATTCTTGTGAAACTAGAGTAACTATTAAGAGCACAAGGGAAGATTTCCTCATCGTAATGTTCCCGCATTATCAAAGTAAGTAGCATTAAAGATGATACCTTTATCTATAACTTTGAAATGATTTAAAAAAAACATAAAAACGCTAAATTCTTACGGTGTATTTATTTATCAATAACGAAAATTAGAACATTGACGTTAACGTCAACATGCCAAAAGTAGACGCTTGAGAAAATATATACATACATTTATTTGGAAAAAAATACGTCTCATGTATTTTAAGTTTAACAACAATTAAATTGAATGCAATAATGTCAACATAAAAATAATGGATGCAAAAACTATTAATTATAATAATTACGTTAGATACAATATTAATAAAGTAAATTTAAAAAGTAATAAATATATCTATATGAACGGTTACGGATAATACTAACTTCTCTAAAATTGTTAAGAGTGACTATTTTTTATATTATTATCTGCTTGCAACTTTTGCACATAAACATTTTCAATATGAAGTCAAGTTGGTTCTTTTTCCTGGAGGACAATTACCCTGAACCACAAAGTAGATAATATACAGAGACACCATTTAGTACAGCGAAATGGTATCGTCCTAAAACTGGCTATTTTACTGGCTATTTTTGAGATGTTGAGGCCCCCAGTAAATAACACTACTTTAAGAACGCTGAAATGCGATTGTCGCTTGTTGTCCTTAGCGCCATCCACCAAACTAAGAAAACATATGTTTGGTAGATGGCGCTTTGTTATAAATCGTTATACATACTGCTACAGTCAATGAGTAAGCATCCAGAGAGGCGAGTTTCCTGACCTAATGAAGCACAGTAGAGTTCTACCTTGGTTTTAAAGTCAGGTGTAATATGGACCCAAATAATTTAGACCTATATCTATTTTGGCCTTCTTTTAGTAAAAATATTTGAAAAACTATTATTAAACCAATTAATGAAACATTTTAACAGCAACTGTCTCATTAATAACAAACAGTACGGCTTCACCTAGGGTCGCTCCACGATTGATGCTGGCGTTATGCTCATTAAGAGCATCTTTGAGGCTTGGGAAGGTCGCAGGATGCCTTAGGCATTTTACGATTTTTAAAAGCTTTTGATTGCGTACAGCATGAAACTCTGGTCAGGAAATTACGTCACTATGGTGTAAGAAACGCGCACTCAATCTTCTGTCTTCGTACTGAGCTACTGAACTCAGAGGGTTGACGGAATGGTAAAAGATCTCCAGGGCCCTGTAAATATGGGTGTCCCAAGGGTCTATTCTTGGGCCTTTTCCATTCTTATCTATATAAATGATTTACCATATGTTATTAATAAAAACGACGAGATAGTATTATTTGCTGATGATACTTCCTAATTTTAAAGTTAAACGACACACATCAATAAATGGCGATGTAAATAATACTTCTCTAGAGTGGCGCACTGGTTTAGTGTCAATAATTTGCTACTAAACCAGAAGAAGACAAAATGTATTAAATTTATGACTCCAAATGTAAGACCGAGTAAATGTGAAGTGTTTATAGATGAGGAAGAGATAGACGTTGTTGAGTCAACCGTGTTTCTGGAATAACAATAGATACCAGTGATGAGGGCCCTCATATTAATAGACTGTCGAGTAAATTCAGCTCTGCAGTATATGCTGTCAAGACAATCAGACAATTAACTGACGTGGGGACAGCCCGGTTAGTATACTTTAACTATTTCCACAGTGTAATGTCTTATGGCATTCTACGGTAGGAAGTGCGGCGGATACTAATACGATCTTTGTCCTCCAAAACGAGCTATTCTGAGCGGTTTATAACCTGGGCCCTAAGGAATCCCTGAGAAAATTGTTCCCAGAGATTAAAATACTAACGTTACTTCTCAATACATTTTCGAAAACCTAATGTATGTGCAAAAAATAGAAATGATTTTCTTAGACATTGTGATGCACATAATATAAATACTAGAAACAAACATAATTTAATTCTTCCAGCAGCTAGACTGCGAAGAATAAGTAAATATTTTATGGGACAACGTATCCGCTTTTACAACAAAATCCTAGTAAACGTTCAGAATTTAACTGTT
Organism: Lamproptera curius; assembly: GCA_029286875.1. NCBI lineage: Eukaryota > Metazoa > Arthropoda > Insecta > Lepidoptera > Papilionidae > Lamproptera > Lamproptera curius. The sequence goes on along the minus strand of JAGSMT010000275.1, from coordinate 99,629 downwards.
AATAAATTTAAAAAGTAGTAAAGGAACGTTTATGTGTTAAAGGTTATTATAACATAAATGAATTTATAAATGATAACACAGCCTGGTAATGGAATGCTCGCTCCAGGCTTTTTCAAGTATAACATACGATAGATATAACTGTATGCAGCTGATAAGAAAATTTATATGTATATATTTGATTATTTTAAAAGATGACAAATAGACCAGCTGAGTTTCTTTCGCCGGTTCTTCTCAGGTTGGAGGCGTCCTATTCCGAACCGGTGGTAGCGTCCTTGACAATCAATAAGCGAGTGTTACACTTCTATATTAAATAAAGATATTTGAATTTGAATTTGAATACACATCTATGTCTCACGGTAGGAGTGTTGGCGATACCACTGGTATTGCCAATGTCTATGGGCGTCGGTGATCATTTCCCATCAGGTGGCCCGGCTGCTCGTCAGCTTGCGTATGCCATAAAAAAATGTTATTCCATTGAAAAGTTTGATACAAGTTTTATTCAATTACAGTAATAGTGGTACGAACTCACAAAAATTCTCTAACAAAAGATTTTTTAAATGAAAGTCAGGTCTGCAAGTATTGGACCTAGTATTACTAGTTTCAGTAGAAACTACTAAATACTCTATTTTCAATAATATTTTATTGAGTTTTTCTTTTATAGAAGTTGGATTATCGATATTTTACCCTCACTAGTACTCTACACTACTCCAGCTGGACTATCTTTAATTTGCAACGCCCGGTGCAATAGATACCATATAAATTGCATGAATTTGACTAAAAGACCGCATACGCGCAAGCTGCAAGTGGATTAAAAATTGCTTCCTCTTAAAATTATTAAAAGTATTAACAGAACAGATTTTTATTGATATCCTCAGGACTCAAAACACGAAAAGTTGTTGAGTCCTGTCCCAGTGATGGCAATATGGGCTTGATCACCGCTGTAAGTATCCATGTGTTGGTTGAGAATACAAAAGGCGATTCTGCGCCTAACTTCCCGGTCCTTTGTTTATCCGTCGCATTGGACTATGAGAGGGAGTGCACCTGTGTTAATATCTTATATACTATTCGTAGTTGGCTGACCTCCATAATAGAACGACTGCCGTAGTCGGATTCGATTAGGAGGACATTATATATTATTATATATTATAGAACTGATATTGTACTGTGCATTTTGTTACATTTTTTACACTTTATATTAAAGAAACACGATGTTACATAACAATTTTTTTTTTAAATGTTTAATATAATTATTACTTTGACTTTTGCAAGCGATCTTTAAAGCGCATAAAACGATTTATTTTAGATTACATTTTAATTCGGTTGTTTAACATCTGTAGGGCACACCTATCGATACTAAGGTAACTTTCGCCGGTTGGCAAATATGTCTGATATCACTAAGTCTCGTAATTGACTAGTAGTTTGTTTACAATTAGTACTGATATTACGTAATTACAACCGGTGGTCCGCCCAAAGCGATCAAAACCTCGCGGTGTCAAGCGACCATACGCGGTTGACGTCATAGCGGCAACCATTGGACCGCGTGCCGACCACACATTGCAAACGCACAGTTTAAACGCAGTTTACGCGTATTTATTTATATATTTTTTCTTCTTTAAGCCAATTCGCGGCGGCAATTGAGCAATTGGGTTGGTGATTACGCATATCTGGCAGCAGTATTTAAGGAACGAGAATTTTCGTCACATGAAAACAAATTCTGCTAATTCAACTATAACTGAAAAAGTACTATCGCAGGTTTTATAACGTAAACTTTGTTTACAATGTGGGACATAATTAATAATAAGGCATAGGGTGACGGTTTTCCCCACTGCATCATATTAACTGTTTTACTAGTGCAATCAGCCAGCACCGGCCCAAAGATAGAAGGCATTGTGTCGAATAGCGATTAGAGCTGGCGGTGCATAAAAGCTTGCTTATTAACAATGCCATTGGGGCACCTGGCGCACTCAATCGTATTGTAGCCCCTTTGTGGACAAAAGGCTCCGCTGGCAGTGGTACCTTTTCCTCATATACATAGGCGCGAATATGGATTCTGATCAAATCCTCCGAACTCGGCTGGATACGGAATAAATAAGGAGGATATTGCATGAGGCGATTACTGAGGTACAAAGTACCCTACACGAGAAGAGACCAAAGCTTCCCCGCATTCATATCATTACGGCGACGCGGAGTGTTTACAGACTACTTCGCAAAAAGCACTGGTTTGGACGACACTACCGGTATTCTGTATATATACATACTGATACGTTGCGCTTGTGGTATGCCTCCTGCGTGGTGTTAATATACCCATGTCTCGACAAGTTAAGCGCAAGATTATCTCGATTCCAGCCTGGAGGCAAAGAATTGAACTTGGGATCGCCGAACCTGAATCCCCATTGGCTAACTCTAATTACTCCAGGGTAGGTAACACTAGATCCAGAGTAGCACGTTTTGTAAGGTAGGCATTTAGGCGGGACAAATGTTAATATTTACTTGGCCAGCAAGTTTATCCTTACAGAGCGTATTGACCTCCTGAAGCAGAATTGCCGCATGGGGTAAGCGCATTAGGCAGTACTCTGAAAGAGTAGAGCAGTACCATAGCAATTTTCAATAGTGACCAGTATAAAACCCTGGAGTGTCCAAGAAATGATACTGAGCGCCCAGAGATGAAAAATATGGCATCGCTTTGGCGCGAACTATGGTACGGACTGAGGTCCATGGATTGCGAAGAGGGCTCCTCTATGGGTAGTATCGAGGCTGCATGTGCCTTGATAACAGTGGTGAAACCCGTTTTTATAAGCCAGAAAGATTTTGCACGGAGATCGCCATCCCACCTGGTCGGGGGTCGACCAACACTCCGTTTTCTTAAAAGAGGTCTCCACTTTAGAACCTAATAGCTCCATTGGCCTTCCGTTTTTAGGACCACGTGACCGGCCTACTGCACTTATTTATTTATTTATTTATACTTTAAGCACTAATTGTACATAGGCGGACTTAATGCCATAGGCATTTTCTCCCAGTCAACCTTAAGGTGGTGCAGAGATAATAAGTGGGGAGGTGCACAGATAAAATGAAAAAGAGAAGGTACCGGTTAAATATAAGTTAAACATATATATAAAAGATACCTATAAATAAAACAATATATATTATGATATAGATACATATGCATATATATATATACACGTAAATATATATAATTAACATATATATGTATATATAATACTATAAATAAATATATATAAATATATATATATATATATACATAATTATAAATAGAATGATTGATACAAATTACCACATAAGTATATACATGACGACAGTATTAAGTTATATTTTGCAAGTCTTTTAATAGGTGCTCTTTGGTTTTCTTTTTAAAAGTAATATAACTTTTGGCCATCCTGATTTCAAGAGGTAGCGCATTCCATAAAAGTACAGACTGGATAAAGAATGTAGAGTGCATGAAGTCAGAACGGTGAACGGGACATTGAAGTAGACGATTATGTGTCGATCGAAGATGTTTGTTACTGACTTCATGTAGATACAGAGAAATAAGAAGATATATACGAGGGTGTAGTAGGAGAATTTAGAAAGGAATAAAGAATAGTCAGGGCTCGTAAGGAGCGTCGCTGACGAATAGGTAACTCACTGAAGTTGGGAACGGTATGCAGAAATGTGATCGTATTTACGTAAATTGAAAACGAATCGAATGCAATTATTTAGAAGTCGGTCAAGTTTGTTGAGGTGATCTGCATTCAGGTCAAAGTAGCATGTCACCGTAGTCGACAAGAGGGAAAATTAAGGTCTGCACGAGCATGACTTTTGTCTGAATAGGCAAAAGTTTTTAAAAACGATAAAGGCATCGCAGAACGCTCGTCACTTTCCTTACAACGCTTGCAACTGAGCATTCTAACTCAGCATTGTGCTAAAATATTAACCAAGATTTGTCACCTCGGGGCTGAGTGGACGATGGCTGCTATCAAAAGTAATTTGAGGAAGTGATGCCATATCTGCCTTTATCAAAGTGCGTGAACTACCTATCAAGATAGCTTGACACTTTGAGCGGTTACCGTTTAATCCAAAGTTACCACACCATAATTTGAGAGCCGCTAAGTCATGGCTTAGCTTTAGAATCGCTTCGTATAGTTTTTCAATTGATTGTTGAGTGTACAATTTCCACTTCAACGACCTAATCCTTTGCACTATGTACGGTAACTTTCTTACTTTGCCGGATAAATTAATTGCGAATTTAATCCGACAGAGAGACTCCGAGCATAGCGCGTTTCATAGCACGTTGAGCTACGGCAAACTTGTGGACCAGTCCGATAGTGAGAGGCCACGTTTTTGTCCCGTAGGTCATGACGGCGAGTACGTATTGGTTTAACCCTTTTGTCTTTAAACTCTGCGGTATGACTGTCTCTGGTGATGGCGTGAGAATGTGGTGTTGCATCCTAAATGCTGCCCAGCCCAACTGAATCCTCCTATCGGCTTTTCCCTCAAAGCTGTGTCTTCTCCGCCTTCAGCCTGCCGGTGACTGGAATTCATCAAGCTTGTTGGTGACTCACTTAAGACAGGGTCGCCCCCTGCTTTAAGCAGTTCAGTAGTAACTCTATGCTCTCCAGGAGCTCTTCCTTCTTGAGCTGCTTGAGAGCCAGACTAACCTCATCAAAAAAAAACAATCCAGCCAGAACAGTTCCTGAGCTTCGACAGATGGCTTCTCCTGAGCTACTCCACAAAACCTTCGACCCTCTATTCTGCTCAATCGCTTCAGTCATCCGTTGCGTGATTGAGCAGCGAAGGTCTCGGCGTATCAATTTGCGGATCCACTTCTTAAGAAGTTCCACATCTGTCGAACTAGCGTCCACATGCCTTCGGCGTTCCACTATAACACTAAGCGTCATATCGGAGAGTTTGAATTTTCTGCCGGTACGCTTACTCCTGCAAAACCTTTTACCCACGTCACGTATGCAGTCCACTAAAGCATCGAGTGCCTCGTCAACTGCCATTGTGTTTTCCGAGGTGTTAAGGGCATCGAATCGGTTTTTCAATTCCAGTTGGAATTTTTCATATCCCATCACGGTTTGCTGGAAGTTATAGTTAAGAGTAGAATTCATCAGACCGGCGCGCTCTCACTAAAAACCCATATTTACAGCGCGTTTCAACAATTGTTAATTGCTACGAATTTAAAACCTACTGATCACAGATACATCCGTGAATATGTGTTTCCGGTTCCTCTTGATGACATTTATCTCGTTCCTTGTCACAGTATCGGGATCTTGTCTTATCACTTCCTGTGGGGCTTTTTCTTAAAGTGTGAGCCCTTTTTTTTTTCGAGGAAATTGACACACGATTCTCTTTCCGACGACTCACGACTCACGACTCCTTAACAACATTATAGTGGGCCTTGTACGTGGTATACAAGGCCCGGGAAACATCCTCGTCTGTGGCCTCCACTTTGTCGTCACAGTGTGCCGAAGTGGTCGCATGCATTTGTATCACTTTGAGGGTATACCTGTTCATCGCTTTTTCATCATTTCAGCCTGTAATAATCAACTGCTGGACATAGGCCTCCCCTAATACACCCCTATCCATTAGGGGGTTTCTTGCCACCACGCTGCTTTAATGTGGGTTGGTGGGTGGACCGACTTTTTGCATGCCCATCCGACGCATGGATCACCTTACTTTTCAGACAATTGGGTAATCGGCCCAAATTGTCCTAACCAACTAGGAAACAACAATGAAAATTTGTTGAGTCCCCGCAGGATTCGAACCAACGACCTCCGGTTTCTAAAGCACACGCCCATACCACTAGGCTATGGAGGCAGTTGTATATATATACCTGTTAGTAAGCCTAAATACAAGGTACGCCACCCCAGTCGACACACTCGAGACTGCGATTATGTTGTTAGTAAGGGATTTGTTGACAAGGAATCCCACGCCGCCTTGTGACGGATGGTCGCCCTCTCGGAAGTAGAAAAGGTGACCCGATGGCACGGTTCAGTGTCCTCTCCCTGCCTTCGTACTTCGCACAACCCTAAAACGTGTCATCGGTTCTTACCTAGTTCCACCTCCAGCTCGGCCAGGTATTCGCTGAGCCTCAGCGTTCGTCCGTTCTTCCTAGCTAGGTCAAGTTTTTGGTGGAAGCGATCGGGGATTCTTAGCACCCCTTGACCCACCGTCAGCATAGCCCTTACTGTTGGGACCTTTATATTGGGACTACCAAGAACTAGGGACCTTTGCCGTCTGTTGACATCCATTGAAAGGAGTTGCTCATAATTGCCACGCTGAGCAGGCGGATTGGCAATGACTTATTGCACCTGTACTGCGGGTCTACCTTATTACACCTAATTGTTGCTTTGTCAGGCGTAAATAATGACCGCGTCTTTAACAGATGGGTCCTTTATACATTCGGCACTTTTAGATGGACTCCGACCGAATCAGATGCCCTTGACAGACGAATCCGTGCAACCATGACCAACTATAGTGTGCATCACCCTACGTCGTTGGTTATCAGACTTTATATTCCGTGGAAGCGCAGTGGTTGTGGCCTATTTAGCGCCAAAACCATGCACAGCGCAAGATGTGAAGTTTCATCAGGACGTACTTCTTGTTCAAAGTTGACAGCGATGTACATAGCAAGATCATAGGATGTGATAAAGAACTGACTACTCTCAATCTAGCCAGCGAGAACTGGCAGAACAGGTAGTACTGAGCACCTCTGAGCGGGAGGAAGTATGGAAAGGGAAAGAGCTACATAGAAGGTTCATGAAGGCTCTAAATGAGCCTCATGCAAACTTTAAAGCTTCCGTAAACTGGCTACGTTTCGGCAACCCCGTTGCGAAAACTGAAAGTTTTGTCAAATTTTTTGTAGAAATAATTACATCGTCAGTATCGGTCAACGGTTTAATCCCTACCAGTTTCGCGTAACACTTAAGACGGTTGGATCTCCGAGGAAAATCGCTCCTCGCGCGAACCCAGAATTACTGGGCTCGGCACGTATCGTGCGAAGGTTCTCTTTGGGACCCTGACCCCCAGCCGCAGTCTGTGCTTTTGCTGGGAATGAACCGCTGTCTACTTCAGAGGGAGGAGAGAACGAGGGAAATAATAATAAACATTTTTGCCAATAACAAAACGTTATCTAGTCCCAAATTAAGCAAAGCTTGTACTGTCGAAACTAGATGTCTGTTAAATACATAAACTTACTTTTCTTTTGTAAATAAATACATATTATATACTAACATAAACTAACGCCCAGACACGAGAAAAAACAGTATGTTCATGTAATAATATTATTCCCGAGGTGGAAGACGAACCCATACCCTTTGGCGCAGCAGTCACGGTCGCTAACCACAGCGCATAATCGGTTAACCTATTTAAACATTATTTGAAAACTGTATTCTTAACACTTCTCAATAAGGCAGAGACATTATATTAGTACATTATAAAAAAAATGTCGTTCAAGGTTCTATAATAAAATTTATTATCGAACCAAATTTAAGAGTAACTTATCACATTATTGTTCATCGAGTCGTTTGTGTCGTCATCGATTTCCTATAATCAATTTCATTGTAATAACAAATACATGTTTTTTTTTTATATGTTCCAATAAGCCCTATGCTTTATTCCTCTAATTATTTCGATAAATGTTTATAAGCGCAAGGCATACACCGCTAGCGCATTTATGTTGTACGCCATCTGGCGTCTAATTTAGCGAGCATTTCTTAAGTTGCATACTAAAATTTTAACAGTAATTACGTATTTTTGAATAATTACTTATGTTATTTTATCTTCAAATTACCGGGCTGAATCAATGTTTATGTGAACTTGGGTTTATAAAATATGCTAGTATATATTTTAATCTCAATATTTCTGCTTAATTCGGCTTCTTGACATGTTACAATTTAGAAATGTGCATGGTGGAGTCCTCTATAGACGTTTTATTGGTACTAATTATACTTTGTATGAACTGGTACCCCATGCCCTGAACCATAGCATGTAACATAAATGAGTATAATTGTAGAAAGCCAAAACCGCAGCACATTGCGACCGTATTATATTTAACGGATGAATGCATGTAGCAAATATGTTTAAAATTAAGACTGTAACTGTTTTTTTTTTATGTTATTTCTGTTTGTTCATATGATTTCAATGGTTGCTTCCATAATTTTTGGCCCAATACCAAAGTCGTGATCGGAAGCGGTGGCGTGTATTAGGGGAGGTCTATGGTCAGCAGTGGATTGACACAGGCTGATGATGATGACCTAAGTCAATAAATATAGGACGTCAATGTCAATAAAAGTATTTATTTTTAAAACGCATAAGAGAACAAAATTGAAACACGTACTTAGAAACCCAATTCGAAGACTCTGTCTTGCAACAAGCATATCAATATATCTTCTATGAGTTATACAACATCTTATTCTAAATATAGCAGTGTAAAACTGATTTTACATCCATAGTGAAGCTAAAGCTCTTTCGCGGTAACAAAGAGTGTTACCACTTATGAGATATTTATTACATGTCTATATAACACGAACAATGTGATAATAGTGTAAAATTTCATACGGACGATGCTGTATCTTTCACATAGGCATTTTCCCAAGTTATCATGGGGTCGTCCTCTGATGAATAAAAGAGTATACGCAGAGCCCCTGGTATCTGACCTCGAGAACCCAAAGGGTTAACAGCATTCTAAGCATAAATAAGTTGCCAGTATATTTGAAGTATCTGACATTCTATAACTGCCGACAAAGAGTGTCTTGACAACCGGGACTGACTATTTACATGCCTATCCAGCGCATGAATCATCTTACTTCTCAGATAATTCCGATATATTGTCCTAACCAACCAGAAAAAGCGTTTACAATAACATTAGATTATTATTAAATAATTCATACATTTTAACGTTGTTTCCCGCAGGATTTGAACCGACGACCTCTGGTTTATAAGCTACCGCTAGGCCACGGAGGTAGATGCTGTATACTGTACTTATTTAGTCAACTTCGTAAGCGCTTTATTATTTTTTTTAAACATATGTTTAAACTTGATCGTTATAGTGAACTATTCATAATAGACAGATACTCTGTTCAGGATATTTTGGTACATTTACCGAAGATTATATAGAGCATTATTTTTGAAAGATTTTATTTTATTTTATTTAAAGGCTTATCAACAATTGTGAACACAATACAAGTAAAGTTAAAAACAACAAAATAATCTTGAAAATATAAAAAGAGAGGATTTGGTTAAGACTATCAGATTATGTCCTCTGCTGATAAAGCGTCGTCATCATCATCAGCCTGTGATAGTCCACTACTGGACATACATATGCCTCCCATAATGCACGCCTTCTCCATGATCAGCCTAAATTTCCCTAACCAACTAGGAAACAAAAAAAAATATTTAAAAATTTGTGGAGTACCCGTAGATTTAAACACTATAAATGACGTTATTATTTAGTTAAAATCTCCACCTCTATTAAAAATAAATGGCAAATATACATTGCTATTCCAACACAAATTATAAGGAGGTTTATGAGATGTCAATTTATATAATTAATCATCAGTATTTGAGGAGCAGGACCGCTTGGACCGCGCAGCTGCCGAAAATATCTTTATTAATGCTAATAACTTCTCATGCTGTAGACTCCATTGTTGGAGATACCTTATTTTAGGACATTATACTTAATCTCGTTCGAGTATTGTCGATTTCAATTTAATGGGTTACCCCCATTAATTGTTTCCTAATGATAATTAAAGAAATTGTGGCCTTAGTACTGTAAATTATTTATAATTTACTTTTTCTTGTATAATATTTTTTGTGTATATAATATTTTTATATCATACATAAAATATTTGTATAAAAACTAATCTTTTGTGACTCATTAAAAATATAGTACTTTTTGACTTAACAATCGAAAGATTTAGTGCTTATTGCATTTTTTTTACACCTGAACGTTGAAACAAGAATATGTAACTGTAACACTCTACAACAGATTTTTTTTTATATATGATATAATATTGTTTTTAATTGCCTCCGTAGCCAGAGGTCGTGGGTTCGAATCCTGCGGGGACTCAACAAATCTTCATTGTTGTTTCCTAGTTGGTTATGGTAATTTGGGCCGATCACCCAATTGTCTGAAAAGTAAGATGATCCATGCGTCGTATTGGGCATGTAAAAAGTCGGTCCAACCCGCATTGGACCAGCGTGGTGGGATACGGTCCAAAATCCCCTAATGTATAGAGGTGTATTAGGGAAGGCCTATGTCCAGCAGTGGACTATCACAGGCTGATAATGATGATAATGATTGTTTTTAATATTTTTTTATATTTGTTATATCACGTACGGTCATAAAAACATTTATCCGCAAAACAACGGAGTGGGGCTAAAAGAGCCGTAACACCTAATACATTAAAATCTGTTTCATATATTAGTATAAAATTCACTATATTTAAAATCAGATAAAACTGTATGAAAACACATATTTATTATGTCTTCGCTTTTTTTATTAAAAGTATTTCTGAACTATTTACCTTAAAAACAATATGACATTGCAGCTTCAGATAAAAAAGCTATAACATCGGCTTGAGTAGATTTAATTCAAACCGTTCCTGAACCGTCACCCTCGTGCTCTTGTGAGTTTTTCGAAGCGACGGCTTTGGCAAAAGCTGATGTTTCGTATGAATTTTACTACTAATAGGTTTTAGTTGCTTATTAAACTGTTAATTTCAATCTTATCATGAATTTAGTTCATTATACTAATAAACTCTGTGATCTTTCAGTATTAGACTCGTGGACATAGGTTAAAACGTAAAATTTATAGCTTATTATAAAATGTCTATAGACTCCAAACATATACGATTGTTGCTTACCAATTAATTCATAGTAAAATCATCTATTGTGGCACTAACAAGCCCTTCAAGGGTTCACAGTCCTGAAATCTAGACAAATTATCATCAAATTAACGGGTGACTAAATCTCTAACTCCCCTCGCCACCCTCAACTGCTGGCTGAGCGCCCAATAGTTGAATTTGTGTTAAAGCCAAGAATTTGCTTTGAACCAATGATTTGAATAATCTTTTAACAAAAAACCTTGACATTTTTAAGACATTTTACAAAAAACTTGCTAAAAGAAATGCAAAAATGACGGCATAAAAATGATATTCACAGTTATTTTCTATCCGTGGGCTCATAGTTTAGTTAACTGGGATGGGCTTTCGTAGTAAGTTTCTCTTCGACCGCTGCATTCCTTCTCAAAGCCATCTCCAAACTATAATCTGTTGTTTTGTAGGTTGACGCCGCGCCTTTTTGTTAAAAACGTCCTGGCGCGTCATCAGAGATATCTGTGTGATATTCACAGCTTCCCGTCGGGTTACCGCCATTACTGCGTACTGCACGCTCTCAGGCAATTGCAGTTTGGTCGCCATTATACGCATAACAACTGACTGACCTGTAAGTTAAACCTTGTGCTTAATGAATACTGGAGACTCACGAACCTTCACCTGATCCATACCCTTGAGTGGATAGGGCTGTTTTACCGCCGGGGTATACACTAGGAAAACGGTGTTCGTATGAGTGCTTGCTGTTTTCAAGTCTGATACTAAATGATCACACAAAAAAATCCTTTTACACGAAAACGTTCCTTTACATACTATAATAGCAGAATCTGGGACTTTGTTATAAAAGTGTATACATCCCATAAAAGTTTTCATTGTTTTTCTGTCTTGTTGTTAGAAGAACAAGTTTATGTTTATTTCTAGTATTTATATTATGCATCTCACAATGTTTTATGAATACAAGCTGTATCCAAGCGACGTATTTTACTTCGAGACGTAAAGCTAAGGAAGCGTTTGCAACATCACTGTAATATGAAGTTACTTGAGACAGGCTGTAGTGAACCTGTAGACTACACGGGTACTACTTGAATTGAACACAAAAGGAAAGGCATTCACCAAACATAAGCTGCGTCGACTGCTACCTGTTTCTTACTGGTAATAGTAGGTTTAACATAATGCTCCTGAAATAGCATGAAGTGTTTACCGCCTGTATTGTTCTGCTCTAGGTGATAAATGAAACCTGCACTATTTTAATCTGTACTATGTTAACATCTCCTTACACATAAGCGTATGTTGTCGCTTAAAACCGAGAGTCGGACTTGTTGAATCAGGTTCGAATTGGATGAAAATTTTCATTTTTTTTGTTTCTGTTAGATTAGGCAATTTGGACGACACTAATTGTCTATATAGTACAATGTTTCATACATGCGTGATAGGCATGCAATTTCGTCCTCACCAACTCGCATGGACCAGCGTGTGATAGGACCAAACCTCTAATGGATGAGGTATTGAGGAGGCTTTGATGTCAACAGTGGACTATCAAGACATGATATGATTGTGAAGCAAGCTTTATTTAAATAACTGTCACTAACAATTTTGTATTTCCACTACATGAAAATAGATAGATAACATTAGTTAAGCATAAACGTAAAAGTAATTTAGTTTAATAATGAAACTGCATATTTATGATAACAATTAGAAATAATTAAATATTCAACAGTTCTATAAATAATTTAGGTTGTTTCATTTTACTAATAACTAATTTGATTTTATTAAAGTTTTTTTAAATATAATTATTAATTTTTTTATAATAATACAATCCTAATATTATTTATTTCCTTCAAAGCTGCATACTGTTTAATAAGTTTAATTTTTTTTAAATTAATCAATATATTTAGTTTATTACTAAAATATTCGAATACATCTGTTAAGTAATAAAAATGTACCAAGAAGCAATACTTTAAAACTTGATGAAGAAGAAACTTTAAATTGTGAGTATGGTTCTTATTCGACAAGTTTCTCTCTTACTCCCTTACTGCCTCTTTCAGTTCTTTCTTTAATGATAGTATTAGCTGGCATTGGTCCTTTATTTAATAATTTTGTGATTAGTAGTTAGGCTCAGGCTTAACTGCTACACACAGTAAGCACATTGCTACCCTCTTATATTGCGCGAAATAGTTATACATTGTTTTAAAGTCAGTAATATTTTCGTTTAAATTACTCTTTTTATTTACAGGCTCAGTATACTCAAAAAGCATCGATTCAAAGTGCTTCATAAAAATACAAATACTTGATATCGTAACATTTTAATTGAAATTTACTGCTCACAAAATTGCACATTAACCATATAATTGAAGCGTAAACTAACTCCATTCCGTAAACAAACATTAATATCGTTGCGTGATGAGCATTTTGAGCTGAACAAACATTATCCGATGAATTATAATAATCGAAGGATATCATTTTATTTGTTAGGTTAAACACAAAATCGATTAATTAATTCTAATTTAAAACATATTTTAATTATTAAAATTTATTGTTATAGAGAAAATGTCGTTTACCTGAAAATAATTGTTGTTAAAAAGAAATAATTAAAGCCATATTGGTAAAGTTTTATCTTCCGTATTCAAAATTTTTTCAAAACAGTGAGCCCTTGCTCACTATTTTGTGCCTTCAGAACACTATCTAATTATCTGGATAAATTGATCATATTTAAATTGCCACGTTCTAACCTTTTCCACTTCGCTTAGGATCCAAACTCTGTGGACAATTGTGAAAATTAATGTATATTGTAAAAAGGAAACTTATCCCCAGTTTAAATATCCAAATTTGTCACACAGAATCGGATTAATCAACGCTACATAATGTTTAGGATGTCAATTGCCCGTCCGCGCCCACTTCATTTGCATACCGACTAATTCGTTTCGTCTATACGATGACGGCAACGACAAAAACTGGATGGAGTCAAGGGTGGAGGCCGAATTCTCCTAAAAGATGGCTTTAATACAATAATGCTTTGATAGTATAAGGGTCCATTCCCCTTTGCCCTAGTGTAAAGAGAAGCAAATCCTAGATTAGCTTGGCCTCTTCCTACAATATTGAATTTTAGGCCTAATGGCCTCAGCAATTGCCTTGATTGCTATTGGAGGATTCCAGTTCTTTTAACATTGAATTGTATTTAACAACTCCCGAAAACTATAGACAAATTCCGTGATGTCTATAATATTCAAAGCAATCGCATATAATATATTATAGCAACTACGATCCGTATTTAGTGCACGGTGGTTTCTTGTAATTTTATTTATAATATATGATTATTGAAAACGATTACATTGTTAGAAAAGAGAAATGAGGAATGCAATTGCTTTTTCAGACCTAAACCGCGTTGCAGTATACTTCGTATCCCTAATGAACTTGTTAACGACCTTTTTACTCCTTTCTTTAAAGGAAATCACACACTGAAATAGTTTCCTGAACTCTTCATCAATTCAATTCTTTCCTACTGTAATATTATTTACAATAGAACAGTTTTAGTAAACCCATATATTCTAATTATTACCTTAAATGTGTATAAAAGAAGTTTCCAGGAACAAACGATACTTGCCATGATTGTTATAAGCCAGAAGTATAAGTCATTACTTTTTAAGGGGGTATTTTTAAAAAAGTAGATCAAGTAAGCTGTTTAAGTATTATTTGTCAAAGTGCACTGCTAAGCATAGGCCTCCTTGAACTATGAGGAGAAGGTACTCGTATATCGATTTCAACACTGGTCAAGGAACATATTCAATTAATGCATTAATTAAGAACCGGGAAATGAGTATTATCTGTCCTTTATTAGTGGTTAATGATCACCATCAATTTAACAATTATCAATAGAGTAAATTCTCTAAAAAGATTTTTAAAATAAAATATACCAAATTATAATATAATAATAGTGAGTATAGATATGTGGTTAACCTAGGGTGAATAGTAATGAGGAGGTATCTTACAGAAGACAAAACACTACAGATTTAGTGATTGATAAAAAAATGCTTACATAAAAATGGATGCGTTATTTAGACAAACCATGTGAGTCTTGTTTTTATTAATTTTTTATTTGATGCTTTCCTTACAGATTTTTGCTGCAATTTGCTGTTGTTTACATTGCTCGTTGTTCTCTGGAGTCTTGTTGTTGTCAAGAACTTTAAAGCTATTCTTAGTAAATGTGTTACGCGCATACCTTTACCAAATTACTGACACGTAAACCAATGTAATTAAGGAAACAAATGTTATTATCGTGCGTGAGCAGAGTGCGAAACTGAACAAACATTATCATTTGAATAATAATCGAACTATTATAGCGAGCGGTTTATCTATAATGTACAGGGAGTTATATTTGCTCCGTAAACTAAGTTAGTAATTAATTGGTAACAAAGTAACGTGACTAATAATATATGTTACTAATATACTTAAATTTAGTTTTTTTATTTACGCCTAATTGTGATAGTTTTGCAATATTAGAAATGTCTTGATACATATGAATTGGCTGTTTTACAGTTTTGTTTTCAACTGCCGTTAAGATCTATAGATGAGCCAAATTATACTTGGAATTGTTATAAACAAATAACTAATAGCAACATTACGCTATGTAACAATTCCAAGTTCTTTAATAGGCTCTGGTAAAATTGTTTAAATCCATTAAAGAGATTTATTAACCTAATCGTTTTTATTTTGGGACATGGTATCCACTCAAACACATTTGCCTACTTGGGTGGTGTATCTTGTCAGCTATACCCGAATTACCAGCAACATTGGGACATAAATTCATTGCGGTGTTCAGCCAATGGAAGTGGCCGCAGCCCGTGTTGTTGAATCGGCCGGACACCGTCACGGCGGCACCCACGGATCAGTATTTGGTGTTTTGTGTCATAATAAAATAAGTGTTTTATTTTGAGTATTTATTGAGTGGAGCGATTAAACATGCAGTGCTTACTCGATTGTAATATTCTCTAAGCTCCTACATGTATGCAGTCAAAATAGTAAAAACCCAATTGCATGTGGGTTTTCTCTTTTCTGTCCTTTAAACACAACAGTCAATAATTAAACCCAAATGCTTTGTAAATTTTATAAGCTGTCGGACTTTATTTTTGGACTAGTTTTAAAAACGTTATTAAGAAAGTTAAATATTTATCTTATACTATCCGTTGACTTCCCAGGTGGCCTTGGGAAGGCATTGGATGCAAATGTGACACTTGCTCATAAATCAGGCGAGATTGTAGTAGCAGAAGCTTCGTCACGATTTGCCGTAACAAAACTCAATTAACATTAAAACTTGCGCTATCTGAAAATCTTGATCTAAAATCTAGATGTGAAACCCTTAGTAATCTCTTATAAATGCAACATAAGTCACATACAGCAACCGGAACTATGAGCTATTTTTTACTTAAAATACTCTTTACTGTGACATAAATAACTATATTCAAATGACTAAATATTAACAACATATTTGAATCTACAGCATAAAAAACGTGTCCACGTGAAAATTGCTGCCAATGGTTTGGAATTTAATCTTCTCGCTGCAGGAGCTCGTGTAGAAAAAAATGTTCCTAACTGAAATTCAAAAAGAAGTTATGTTCAACAAAATTGGAAACACAATGGTCCCTTTCAGACCTTTTAAACCACACTCAGTTTAATCTTGCTTATGTTTTAGTTCTAGGCATATTGTTGTTCTTACATGACGATATACATTATTTATCTCGATTTAAGGGTATACATTATTTATCTCGATTTAAAGGTATTATAATATTTTTTACATCATTAGTTATTCTGCAAAATTTTATAGGTGGACAGTGTAATAGCTAAATTGATTTGTTTTGTATTTTAAGTGTCGTATACTATATATAGTAATGTCTGTCCGCCAAGTAAATCATAGTAAGGACTAATTACATTTTAGTTAGTATAAAAACAACTTGCAAAGCTTTGCAAATTCACAATATAGTGAGCATTGATCACGGATTAAAGATTTCCTCAAAGACTTATAATTTTATCACTGATATATAAACATACCTACAAAATGTAAACCTTTTCCTTTTCTTTGCACCTACCTTGTTATTCATGACTATACAAAGGTCGGCTGATAGATAACGCCTAAGGCATTAAGGCCGCCTCTGTGTTTAAACAAATAAACACGTATGTTTAATTAATACACAAAAGAATGTTTCAACGAAATTTTCTACTAAGGACTCCAACCAAGCTCTAAGTAAGGCAACTCTAAGGTTTTCTATAAAACTTAAAAAGTTTAAGTACTTAGTTTTTAGGTATAGGTTTATATAGTTTAATACGTAGCCTAATTGCTAAATGCTGCCTATGTACTTCAGATAGAAATAATGAACGCATATATCTTGTTATCTACACGTTAAGACAATAAACACTAGCAAGTAGTTTCATATCGTAACTGCTAATGCTAGTCATGTGGTCTTATTTTTACTCTTCAATGATAAGCAGTTTCTAACAAATTCAAATCACAATAATTATACGTCGCTGAAAACAATTTAACAAAAACACGATGAAATAAATTAATGGTAAATTTATATCTTACATAGAATTTTTAAAAAACCTATCATTATATTGAACTTTTTTTGACCGAGTTCATTATAAAACTTTGAGTTATAAGTAATTTTTACAAACATTTTAAATATTTTAGCTGGCATTGGCCGGCTGGCATAAGGCTGTTTTGCCTGATTAGCTGGCTGGCATAAGAATTAGGCCTCCCCATTTCTTCGAGTGATTCGTCCGCTTAGAGACAGCCAGTGGCGGCCTATAGGTATTGGGATAACGATATCTTCCGTCTTATCTTAAAATGTTGAGATCATCGGGCAGCAGCCTTTTAGGAGGAACAGTAGTGCCAACCCAGCGTAGTAACTATAGCAAGACGCTCATATTATTTACGGCAATGTCGTGCACTATCCGGTACCCTGTGGGTCCGCTATTCCTAGTTTCGACAGCGGTAATGGCACCGGCGGAGCAGGAAGTGTTAAAGTACCGAATGACGGAGCTGTAACAAGAAATAAATTAGCTGAATGAATGAACAGACAATCGCATAAGATGTAATGTTATGATTGGCAGCCCAGTACTAGCCATGTGTGACGACCTGTGCAATGCGCAGGAAGCAAGAGGTCATATAGGGTACGCCTATGTTCAGCAATGGTCTTTCTCTTAGCTCTTTTAACTTTGCAGGAATCATTATCGCAATCTTAAAGCAGTTCACTTATTCAAAACCTAAATGGACACACCAACAAAAAACATATATATCACTTCGTTGTAAATAGTTTACATTATTATTTTCATAAATAACATTAAGAAAAGAGAAATGCAAAATTTCGTTAGAGGTGGTCTTCGCAACGTAAAAAGAGTAAAGGAAATATTGTAAGCATTTGGAAAGAGGATTCCCGCCGTGAATAATACGCGAGGGCGGCTTTTAACATTCTGAGCGCCTTATTAAAAATGTAATAAAACGCGGCCTCGCGTAATTCACAGAATTCTGCACATCACAATTATAATTCGAGAACAATTGGGATTTTCTGTGTCGTGAAAATTCTACTAGTCCTGTGAGTTTCATTTTTCATTAAATTTCTTCTTTTTCATTGTTTTTTCTTACACATTACTTTCACATTAGTATTATTTAAAGCATGTCAATTCTCTTCTAACTCTTTTAAATTACTTAGAACTCAATATGACATATATTCTTAATATAAGCTTTGAAACGATTAAAAAAAACTAAACTGACATGTGGAACGACTACAAAAGATTAAAATAATTTTATTAGTTTTCATCAAAGTGCAAAGTTATTAGAGTCATCGACTTCAATAAGACATCGTACTCCTAATCCTTTCATTACATTATGTTACCAAAATTACCATGTCACAACATTATAAATACTATGCGACTGTTTTCATCAAACATCTGATCAAACATCTCTCAATTTTTTTTTTGTTTACGTGAAATTTATACTCCTCGGTGTATCCTGTCCCGTCTCAAAAAATTAAAACTTTTGTAATTTATTGTTGGAGTTTATATATAAAATGTAACGGCAGGCTACACTTGACACATTAGAAAAATAAAAAAAAATAAAATGCTATCCAAATGTCGTGAGCTGATTTTTCAGAGACTTCTCTTCTCGACACCGGCAGTACAACATCTTTTGATTAATGAATGTGTAATAATTTAAAGTAATGAAATAGTGCAGTTTTAAATATACGTTTACAATGAAATCAAGTGTTTTAAAATAGCCCTATCGTCACCCCAAAATCAATGAACTAGAAAGAGTATCCACCAACATTTATAATCTATATAAATTGCGCTATATGTGTTTCACGTGTCACATTTTTAGTAATATTTGCGCATCGTGTATAGTTTAGTCAAACTTAGGCGGTGGAAGAGTTTCAAACTTAATTTAAAGTACGCATTATTAGTATTGAAAATTATTTTTGATTATTATTTCACATAAACTGTTAGCTCCAAAACGATTCTCACAGGAGATATCTATTATTTTCTTACCGTTTCTCTTAAGCCCTTAAATTGTTTTTTACAATATAAAATAACAAAATCTTAACCGCAGCAAGGCGTGGTATGGTCTCATCATCATCATCAACATCATCAGCGTTTGATAGTCCACTGCTAGACATAAGCCTCCCCTAATACACTCCTATCCATTAGGGGGTTTTAGGACCATATCCCACCACGCTGGTCCAATGGGGGTTGGTGGGTGGACCGACTTTTTACATGCCCATCCGCATGGAATGTAATAAGTCGTGTAGGAAACAACAATGAAAATTTGACATAAACAAATGCCTAACCCACGTACCTTCTGTACATGTGGCGCTCATTTTTAGCAAAACATGTTGGCCACCTAGTTCGTGGGGACGGAAGCTTCCCGCGAACTCTGTTAGATGAGGCTCATCAAAGACAACAGTCTGGAAGCACAACATCCGAGTTCAAAAAAGAGGATACAACTTCTATTTTTTTAAGCAAAGATTCGCAAAATTAAAATTGCTCCCAATAAAGCGACAGGCGCCTCAAGTCGCTACACATTATACAATCGGGTTGTGTCCACTATTAATAAATTGGATGCACGGTTAATTCTGATTATAAATAAGATATCACATCACACATCACACACATCATCAACCTGTGTTAGTCCAAACTGGACATAGGCCTCCCCTAATACACCCCTATCCATTAGGGGGTTTGGACTATAAAAACGCTAAACAGTTTATTCATTTATATTCCAAGCAATGAACACATTCAAAAAAGTGGCTAAACAACAAAAACAACTAAACTGAACTGACTCGTGTGCTTTAGAAACCCGAGGTCGTGGGTTTGAATCCTGCGGGGACGCAACAAATTTTCATTGTAGTTTCCTAGTTGGTTATGGCAATTTGGGCCGATCACCCAATTGTTTGAAAAGTAATATGATCCATGCGTCTGAAAGGCATGTAAAAAGTCGGTACATCCAACAACCCGCATTGAACCAGCGTGGCGGGATACGGTCCAAAAACCCCTTAATGGAGAAGGCGTGCATAAGGGGAGGCCTATATCCAGCAGTCTCCTAACACTAGTTGACAATGGTGATGATGAATGACTTTGAACGATAGATATTTATTTCGCGTTTATTTACAATTTAAATTATATGTTAATACTTCCAGGTTTCCATTAAAGCCCTTTTATTCAATGATGTGTAACAAATCAATGGTAAATAAAAGTAATCAAGTAACATTTTAATGCATGTTTCTGCACGTTCCTCAAAGGAAACTGTAAGAGCCGGGTCTAAAGTATAATTGAAATGTAATTTAAAGGCTTTAAATTTTGTATTCAATTATGGATGCCGGTAACCAATTGTTATCTTTGCATTATCGGAAGCCACCGGTTGATTTTGTTCCCCCGTTTTGATATTGCTCCGTGGCGTGTTTTAAGGACATCTTTCATGCTAATAAAAGAATAACAAAGTGTTGATTACATTAAATTTATTAAAATGCTTTCATGGACGATTAAAAAGTGCTACTTTTTAATTTCACTCCTGTTATATAAAAAGAAATATATCTGATTTATGAAATATTTATATGCCTAAGAAAGGATTATAACATAAAATATTGTAAAAGCAATTTTCACGTTATAAATAAAGAACATTGAAGTGTCCGTTTGTAACATTAAAATAGTTTTAAATGAGTACATTATGAACATTGTGCATATCACAGGTTATGCAACATAATGTCTAACAAAACTATATATTTTTTAATTTTCTGTCTGTCTGTCTGTTATCTCTGGTATGATCTGTCCGATTTGACGGGACTCTTACTAATAAGCTAGTTGATGTAACTGTAAGTAATTTAGGCCACTTTTTTTAGAAAAAAAAATTTCTACGCCGACAAAGTTGTGGGCTACAGCTAGCAATTTTAACAAAGAAAACAATAATTTAAAGCTAACTAGCACTAACGTGTAGTTTTCTTTATAACGGACCATAACTGGTATTCGTTTTCATGATGGTACTAAATGCGCAAGGCAGTAGAACAATAATAACTCACCGCTCTTAGAAGAGCTCTAGCTTACATTATATCATTAGATATATTTCATAGCTTAAAGAGCTCTAGCTTACATTATATCATTAGATATATTTCATAGCTTAAAGAGCTCTAGCTTACATTATATTACTAGATATATTTCATAGCTTAAGGGCTCTAGTTTTATTTCTTAGAAAACGTCTGAATCAAGTCGAGGTCAGCCCTCGATTCAGCGTGCTAACGGTAACCACATAGTAGCCTAAGCTAAGACTCCCCACTCACTGCTCACTTTATTGTCATCATCATCATCATCAGCCTTTGATAGTACACTGCTGGACATGGCCTCCCCTAATACACCCCTATCCATTAGGGGATTTTTTGGACCGTATCCCACCACGCTGGTCCAATGCGGGTTGGTGGGTGGACCGACTTTTTACATGCCCATCCGACGCATGGATCATCTTACTTTTCAGACAATTGCGTGATCGGCCCAAATTGCCCTAACCAACTAGGAAACAACAATAAAAATTCCGTTTCCTCGCAGGATTCGAACCCACGACCTCCGGTTTCTAAAGCACACGCCTATACCACTAGGCTACGGAGGCAGTTTTTTGTAGAATTATTTAATTCATACAAAAAAGGTTAATAGTTTAATACCTCAATACCTAGAAAATATTATGCTTAAGGCAAGTAGCACTTGATGATAGGCGGTAGTTGACGCCAAGTTATGGAAATCCTCAGTAGCTCCATTGTTTATCTACCGCCTCCTTCAGCCAGTGTCAATCCTTTCGTAATACAAATGTTTCAGAACTTAAGTATGTATATTGATAATCTTACAATACAAGTAAAACTACTTAAAATGTAATAACAACTTATCAATATTTATATTTAAGAATAGAAAGAATAAAAGCCTGTTTTGTTAATAAGTTAAGGTTTGTTACCTCAGCGCTTTCCGTAAAACGACGTGAGTAAAATTATTATAACATATAAAAGCGATGAAATTTGTTAAAAGTCATTTGTTATAATATATTGCTGCGAAGCAATTTGTTATAATGTTCATCGTTTTTTTGGGTAGCTCTAAAGAGCTCTTACTTCTTTGGATCTCCAAAAATAGAGAAATACTAGGTGTAAACAATACGACAATTCCGACAGCGTCTCTATGAATAATTCCAAATTATTGTTATAAACTACGAAGAGATAACACCGTAAATCAACTTTAAAATATTATACTGGCACCATGTCGCTCTAACGATCTTTGATCATTATTTCAATACATTTTTTATCTTATTCGGTTTTCATTGATCTGTGTTCCTACTGATTTGTTCTATTGGTTGGTAAGGACCAACAAATTGCCTTCTTTAATTATTATAAGAAGTCAATTTGTTCATCAAATAATATAAAAGCAAGGACACTATTTTAAATACTTTACAATACCTGCTAATATATTTATGATGTGGAGTGTTTATAGGTAGAATATCTGTATAAGGCAGACATTTAATCATATTTTATGTAGACAATAACAAAGTATATATAAAAATAATAAAGTTTATAACATAAAAAGGTAAAATTTTAAATTTAAGAAATTAATCTTGAGTATAATTTTGATACAGGTTATAGAGCTACACATAGTCGCGATTTTAGAAAGAAGTTAAGAGGTACGGTCTTCATGCCACCAGCATCCACCTGCACATTCGCACAGATCGTCACTCCATCTCGTGGGCGGTAGTCCGACACTGGCCAGAACGAAGCTGCCACTCGAGAACCTATCTTCCCCAAAGGTTATTGCTTCTACGAGCTATGTGGTCGGCCCATTGCCATTTCAGCTTGCTAATTCTGCGGGCTATGTCGGTCAAGGTCGTTGTTCTGCGGATGTCTGCATTACGCGAGTACAGCCCGCTCCATAGCTCGCTGAGCGACTTGGAGCTTCCCCATACGGCCGTCAGTGAATGACCATGTCTCAGTGCCGTAAGTCCTGACAAAATATACGTGCCAGGAAGTGGGACACAATAGAATAATAACTCCTAAAAGACCCCAATATAAGTAGGTGTATATTTTTCATAAAAATCTTAATACGCGAGTATTATACAAATGAGCTATAGGGATTACATTCACTTAACAGACGGTTTAAGTTTCGCTTAGTCTAGAACAATAATAATCAAATTATGAATTTCGAAAAAATATAATTTATTTCAGCTAAGGATACTTTAGCAGTCGACTGCTATTTTTTAATTATGTTAAAAATGTTTAAGTTAATAATGTATTAATATTTTACGTCTTCTAGAGTTATTATTAAAATGAAACGGCCAAATATATGAGTAAAAATGAAACGGCCTTTAGCACGTGTAGAAAACATTAAATCCTAAAATCTATGTCATCGTCTATGTTCACGAGCCCATTATAATATTAATACAATGCGTTTCTATTATAACTTAAATAAAACTTGATTTAGAGTTTTCTTTCAATATTCTTACGACGATTTGTTACCTGTTAAAGGTAGACTAAATTATTAAGTGCACTTGGAAAATAAAATTTGAGCAAAATAGCGAAAGTTTGAAAAAAAGTGAAATAAAGTGACAGTGTCAGATAAATGTTTATAGACAATCGGAACTGGTCCAACGTCGATTCTCCCTAAAATAATCACAAAAATTAAACTGGAGCAACCAATTCATCTTTGAAAAGTGTCATCAGGGACATGATAACTTTATTGGATGTAAAAGGAAATAAATTTAAAGAAACACATTAGACGTATTTCTTTTAAAATGAGCGCCATCTAATGAGCACTTTATGAAATATTTATTGAAGTTTACAAAATGTTTATATTAACATTCGAGGGTAAGTACTATAGGAAAAACAAAATTTAACGAAAAAAATTGTCGATATACTTTACATGAAGAAACCGCACTATACAATACCGCACGAAAATTTAATATGCGTAAAGAAAAGAAGAGATCACTCAATAAAAAGTAAAATGAAGACAGCAAACAAAATTAGTTTTATAATAATAGAATATCTGTATTAGATTTAAACAACACATAATTATCGTTTCAGAATATTTAATACACATCATTAGTTACAATGCAATTTTAAGACTTAAAAGAGAGACCGCTATATACAATAAATTTAAACTTGCACATTTTAAAACTAAATTTTATGCTATGTTATTATTTTGTAATATATTTATCATAATTGTAGTAGGATGGACGACATTGTGAGCCTACAATTTCGAAAATTTAATAAAATATAAATAAGATATGCCCGCTTCCTGGGGCTTGCCGAGGCACGTCTGGGGCTGGGGCTGGACGTGGCAGCGTACGATCAGCTAGTCAACGAGATATTACACGTAGGTAACCACCAAAGGTGTGGTGTTGTGCACAGGGCTCTCAGGGGCCTCTGAACCAGCACTCGTCACTGGTGAAGCTCACCGCATGCGTTGAAACGTGAAAATGAATTTACACAGAATGGATGTTAGGACGGTGGTCGTAGTACTGAGGAAGTCCTCCTCATAGAAGCGATCATACGCAAACTATTTAAGCGCAACCGTCGGACCTTTTCCTGGATAAATAATAAAGAGGCGTTCGACTAGGTACCTCATACATGGCTAGCGTGGATGCTCGAGCTGTACAAGATCAGTAGTAAAATAAGAGACTTCTCCGGGCAATGCATGAGGCATTGGAGTAAGACACTATGTTATCTGGGCAAGCGGGTGATGGCTGCGGACAATAGAACAAGGGTATGTTGGGTAACCTTTAGGGTGATTGTTTTAGCCCAATGGTTTTATCCCTTCATGACTCCTTTAAGCACACTGCTGGAGGTTTCAGGTTTTCAGCTCCGGAGAGGGAACAAAAGTGCCCCATTTTTTCTACATGGATGATCACCCGTCCTTCGTCCCCATACGCTTTCATCTCCAGATTTTTTTAAAAAAATCTTGTGATTTTGGAAATTTAATAATAGTGGAGTTAGGAACGGATAAATGTGTGATTCTCCATGATGAAAGAAATAGATTCACCCATACCGACGGAGTCCTACGACAGTTAACTGAAACATATCTGTACCCGGGTATGACACCAAAGGTAAGTATCGACGAGGGCGGTGTTCAACAATCTGTTCGCGAAGTTTTTTGATCGCTTGACAAACGTGCTTAATAGTATTTTATCAGGCGTACATAAAATAAAAAGCACACGCATATGACAGTTGGGTTAAACCCGTCCTCGTATAAACTTTTGGCATTCTCACGTGGTCTCAAACCGAGCTAAACGCCGTGGACAGAAAGTTCACTACGAAAGCATGGTGGAAGAGGCTTATTAAGCGCTCTTGGCTCGAGGCGACAACGATCAGGTCTTGCTATTACCTGACAGTGCTCAACAACCCGCAGGATTCAAACCCACGATATCCGAGCCAATATAGCATTAATTTACTAATTACAAAAAATATATAGTTCTTCTCGTTTTTTATTTCATTGATATTATACAATTAATACTAAAAAATATAATTAAATTTACTTCAAGAAGTAGAAA
Organism: Lamproptera curius; assembly: GCA_029286875.1. Taxonomy (NCBI): domain Eukaryota; kingdom Metazoa; phylum Arthropoda; class Insecta; order Lepidoptera; family Papilionidae; genus Lamproptera; species Lamproptera curius. The sequence continues at coordinate 73,751 of JAGSMT010000275.1, read as the reverse complement.
AAACGCAGATAGCCAATCATAGAAAAGGTCTTAACATGTGTTAACAGGACCCCAAGATATAACTACAGTCAGAGAAGGAGAAAAAAAAGAATTGAGTTATCTGATTGATAAAGTCGCCTCCTCTATAGCAAGGTCAAGTTGGCTAGTTTCACTTTCACGGGAACTAGAAATCGCCGGAGCAAGAGCAGTGGGGTTGAGCTCCAGAAAGGCGCCAACCTGCGCCGCGCTCGGCCGCTCTGAGGGGTGCAGCAGCCAGCAACGCGTTAACAGCCCGCGTCTGCAATTGTTAATTCCATACCTGAGTTTCTAAACACTTTCCCATGTCAAAGTATCAGTACATTATTTTGGAATAGTAATTATATACGAACGTAAGAGTGGTAGCGGCTGAAGGCAGCGGTGGGTGCTCTCCGAATTTAACTCGATTTATGATCTCCGCAGGTCGACATTTACCATAAGGCGGAGCACCGAGAGTCACTATCTCCAACATGAGCACTCCGAGGCCCCAAATGTCTGAAGCCTTGGAGAAGACGCCACTGGTGAGGCTCTCGGGGGCCATGCAGGCGATCGGCAGGCGGGTCAGGTGGTGGTTCACGTACTCGTCGTCCTCGTAGTCGAGGGTGCGCGCGAGAGCGAAGTCAGCCAGCTTGAGCGTGCGCGTCTCGTCTATGAGGCAGTTGGCGGCGCGGACGTCGCGATGCACGATGCGCTGCCTCGCCAAGTAGTCGAGGGCCGAGGCGGCGTCCCGCGCCAGCCGCGTGAGTGCGCGCGCCGAGACGTGGCTCGCTTCGTCCACCTCGTCACTGTCCAATGATTCATCGAATGTACGTTTGGATGCGAATTCGGCGAGAGCGCGGCGTACCCTTAGATAATGGTTTAAATCACCAAAGAATGCGTACTCCATAAAAAACCGTGCCGGACCATCTAAGCACATTCCGAAGAACTGGACGATGTTCTTATGCTTGAGGGTGGACAGAACGCTGGCCTCACGAATGATGTCCGTCTCGTTGTGGGGCCGCGCTTCGCTGGTCTCCTTGGCGGCCACCGCGAAAGGCGGCTGGTGCGGGCGCCGCAGCACCGCCACGCACACTCGCCCGTGCTCCCCCGAACCTAACTCCTCTCGCAACTCGAACTCGTGGCGGGACACCAGGTGTGATGCAAACTTTCCATTATTGTTCTTGCGCCGTTCAAGCAACTGTTCGCGCAAGGCGAGGTCGCGTAATTTCAGATTTCTCAATCGTGCACGGCGCGCGTAATATAACGCAAGTGTAACGACGACGAACACAATGATGAGTGAGAGCCAGATGAAGTCGTGGCAGTTTGGTGCAAACGGGTCTCCCGAGCTGGTGGTGAAGCAGGCGAAGCGGCAATCGAGGGCTTCGCACAACGGTCTCCGCTCCCACAGCGCGGAGAAGCCCTCGCCATCGGCGCGCCACACGGCTCGCAGCGCACGCCGCTCCCCCGACCACTTCTCCACGAAAACCACACTGGTTGCCAATTCGAAATTGCTCTTGTTGTACCTTAGTTGTTGTGATACGCCATTAATGGTCTCGTTGACGGCCTCCGCAAAGTTTCTGTAAAAATTGTTGTAATATAAAAGTTTTAAAATTTGAATTTACTATGAAATTATTATAAATTTTTTCATTAACGCGTTATATGGCGTATTTAGATATTAACAAAAACCTTAAATACGCTACATCATTGTACAAAAGCCATCTCTGCGTCTTCATAAAATAAAACAACTGTATATTATTCTTGATACAAAAAATATCAAACCAAAACAATATTTTCTCTAATATGGTTTGGTTACACTTAAATACCACCGAAGTTTAGTCATCATGAAAAGTCTTAAAAGGAGAACGCTACTTATTAATCAAAAAAAAAACTAGCTGGGACGCACGACTTCGTCCGCGTGGAGTAATATAATGTATAGTAATATAAATATAATGTAGTAATTTTATATTTCCTATTAGACACAGGGTTGTATGGTTTTATCTTTAGAATAAAAATTTTATATAAATTGTCATCCTCCACTTCAATCAATTTTTTCGCAATAATAAATACCTGCTTTACATATCCTTTCTTGGAGTCTCAATCGTATATCAATTGTCATCAAAATAGGTTTAGTGGTTTATGTACGTGAACATCAGTCATGGGAACTACGTTGTCTTTTCGCATAGATGCTAATGGGAAACAAAACAAGACAACCTTTATGGCAGATTTTCTAATACCGTTATCCCTTAATACGATGATATTGTTATTTCTAAAATAGGGGTAAAGTTAACGCTAGTATAAACATTGACTGGTTTGAAATTTTAAGTGAAAAAAAAATTATAACAAAAGATATCAAAACGAAAATCAATACAAAGAATTAATTTTAAAATTATTATTCTTTTTTAAGAGTTTGTAACGAATAAGTATAATACATAGTTGTTAGTTCATAACATGTGCCATTTAGAAAAGGGGTAAGTCGATTAGCTTCTGAGGAGTCTTATTTTTCTATTCAAAAATTTAAATTATGATAAATTGTATCGACAGCACTTAAGCCAGGAACATAATTTTAGTATTTTACTTGTACAATTATTAGAAAAAAATCAGATAATTATTGCTAATTACATGCGTTGTAAACTTAATTGTGCAAGAACTAACGCTTGTAACTTTTTCAGTTATTCATAATTTTTTTTTACTTTATTTTTAAGTGAACTCTTGTTGGCGTGTATAAGCTTTATACTACACGATAACTCACTAGCATCCTAAACTCATTGCATTGAAACAAACACCCAGACATGTTCATATCACAATATTTTCCCCGTGGTGGGAATCAAACCCGTTGGCGCAACAGTCAGGGTCACTAACCACTCCGCCAAGTGGGTCGTCAGTTCAGAAGTCCTTCGAGGACAAACAACTTGACTTGTCAATCTTGGTCGACACACGATGGGCAAATATTGTTTAAATTTGTTAACTAATTTAGGGGTCCATAGTGGACAAACAACGTAATACGTGAAATATATATATTAAGTTGATATACATATACAAATGTCGTAGCAGTATGATTTAAAAGAAAAATTGTAGTTACGTATTGTTTCCAAAGAAGCGCCGATCAAATATGCTCTCAGGATGGCGATCGAGGAAGTTCTCGAAGGCGTAGCCGAGCAGCAGCAGAGCGTCGGCGAGGGCGCCGGCCAGCGGCGGCCATACGCGCCCCGCCCAGCGCGCCTCCAGCACCCGTCGCACGCCGCCCGCCTTGCCCGCACCCCACCCCGGCACGTTCGCCGTGTACTCCTGAGCGCCCTCCTCACCACGCCACGACAGGCTGACACTAAGTGGCGCAGTAGGGCCGCAATCACCGTCTTTGCTCCACTCTCGTACCCACCACGTATACGTGTGGTCTTCCGTCATGCCCTCTTCCCGCGCGGAGCACATCACGCGAGCGGCCATCTCGGCATCGCCATTCACGAAAAAAGAGCGTACACCAAGCTTTTGAAAAGTTATCAGTACGGCTTTTATGCTTTCTGTGGTGGTTACAATTTTCTCTCGAACTATAAGACCACCTTCGTTTATAAATGAAGTTAATTTGTTTGAATATGGGAGACCGTCAGAGATGAGAGCGATTCTCTGGTTTCCGCACTTAGACCACGCGTGCAAGTAGCTCCTAGCAAGTACTTGCACAGACCCTGTGACAGCGCGAACAACGCTATTGGGCGTAAGAGCACTGGGTGGTGCATCGTAGGAGATGATCGGCATCCGTACCATCTCAGCCAACTCATATAATTTAGACATACCGACGCCCTTCGCGAGCCAACCGATTGTATGTTGCTCATATGGTTTGTTGAGGAGACCGAGGAATTGTTCAATCAGAGCATCTTCGCGTGAGCAATTAATCAACACATTTTTTGTTGTTAGTGCCACAAATCTTAAATTAAAAACATTAATTATTATCTGTGTCATTTGTTGGTATTCGGTGAAATCAGGATCTTCGAGACACAAAAACAATCTGATATTAAAATCAACAGTCAATTTAGGTAAAGCGCTATCTATGTCGTCTCTATTTTGAAGATACCAATCGCAAGCTGCCTCTTCTATGCTATATCCATTAACAGCTTCTAGGTCCAACACGTCTCTTATATGAGCTATAGAGGGTCGATATCTTTCCAAGGCCAAGTTAAGCAGAGGTGCATGCAAAAATATTCCCTTCGTTAGCATACATAATGACACATTCGAATAGTCCAGGTCAAAGGAGCAATCAGAGTCTAAGGGAAAGAGGCAAGGCGGCGAGTACACGGCGTGCACTCCCGCCATATCGGACCATAACTGTTGATCAAGAAAAAGTAGAGAACGGTTGCCAGAACTTTGGAATGCTTGCGAGATATTGTCGACTATCAGTACGCGAAGTAAGAGATTGTGCACAAATGCGCGTTTCTGCAGAGCAACCGCTTCGCTCTTCACTCTTCGCGTAGCCAAGACCACTGCACATTTTTCGCAGTCGCTTCCATAATCCGCCTCGACGCGATCGTACCTATGGTCAGTTAAGTAGGAAATCTTCACTTACAAATTCAAGTCGACAGCATAGCAAGTATTTAGTAATACATACTTATCCCAATCCTTAATCGCATCCATGCGTAAAAAATTGCAACGCATAATGTTGTTTTGTTTGGCGTAGTAGGTCCACACAGTGGCGCCGGAGCACTGGCTCTCGTTCGAGACGAGCCGCAAGTGGAGCCGCGCTGACGCCAGAGTGGCCTCGCTCTCCACCTTCACTTGGAACCCACTAAATACAAAGGAACGTTACCACCGGCTAGTCTAATAAGGCACGGCGGGCAATGTTAATATTTCTCTTATTAGCCTTACTAGAAGGCGTCGCTCCCGTTGGCCGGGCGCAGGTGGAGCCGCCCATAGCGGTAGCGCCGTGCAAAGGCCGCTCCGATGGCCGCCAACGCCCTTCCCGCATCGCCAGCGCTTCGGGGCCAGACGCCAACCAGCTCCAAAGACTGGCCTCTTTGTATAAATTCCTGCAAGCCATTCTGGCCGTCCATTATCTTTCCTGTGAATGAAATTATGAACTTTTATTATAAACAAGCGCGAAAGGTTTTCTAAGTACAGGTCGCTTCGAAAATCTGCAATAAATTGGTTTATTTGACATTTTTTTTGCATGCCAGCTCTCCTCTTTTTCAACTAATATTACCGTGTTGATGGTTATGTCATCTTACATTGTTGTAAAACATTTGAACTCATATCCCAGGCATATTATTTGAAGACTGGGAGATGGCACCTGCCTTAGACGTACCATGCTCGATGAGGAGATCGCACTGAGTGCGGTTGAGTGGCATCGCCGTGTCAGCGACGACCGCGGTGGCCACGGTGAGCGCCGCCGCCGCCCACAGGGAAGACCCACCGACACGTCTCCTTTGCATCTACCTGTATCATTTTTGAAATTTATTACTTTCATTAGATACATTCAACTTTTTTTAAAGACACGCTCTTGTGGCAGCGGTATCCTCTCTATGAATCCGTCTGAAAAAGTAATAATGACAGATGTTTCAAAATCGGGAAATCAAATTAAAGGTGGGTGTACGAATCTTGCACTTATTTGTTTTAATTTATTTATTGCCTTACTGTAGCCTGATAAACTTAAATTTTATTAAACTAGCACAATGTATAGTAGTACTTAAAGTACGCAAAGCAACAATGTCGTCAGCATAACAATGTTTCTAATAATCAATAAGGATCACTACAAGAATTTCTTTTTTTTTTACAATATATAGTACATTAAAATTTAATGCTCTTAAATACAATGCTGTGTTTAGTATGATTATATAATCATTTACCTAAATAACAGTCAGTAAAATAGCCCAAAACCAGTAAATCAGTTAAGAATGTGATTAACTCCATGTACGTTAAATTCAATCATTCTTAAAGCAACGCTTTAAGATTGACATTGACTTGCTGCGTTCGAGTTTATTAAATAGATTTTTAAAGTAAAGCTCAGGCACCATCGAAGATGGAATGGTGGAATTTCAAGTAAATACGGCTGTCACTCCTGATACGGCTAGCCTACATGTATATAGAACTAGCTGACTACTGACTACTGTTAGACGCCGACATTTTAAGATGTCGGCGTCTCTTCCACCAATATACTGTGGATATGTACGTGAAAGTTGAAACTGAGCGATCGACATTTATCAGGTTGGACCAAGCAAAACTGCGTTCTGAATTATATATTCATGCGGGATGCAATCTATAATGATGTAAATGCACAGAATGTAAGTGGAACAAGTATTCTACCAGCAACATACGTCGAAAGTCCGCGACATATACATGAATACGCTAAAGATGCTAAGTCGTATGTACGTCATTATGGCACACCAGATTTGTTTATAACGTTCACATGCAATTCACAGTGGGCAGAAATTCGACAAGAATTATTTCTTTATGATTGTCATCATTTTGCTGAACCAGTCCCGAACAAAAATCAGTTTGTATAACGCCTCCGTGGTCTAGGTAAAAAAGTTAGTTTAAAGATTCCTAAAACTAATTTTTTTGTTACTTTTGGAACCCGTGGATTTATTATCCTAACTGAAAAATTATATCCATCTTCACCTTGCCGAAATAATATAGAATATTATAGTAGCCAATCATATAATCGATTAGTTGCGGAAAACGCGCTCTTGATTGTTACGCCGATGTAAAACAATATCTTGGTTTTCTAAATTTTCACCCACGACAACAATAGCGACTTCGTCAATTGTGGCGCATTTAAACGTCTCGCGTGTTGTCCTCTCGGCGTCGTATCATTTTTGATAACAATTATTTGATTATCAGACCGCAAAGCGGTCGTGAATAAGTCAATTCATTTTCTATGTTGATGAAAAAAGTTTGGAGTTTTTCTACAATTGTTTTTTTTTACCGAATTTTTGAGTACAAAACACTGATCGACTTTTCTTGCTGAATCGCCTATAAAATAAATTTGTAAGAATTTGTAGTCATTATTCGGCGTTGGCAAAAAGTAACTTGGTAAATATTTGACCCTAAATCTCGAATGTGGGCGAAAAATTTTCATGATTAACTTTTGTTGCACCAATTGACGTTATTTAAAAACAGTTATTGTTTTTATAAGTCAAAAAATGTTTAGAACCTGGCCCATTTGCAAAATAACCCAATGAGGTAATGGTTCTGGTGACGGTACCAATGGTATCAATTTGTCTTAACCGCTCGCGCAACACATTCCAGGAGTTTCATTTTTAAACTAAAATGCCTTACAATATGGGCATACAACGTTCATTGGTCCGATAGCAACATATTTTTTGATTTGTACTCTCTACGTTATGATTGAATGCATCTTGATACGGGTTAAACGCAACGTTTATATGTTATTGATTTTGATTTTATCGATTCCATTCAACTTCACTCGGCGCTTCGCGTTGCTTATCACTTTGACATGCTCTTGTCAATCTTTTACTCGCAGCATTGTGAGTTCTACGACTTATATTAGGACGTCTAATGGCATTTTCAAAAACGAAAATTCAACTGTTAATCAAATAAAACATTGATATTTAGTAACGTTCATATTACTCCATGCAAACTTGCCAAAACTGCGTATTAAATTGAACTTTCTATGTTAGATATGATTGCTCTTAAATATCCGTGATGTAAACTAAAAAATTCAATCTCTATCATCATTTTGAGGGAAATAATAAATCAATTATTTTACATGTATTTCCTACCAATAAAATTACTTTTATCGAAGCATTTGATTTAAACGTTAAATGTCATAATGTTACATTAAAAAGTTAAAATTGCCCAAAGCGTTAAGGTTAGAATAGAAAACGAATTGTTAAATTTCTCAAAAACCGGGATGAAAAGTGTCCTATGTCCTATTCCCGGTTCTAAGCTACCTCCTCACGAAATTTCAGCCTAATCTGTTCTGCGGTTCCTTAGTTATAAATGGTGTAATTAACACGACTGTCTTTTATATATATAGATATACTCAAACTACTAACAAATAAAATTATATTTTAATATACTATTAAAATTAAATATCGATTTATATTGAAATATATTCTTAAAATTAAATGAATCCATACTTTATACTTTCTGAAAACTTCCGTTAAATAGTAAAATCTTTACATGGTGTTGTTTACCGCATATACTTATGTACATCACGACAATACTACTTAGATCGATGCTTAAATGGCTTAGAAGTAATGTTCTAAGGACATAGCTGTTTCATATTATAGCAAACGCTTCCGCTGTAAGTATTAAAAAGTTAGTAGGGTAATGGTACAAAAAACAATAAAGAACAAAAAGAAAAAAAATACGTTTTAACATAAGTATTTTGCTGTAGAATTAAAAAGACAAATTTGAAGAACTGCAAAGACGCGGCATGTAGTATGTATATAAACATATAACATACATTCACATACATACCTACATATGTAAATGCTACACATGAAGGCAAAGAAGCCGTGTGTAAATTCATCGCTCTAAAAATATTAAGCGCTAAATTAATAATTATCAAATTCAGAGTTATATAATATTTAGGCCAATGTAAAAATATATTATTTTTATATATTTATTTATCATTAGTCGGTCAATAGTCTTTTCAGCTTTATAGCATTTACGAGCGCAAGATAGGAGTTTTAGCCGCCTGTAAATTAGCCATATCAATTTGAAAGCTGGGCGTTATTTAGTTCCGAATCAATACTAACAACGAAAAAGCAAATGAGTTGCTCATTGGGCTTTAAGTTTTCTGAATCAGTCAGTGGTCTTATTACTGAATACTAAATTCAGTGAACGGTTGCAGGAACAATCTATCTTTAAATTTTACACCTAAGGTCAAAGGCTGGACAAAGCGACCTTTCGCGAAGATTGAGTGACGACTTGTGCAAATGTGAAGGGAGTCGGCACAGGATCGCACCTCTTGGAAGCTCATGGGAGAGGCCTATGATTAGCAGTGGACTTCATTAGGCTGATTTGAGGATGATGATGATGATGATGATAAAGAGCAAAGGGCCAATTACCTCTCTCTCGCATCTGGCACAAGCCCCGCGTCAGCCTCCTCCATCCACCGAGAACACGGGAGCGTTCCAGTAACTTGCACAGTTCATTTCTCATAACTATAGTTATTAAACGTTTGTTTTTTTTTCATATGAAAAAATTATCATCAAAACATACTCATTTTATGGGTTGCACTTAACAAAATTCAATTTAACACTTTAAATTTTATTTTTTGCTTAATGTAAACTGATCAGAGTCCTCACGCGTACGTGAACGCGAGTATTATTAACTTTATTATTAGCGAGCTGGCCTGGTCGTCGCAACAGATAAGCTTTTCCTCAAAGTCTCCATGTTTCATTATGGATTATTCCGAAATTTATATTGGCGTTGCCTGCGACTTCGTCCGCAAGGCAATACTTCATAGTACATATTTATAAAAAAGGTAAAACAACAACGACAGACCGTCGTTGTTGTGAATGCCCTGTCAAAACTTGAGTGAGAGTGGAGAGTTATTCCAATAACTCGCCAAAATAAACAAACAGACATGAAGACAAAATCGTTATTTTGTTATTTGTATCGGTTATACATCATTATCATCATCATCAGCTTGTGTTAGCCAGTGCTGGAAATAGGCCTCTCTACTGCACCCCTTCTCCATAAGGGGAATTCTAGACTGTATCCCTCCACGCGAGTCCAATGCGGGTTGGTGGGTGGACCGACTTTTTACATGCCCATCCGACGCATGGATCATCTTACTTTTCAGACAATTGGGTAATCGGCCCAAATTGCCCTAACCAACTAGGAAAAATCAATGACATTTGTTGAGTCACCGTAAGATTCGAACCCACGACCTCCGGTTTCTAAAGCACACGCCCTTATCACAAGTCTACGGAAGCAGTTATACATTACATCATCAGTCATGTAAACATTTAAAAACGATTATTTTAATGTTACAAACAGACACTTCTATATTATTTATTTGTATAGATTAGCTATTTAGTCAAGTAATAATATAATTACGCCCTGTACATGTAATTATTTGATTTTCCTACATTAAGGCAACATTAAAGCAAATGATTTTAAAGTCAGTGCGTTTCACAGCACCGAGTGGACTCTTGTATTTCGATGTTCTTAAATTAAAAAAGCCCAAGCAAAATTAAACTAAAAATTAAATTAATTAATTAATAATATAAATAATAGAAACAAACATATTTTTATTCTTTCAGCAACTAGACTGCGTATACAATTTTACAGCAAATTGTTTATACGCTTTTACAGCAAAATCGTTGTAAATTTTCAGAATTTACCTAATAATATATTTAAAAAAGTGGTAAAGAAACGTGTGTCAAAGGTTATTAAAACATAAACGAATATATAAATAACAATGGAATGCTTGCGGCAGGCATTTTCAAATTTATAATACGTATCATAGAAGTATGATATTGGTTATTGGTAAAATTAATGTATATTTGATTATTTGAAAGATGACAAAAGAAGACCGCTGAGTTTATTTGCCGTTTCTTCTCACTCGTTTCTTATCACAATCAACAGGCGCATGTTACACTTCTAAATTAAATAAATATATTTCAATTTCAATAACAAAAAAGGTCTTCGTAGTCCAGTATTGTTTCAGGATAAGGTTGCATTTTGATGCTATCAAGTTCAGGTCAAAGAAATATCAGATGGCATATTAGGTTATGTTAAATGAATGATTCCACAGAAATGTGACGCGCGGAAAGGTTTTTGCTTTGATTTATCGATAGATCAATGGAATCTATTTGAGTGTGAAAGAAATAAATCTCCCGGCACGTTCCAATCTGATCTCAGCCGAAAGAGACGTTTCTTATTAGCGCCTATCGGAGAATTGGATTTGGCGAATCCCTCATTAATGGTCGCTTACTGTGAGCTACAATTATCTTCTCGAACGCCGTTGCCTTTAAGACGCGCCGTACAAAGTGCGATAATTTACGTTTTATAAATGGTTTGAACCCTGTTCTGCCTTCGTAGCCTTGTGGTAAGGGCATGCGCTTTAGAAGCCGGAGGTCGTGGGTTCGAATCCTGCGGGCACTTAACTACTTTTCTTAGTTGCTTCTTAGTAAGTTAGGGCAAAACAGCCCGATCACCCGATCGTCTCTAAAGTAAGAGTTTCTATGCATCGGATGAGCATGCACAAAATCGCTCCTGCCTGATCTCTGTCCTGATCTCTTTCCGGTCGTATCAGTTATTCAGCCTGTTTGCACCTTTGTCGGCGCGTACACTTGTACACTATACTATCTCTTGCGCAATTGGCGGGTCTCTAATATAGATCGGCCGCCGTAGTCGGAATCGACTAGGAGGACATTATTATTATTATTATAGCACATACGGGACAAATTTCCTATTTCAAAATATCCTATTTCAGCTATCAGTCAGTCGCCTGCATCGTTTCTGATGAACCTTTGAACCAAAAGTTGCCCAATTTGAATCAAAGAACTTTTTTCAAGTGTACACATAAAATTAAATCTTACAAATTAAGTCTATTTTAATCTCTTTTCACATATTATTTGTGAAAACATTTTGATAAAAATTCGGTTTTTTATAAACGATATTTTATTTCACCATATTTTTTTACGTCACAAAGCATGCTATTCAGATTTCTCCCTGTGTAATTGTCACTAAAGTTTTGCCAAGTAGCTAACGGAATGTTTAATAGAATGATGATAGGCCGGAAACGGAAAAACTTTACACATCGGTACATTTTCAATCTGTTGTCGAATTCAGTTGTTATATTAAATAACCATTGCTAAATCATTACATGTGATATACATATAACCAATACGTTTAACAAACCAACACTTTAAAATCTATTTCTCATTCCGATATTGACGGGAATTTCTCTAAAAGATAGCTGATATCACTGGGAGTAATTTAGGCCTATATTAAAAAAAAAAACGTATTTCTAGACAGATGAAGCCGGGGGCAACAGCTAGTTTTATTTAAAGTTGAAATCGTTTTTCGAGTACAACTATAAATAGGCTGGCGGTTGCTAACTCGCCTTGTTTACCTCAAAGCAAAGTTAAAGTTGCCTAATTATATCCGAGAATTTACCTTTTTGTGGTTTAATTATTATAGATGAAATAAGTAACATAACATTATTTCTGGACGAATTACACAGCATCATCTAGTCCCAGATTAAGCAAAGCTTGTACTATTTGTTTTCTTTTGTGACTAAATGCATACTAAATTTTGTATATATACATATTATGTATAGAAATAAACACCCATACGCGAAAAAAACACTATGTTCATCACACAATATTTTTCCTGTAGTAGGAATCGAACCTACCCCTTTCGCGTAACAGTCAGTGTCACTAAACATTACGCCAACGTCATCTATATTGTGTGGTTTATGTCTAAACCCTCATCACTTTGATACTGTATATTTACAATAATTTAACATGCATTACTTTTTAATAATTTCAGCACCAACAACAAACGGAAATATTTATGACGTAGCAACAAATTTAAGATCAACTTTTTTTTTACGTTTCTAACTTCGATCTTAAACGCTTTAGAAATTGTATCGTATAAAGCATAAGAAAAGGGTAGCAAATTATTATTTTAAGTTTTGAAACAAATTTTGGACTACTGAATTTGGCAAGAAAAATAGAGACATTTTTGTTTAAAAGATGCTTCAACCTGACTAAGGAAAAAACTGTAGAAAAAATGTCATGCGTGAGGAAAAAATCTGCCATCGAAAAATATACACCACGCGGGTTAAGCCACGGGGTGAAGCTAGTATTTTAATGTTACCTTATATATACAACATAAAAGAAAAAAACAAGGTACCTAAAAACAGTTATTTTGTAGATTTGTATGTTTGCATGTACAATGAGGTTTTTCAAGCACAAAGTTTCTTTTGTAATACAATGTCTCAGAGTGGAAACCCCAAGAAGGAATTCAGTGCGTATTCAATTCAATAAGAAGCAACCAAGGTATCCGCTAATCCTCAGCCTTCAACTTGGAATAGATGGTCGCGGGGGCACGTGGGCGGCATCCGTATCGCGTAAGTCGCGTTTCGACGTTTCGTCTAACTGGATCAGCGGCCGCGGGAAGCCCCACAGGGGACTAATCCCCTATATAGCAGCCCCACACGGCCCCGCTCCTCGCACTCTGCCCATCCACGCGGCGGAGTCATCACATCCTCACACCTCCTGGCAACAGAAACAACACAAGATGGTGTACAATTTCAAAGTGTTCAAAAAGTGCGCGCCCAACGGCAAGCTCACGCTCTACATGGCCAAGAGGGAGTTCGTCGATCACATTTCATTCGTTGAGCCGATAGGTTAGTGAATTGATTTCAAATATAATCCTATCAATTTATCATCATTCTCCTCAAGATTATTAATTTATAATTAGTAATTTCAGTATAATAAGCCAACTGCCGCCCGCATCGATCACTGCGCTGGAGGTGAGTTTAGTCGTGTGCGCTCAATAGCCAGCCGACGCCTTCCGCAATCGATCAAGCGGCCGCGAACCGACTGCGCCCCTTCACGCCGCGAACGATCCTTTTTGGTTGAAATCAGCGATCCCTGCCAAAGTCGCGAACGATCTAGTCTCAACCTGAAACGTCTGCTCAATGTGATATTATATTGTAAGAAAATCCTTTACAAGCGGTATGCTTAAGTTTATCCATATTTAAGAGGCGTAATACGATAGCTCAGATAAAGGCTATATCCAAACGCCCCCCGCGAAGAGTATAAAAAGGAAATATGAATAAAACATTATAACTTAGTTAATTATTGATGAAACTGCCTTAAAATAGACTAGATCCCTACTACAATTTTTTCTTCAAAGTTAAACTTTTAAGATGACCAGAAGTGGCGTAAATCACTGAAAGTAAGGAGATATTAATAATTGCCGCATCATGATCGTTACAATGAAGGCTGAAACCCTCGAGGGTCATCCAAAGGCTGAACAGGAACGTCTTCAGGAGAATGCATTGAACGTGGAGCGATCTCGAGTGCGGCCTACATTCCACGAGGGCCCTTCCCTCGGCGCTCCCATCGCCTGCCTTGTGCCTCTTCCCGCTTTATTTTATGCCATCAAAAACGCCGCTCTTACTTTGAGCGTTTGTTGCGCTTTTCGTGCACAAAGATTTTTTTCCGACTGTAACAACGTATGGGATATTAATATTTGTTTAATCTACGGCAGTACAATTTTACATCTTGGGTAATCTTGTTTCACGTAATGTAAATTAATTATTTTATTAACACGAATATTACTCATTATTTTATAAAACTAAAATCAACGGACTTTAGCTTGGGTTTATTTACTTTTTAACTCCCGACGTTTCGTAACTTTGCAGCGGCTGCGGTATGTCCCGTGACGATAAACGCGACCTATAAAAGGTATTAATTTTGAACTTAAATTTTGGTACTAGAAGCATTTGTTACAATAATTTTCGCGTGCCGAAGTGAAGTTGATTTATTATATGCGCAAAAAGCCTGGTTTCGAAGTGGTTCTCACTGCCCCGTGAAACGTTTAGATAGTCTTAGATTTTGGGCGACTCGATCAGGGCAGCGGTCGTCGATGATTCTCAGGCGACTCTTATCAAAAAGACATAGGTTAGGAAGCGACTGCGGACATGTTATCATAGGTGTGCTCACCTGTGAAAAAGAAAACCTCCGTCGGCCGATGAATACGAGGAAGTTAAACAACCTGTCTGTTTTTTTAGGCCAATATTACGCTATGTTATACAATGGTAACTGCATCGATGCCTAGAAGCACACGCCCGTGCTTTAGAAACCGGAGGTCGTGGGTTCGAGTTTTGCGGGGTCTGAAGAAAATTTCCTACTTTACGATACAATACAATCATTTCATTAAATATTGTTAAAATGTTTTTTGATAAATTATCAACTGTGAAAAAACATTATATCCAATATAAAATTAATGGAGATAACGTAAGTTGGATGGAATTAACGAAGACTAATGTTCAATCCAGATGGCATAGTGATGGTTGACGAGGAGTACGTGCGCGGTCGCAAGGTGTTCGCGCAGGTGCTGTGCACCTTCCGCTACGGCCGCGAGGAGGACGAGGTGATGGGGCTCAACTTCTACAAGGAGCTGTACCTCGCCTCCGAGCAGATCTACCCGGCGCCAGAGAAGCCCACCTTCGACCTCACGCGCACGCAGGTCTTCACTTACACACTTATCCGTATCTGGTACATTCTAGTCGCCCTAGGCGACCGTGTGCGTTTATTCTACGCAGTGTTACATACTTTAAAAGGGCCTCGTATTTTCTTTTTCTCCGATCTTTCTAATCTCAGGGGACTATTTGATATGGTGCACAGGAGCGTCTGCTGCGCAAGCTGGGCGCGGGCGCGTTCCCCTTCCGGCTGACCCTGCCGGCAGGCTCCCCTGGCTCGGTGACCCTGCAGCCGGCGCTCGAGGACGAGGGCGAGCCCTGCGGCGTGCACTACTACGTCAAGCTCTTCGTGGGCGACAACGAGATCGACCGCTCGCACCGCAGGTACCTCCCCTCCATGATCACCGCCTAAACTGACACCGGAATATTTTTTTTACACAACTAAATTGATCTGTGATCATCGTGAGTTGCTCTTCACTAGGCTATCAAGCCAATCCTATTATAATTATAATGAAAGCATTAAACAATCTTTCTTCATAACATTGTTTGCAATTTTCACACGGTATCATATTATAATTTTCAATAAATTATTCAGAGGAACTGAAATTAACTATTTCCAACCACATAATTCACAGAATTTGTGTAAACAAAGGATAATGTCAAACCTCAAACGGCGTCATAACCAGTAGCGTTAGCAATAAACATCGCGTAGTACATTACGACATTAGCCTATTAATTATAACTCTCAATGCTTTCCTTCCGTTAATGTTTAGCATTAGGTCTTGTTTACATATATTCCAGTTGTTGTTCTAACTCTGACTCAAATAAAGGATATAGCATTCATAATTCACAGACTCAGCATTTTGATACAAAATTATGTTATACGCATTAAATAAAAAAGAGCAAGCAAATGGCCATGACATCAAATCAATGTCCACACGATATCATTACATTAAATTTTAGTGATGGGAAAAGCAAGTATGATCTTCATCAATAAAAGAATATAGAGACTAAAAGGGACGGGTGTTCAGGAGCACGGTGGCGCTGGGCATCCGCAAGGTGCAGTTCGCGCCGAGCAAGCCCGGCCCGCAGCCCTGTACCGTTGTGCGCAAGGACTTCGTGCTCTCGCCGGGGCAGCTCGAGCTGGAGCTCACGCTCGACAAGCAGGTGACATATTTCAGATGTAGAAATAAAACCAATGTCCGTAGGAAAAAAGTCTTCTCACATTTTAAGTAACTGCCTCCGTAGCCTAGTGGTATAGGCATGTGCCTTAGAAACTGGAGGTCGTGGGTTCGAATCCCGCGGGGACTCAACAAATTTTCATTGTTGTTTCGATCACCCAATTGTCTGAAAAGTAAGATGATCCATGCGTCGGATGGGCATGTAAAAAGTCGGTCCACCCACCAACCCGCATTGGACCAGCGTGGTGGGATACGGTCCAAAGTCCCCTAATGGATGGAGGTGTATTAGGGGAGGCCTATGTCCAGCAGTGGACTATCACAGGCTGATGATGATCACTTTTTAAGCCTCCTTGCGAGTAATAACATGTGAAAAAGTAAATTATGTAGTGCTTGCTAGAAGCCTTATTTTGTGATCGATGTTGAGAAATGCATTCGGGCGCAGCTGTACATCCACGGTGAGACGATTGCCGTGAACATCTGCGTGCGCAACCACAGCAATAAGGTGGTGAAGAAGATTAAGGCGTGCGTGCAGCAGGCGGTGGACGTGCTGCTCCTGCAGAACGGACAGTACAGGAACATCGTGAGCAGCGTGGAGACGCAGTGAGTGTCTCTGCCCGCTTCTTTTTCTTTTGCGACAATTGGCTAATATGCCCTTACTGACCTAACCAAAGATGAAAAGTTTAAAGCGTAGACTATAGAACACATGCTGTACTATGGAAACCATTTTCCCGTCAAGGGGTCTAAACCATACGATTCCATCGATCTATCCCAAATCAATTGTCTCTGTACATTTTTATACATCGCTTGCAGGGACGGCTGCCCCCTGCAGCCGGGTGCCAGTCTGCAGAAGGTGCTCACCCTGACGCCCTCGCTGAGCACCCTCCGTGACCGCAGGGGCATCGCTCTAGACGCGCAACTCAAGAGGCAGGACGCCACACTGGCCTCCACCACACTGTGAGTGCAGTGCACCATTTGGGAAATCCCAACCCTATCCATTGATTCGTAAAATAATGGCCCATGTCTTATTCCCGTGGCAGGCTGCTGGAGCCTGAGCAACGCGACGCCTTCGGCATCGTGGTTAGCTACAGCGTGAAGGCGAAGCTGTACTTGGGCGCTTTGGGCGGCGAACTCAGCGCCGAGCTGCCCTTCATCCTCATGCACCCCAAGGTCAATACACATCCGTACAACAAAACCCCCATCGCTTTAGTCTCTTTGTGGAACTACAAATACACTGTGCCTATGTTGCAAAGCAATGGTGTTTGAGCACCAATTTTTACAACATTCTGTTATTTGAATTTCAGGTGACGTAGCAAATTATATAATTGGTAAACGTTGCTATTGGATAAATTGTATCGGTATATTATTTTCTTTAAAGATATACTGAATTATGAATGTCTCATGTGATTTTAAAGTAGGTCGAAATGACGTTGGACTCGTTATCAGAAATTCTACTTTTGTATATTTTTAAAGGGATGAATTGATGACCTGTGTGAATATACCATGAGTTGTCTCCATTTGAAATGGTGAACTGCAGGAGGGGCGTGCGCGGCTGGTGCAGGCGGACAGCCAGGCGGACGTGGAGATGTTCCGCCAGGACACCGTCCACCACCAGGAGAGTGTGGAGGTGTACTAGACCTCCGGCCCTCCCTGCGGCCCTGTCCACACACATCTCGCCATATACTGACACGACAACCAAATTCATTCGCAGTTCCATCACTTTTCAATGCCATCCCAAAGTTCTTTATCGATCACTTCGTCTCTTCAGTAACTTGTATAGGTTATTTATGAGCATATATTAATGGAAAATATTTAAATATTATTTGTATACTTACTTAAAAATATCTTTATAATTATCATTACATATACGTGTTATAGATATATGTAAGTAATAAGTAGCTAATGCTCTTGTGTTAATATTTATGGCTCTAATGGTAAATCGTTCAAAGTTTGTTTCTTCGTCGGGCTAGAAAGAATTGCTTTAATTTAAATGCTTTGGCCTCTAAATATACTTTGCTTTTGTAGTTTAGTAGTTTATTTAGCTTTTCTTTAATCGATTTCAGTTTCTAGTCCTAATAGATGACTTAATTAAACTTTGAATTTATTCTATGGAAAATATGATCATAGAAAGGTATAAACGAATGTTATATAAACAATAAAATATTAGATTTTCAATGATTTGTCGTTTTTTTTTCACAATATAAAAACTACATTTTAATTTTGAATAAGAATAATTTCCCTGTAAATATAATTCTGTTTATTTCGTTATGACTACATTCGGCACTTAAAAGTTTTTGTGTTTTCTATGTTAAATCCGAAAATATACGTGCTCAAAAATATTTGTTTCTTTTGTAAAATTGCTAAATAAATTATTCCAGGCGTCAAATTACTTCCAGCAAGTAACGGCATAGATACATATTGAAAACATATACATTTAAAAAGTTACAATACATTTATTAGACCTAAAGTTTTAACTTAATTATGGTCAAGAGCGGTTTTATACTACAAGCGAACCAGGTCAGGAGTTGCAATAATAAAAAACATGAATAGACTCAATAGGAAATAAAAAGGGTACTAAATGTATACAATACAGTTGTTAAGCAGAAAACAAACATTAATTAAATTGGAAATCTCCTTTTAACTCGTAAAAATTTGACTAACGTTTAAAAAAAAGTTACTCACTTTAATATCAAGCAGGGCTTTAGGCCTTCATGACTATTTATAAAATAGTCTGGGAGGTTTGCCATCTCTTCGTCCGTCTGCCCCCGTAACTTAAGTTTCTATTGCCTTAAAGTATATTTATTTTAATGTACTTGATTCATACTGTACACACTTCGAAAGTGAACTGTTACAGTTTGGGATGCATTTTTTTGATCGACTTCCCGAAAGATTGAGGTACTCAATTCGGAGCGTACTTATTTTTATATAAATATAATAATAAAAATATTTTGATAAAATAAAATTAAATGAATATATCATTTAATTTCAAATTAGCTGTCATTTGGTCCCATTTTTTTAATAATTTTGTGATAAGTAGTTTAAGAGACATTTGAGAAATAAAAAAATACGCCGTCAAAAATAATAACCTCGTGCGATTAAATCGCTTAAAATATGTTCTACAAAATCGTACCAATTAAATGGGTATACAATAAAATCTGCGAGTGCATAAATATGTTTAAGAATAACCTATAATAACCATTTAATATTATATAACCTATAACGTTGGTAATAGTTACAATGTGGCATATTCAAAGCCCAATTGAGGTAAACAGTCCTAGAAAAAGTAAATACATGCCCAAAATTTTTATTCTATGTACATAAAAGAGCCTTAAAATTGAGCGATTTAAAATGAGGTGTTAGAAATCACGCGGCAGTTGGTCAAGAGCACGTTGTTATCCGCTTTTATTTTCTTATTATAGTTAACTTGTTGATTTTTATTAAATTAAAATAATATTTTCTGCTCAATGGGAACGTCACTATATACTTTACTTATTAAAATAATGTAAAGCCCATTTATGTAATTAATAATATAGATAACATTTCTTTTGAATTTAAGTCTGTCGGTCTGTTTGTTTTAGGTCGTCTCTGGAAATGGATGGTATGATTTTCTTTAGAAAATTAGCTCATATAACTGGAATAAACTTAATTTTATTTCAAAATAAACCTCCTAATTTAAAAATCTAACGTGGGCCACGACCATCTTTATGCGGATGAAGTCGCAGGCAGTAGCTAGTGTATAAAATAATAAACGCTCCAGATTAAATATCAGCTACTTAACGAAAGTCGCTTAAAAAGAAAGTAACTAGACCTCACGTCACGGAAGGAGATTCGGCGCACGCCAGCGGGTCATTCACCTCCATTCAACCTCTCACTCTTTCATTACGAGTGTTCCGCGTGGTACGATCCCGTTAGAGCAGCGGGATGTTGATGGGCATTCAATACGTTTATATTTGAAAGAGAATTATGTATTTAGCTTTTACAATTTAATGATTACAATGCAATCAACTTTTATTTTTGTTACTATGTGCGATAAAGTACATTATCGAAACGAAATTAACTTTTACATTTCTGATAATTATTCAGTAGATAAACATTTTGCAAAACACATCGTTAAGTGACTGCTGTAAATGATAAGTAATTACTGTTCATGAAATTCCAACACATCGTACAACAATGGGTGCTTAAATGAATTTTTAAAAATTATTGTATTAATGGCAATGATTATATTCAACCTCAATTTTGATTGCATATTTCTATACGTAACTATTAAACTATATTGATTATGAAATCATCATCATACTTAACTTTAACTATTTATATAGTTTAACAAAGGCTAATTACGTCACAGTGGAATTTGATTTAATGAGCTTCGTGCAAAACACAATAATGATATTGACTCAGCATTTAGTATTCCTGCTAATAAACAAGTGAAATTCTTTGCACAACAACGCACCTAGTGATGTACATGGTACCATTATTAGTAGAAAATACCTTAATTTATTATAATTATTACAAAAGCAAACAATAAAGTTTCTTTAAACTTATGGACACAGGTACTTAACGCCAAAAATGAAGTAAACGGATGTTCCAACATACAAAAATATTATAAACAGTCAAAGGATAAAAGAACACCACCATTGCGTAAAAACATAAATGAATTATCTTTACATTATTTTGTAACTTTTATCGTGTTTTGACTATTTACACTAACGGAGGGAGCGCACGCGCAGCCCTATTCGCAACGTTCGCGGCTTTCGAAGACGCGCTGACGTCACCGTCCAGTCGCGTCCCGGCCCTCGGCGCGTCGCGTTCCTGAGTCGCGCGCCCCTACTTGGAAGAATTTAGGCGTGTGAATCAATGTTATTCATTATAATGCAAACAACTTTCTCCTTAATTACACGGCGGTAGCTATGTTTACAACGTGCTAACAGCTTGTATTACTTTACTTGGTTACTGCAAGTTCACGTTGGAGTCCCTTAGAGACAGGTACCTACTTCAAATTTTAATATTTTACTCACATACTTTGTATGTTTTACGTCGGATTGAAAATAACACTACATAGGTACCTAAGTTGTTCATTGATTGCCATACAGATTACCTAGAAACAGTATGGGATTACTTTACCCTACATAAACTTACGCAGATAAACATTATTAACAAATTTTATAATATCTGTTACAATGTGTATCTATTCAAGATAACCCAACACACGCTGTTTACGTAACTCAAACCGGAACACGGCCGTTTACTGCTTCTTGCTTAGCGGAAACATGCCAATTAAACAAGGCACTGAGATCCTACTGATTAACATAGCAGCAAGGATAAAGCAGCAGACAAAGTAGAAGACTACAGTTTAGCCAAACTCGACTCAGAATAGAGGCAAACACACACCGTAGCAACGAAGCCGCAACGTACGTCTCGGTGACAATACATGAATGAGAATGCTATATTAAAAGCTGTAAAAGTAACGAGAGTCAGCGTACTCGTATATGTTCGTTACTACATCAATCAATACACGCACTTTTCGCATCATCACTTTCGTATCATCGCATTATGTGAAGTCGTATCGCTTTTGAGTTCGATAAAACGTCATTAAATCGCATCATTAGCAAATTGTTCAAATTTTATCCAACAGAACAAATAATACAATTTATTTTAAACAAAACTAAAATATTTTAATTATAATTTAAAATAAAGTTAACCCGCAGTCATGGCATTTAGGTATATGCAGTTATAGTTAATGTGTAAATAAAATAAATTTATGAGTTAGGAACAACATTACACATGATTGAATTAACTACAAAAATGTCGTTTTTTTAATTAATGCAATCCCCTAAATTCGTGGCGTTTAATTTTTCTATTGCCTACGCAGGCAGACGAGCAGTCGGGCCACCTGATGGAAAGTGGAGACCGACGCCCAAAGACATTGGCAATATTGGTATCATCAACGCACTGACTACCGTGAGACATAGGATGTTAATTCTTTTTACCCAGTAAATACGCTGGCTACGGTGCCCTTCAAACCGGAACACAGTACTGTTTTCAGACTACTGCTTTGCGGTAGAAATAGGCACCGCGGTGGTACCCACCCAGATGGTCCCCTGTAAAAATGTATGGGGACCTACCACCGGTAGGTTGTTTATATTCATAGGTTGACTTTGAAATAATAATAGATACTTCAAGTTTTGTAATTATATAAAACATTATCTTATGGCAATGATTTACTATCTAGCGTCAACTAAAATGTTAAAAAAAAACAAATGGCTCTAATAAAGTACTGTTGTAATGTCAATCAAAAGTACAAAACATATAAGTAACGAAATGGATTTGTAAGTACCGTTTCGTATTCTGATACTAGATGCCGTACTCATTAATCAGTACCGAATACATGCGGTTTGCTCCAGCTGAGCTTTACATTAGACTTTGTTTACGTTATTTCAATCTTTTAATTGGCTATGGTGCAGTTTGGTTAAAGTTTTTGTATTTACCATATAAACTTAAAGCCTGTTCAACTGATATCAAAAATTCCTCTACCATTTGTAAGCTACATAAACGCAATACAAAATAATATCGTTTCACAAACTTTACTGCATAAGACGGTTAATTAATACTTATATTATTGAAGCATATTTAATTTTTATATATTTAAACGATTTGGCTAGCTGAACAAATTCCAATAACAGACTATACGTAATTGAAAATGAACACTTAATTGAAGGTGGTAGGTCCCCTTTTAAAGGTGGCCGACTAGGGCGGTAACACCGCGGTGCCTATTTCTATCACAAAGCAGTAGTGGGAGAATACTACTGTGTTCCGGTTTGAAGGGCACCGTAGTCAGCGTATTCATTGGGTTAACGAGACATAACATCCTATGTCTCACAGTAGGCAGCGCGTTGGTGATACCACCGGTATGGCGGATGTCTATGGGCCAGTCGTGTGCCTTCGTAGCGAATTAAAAAATGATTGATTTTATTTTGCAGAACACTGTCGACGATGGCAGCATCTTCAGGATGTGATGACCATGCGCATTCTGGTAAGTCTCTCAGTACGTCAGGTAAGTCTGGTTGCCTTTTATTTCAAATTTAAAGTTAATGACAGTATAGCGAGGTAAGAGTATTAATCGTGACAGGTAAATTATAGTGAAAAAATATCACATTCATTCAATGTGACGCAATATATTTAATATTGCGTAAAAAGGAAAAACATTATTAAAATTTTTCTTTTCTTTATCCGCGACTTCATCCTTGAGGTACTACACAAAAAAAATCTGCGTGATATTTTACTAAACAAACCGGTAGCCGGAGTTACTCTCAGCTACAATAACTTGCCCTTAGTTAAAGTAACCTTAAGATCGGACCCGCCATTCAATGTAATTCATGGAGATGGCAGATAAGTGTTTGTTATAGTTAATGTAATGTTAATTTTATGTTACAAACATACAGTCCAATTTAATATATTTGAAATTCTTGAATATACGTATACGTATACGTAATGTATGTATATGTATATAAAAATTAAATATTTTCACTAAGAATATTTTTTTTACTAAAAATGAAAAACTGTTTTAATTTTTATTATTCTCTAAACTTTTCAAAAAAAATTAATGATGGCAATATTATCTTGAGTCATGGTCAAGGCCCAAGGAGGCAGACAATATTTATTTATTTGACATTATGTTAAATTGAGCGCGAGTTGAAAATATGAGTTTAGTTTTAAGTTACATCAATTATATGATAGTTAATAATTTGTGACTACACTGACAAGGAACTAAGTGCAAATTATTGGACCATCGACAAACATATACAAGTCTTATACTTAGTGAGAGATGAAAACAAAAGTCCCGCTTTTATTAAAAAGTTTCTTTCGCCGGTTCTTCGCAGGTCAGAGGCTTCCTTTTCCGAACCGATAGTAGCATTCTTGACAATATATGAGTGCAATGCATCTATGTTGAATAAATATAAGAATACCAGAAGACTAGAAGTCCCAATATATGACCCTATTGGCAGGCCCCACAACTGCCAGTTCACCTATCAAACATGTATTCAGAAATTAGGCTTTCGGGAACGTAACTTTAAAAATCCTTTATTATTGAGTTGCGTTGGACTTTAGAAGAAAGACGAACTCTACAAAGGTTAAGCTCAACCAAAAGAAATTACTAAAATAGACTTCAAAGATTACATAAATTTGATTGACATAGGTTTTATTGTAATTTGCTATACTTGTAGTGAGCTACTAAGCTGGTCATCAATATTAATCTTATTCTTTGTCTAAAATTAACGGATTAACATTTTCATATGTGCTGTTTTTTAGGTGCAGTGGAGTTACGTGAGGATGTACCGTTAAAGTATGGTGTATCAGAAGAAAAGAGCTGTGCAGGGCCTCGGCTCATCTCCAGTGCATTTGCAGCACTCTCAGCCGCTATCACAGTAGCTCTGCTAACACAGATATACTATGGAGATTATGAGGTTTTTGCATGGGATATTTTAAGTTTAAGATTTTATAAAATAAGACAGTTTCTTTTTAAAATTCCTAACTTTTCAATATCTTTAAAATCTTCTTCAATTAAATTTATAATAAGTAAAAGTTAAGCAAAAATTAAAAATATGCTTTAACATAAAATCAAGATAAAAAAGTAAGTGGAATTAAAAATAGTGTAAAGAAGGAAAAATGTGGTATTTATAGTTATAAATATTTTATCAATGAGTAGAAGGGTTCATCATCCCAATTATCAGGCTGTGATAGTCCACTGCTTGACTTGGGCCTGTCCTACTGCCTCCCCTAATGGAAGGGTTAATCTTTGATATTATCCTGAAAAGCTCTGTACACTTTTTTGCAATAAAGTAATTTTTCCAAAACTATTTTTAATTTAAATCAGTTTAAATAATTTTTATGTTATACTTGGTTTTTCTATAAAACGGTACCTTTTTATTTTTTTTCAACTGTTGTTGATAACTGATTATTATTTTTATTTTGTAAATTAAATTTAATACCTAAATAAATTTAATTTGATATCTCTTTTTTGATTTGATGCAGACACTTTGAGTCGCAGAAATCTAAAAATCATAGTCTTAATGATCAAGTTGCTTCAAATTTTAAATTAACATTGGTTCTTATAACCATGGCAAATTTTAAGTTATTCCAATGTATTAAAGGGAGCTTCTCTATCTGATCTTCTGGGTACTGTTAAGTATGTGATGCAACATGAGGATGATGCGTGGCGCAGGTGGTGCCGCACGGCTCGGTGGCCACGTCGCAGGCCGCGTGCTCTGGCGGGGCGGCGGCGCTGCTGCGGGCGGGGGGGCGCGCTCGACGCCGCCGCCGCCGCCGCGCTCTGCCTCGCCGCCGCCTCCGCCGCGCCCGAGGCGCTCGACGCGTCAGTCCACTCCTCTTAGCACCACTTGCCCATTAGTTATGTCATAAAATGACATAACATACTCATGCTATTGACGACTATTTACTATTTCTTCATTGCGGGTAGTGAGAATATGAGTGTCATCTGTCTAATACCTGGGTCACTCGGATTATTTATTCAAATTAAAATAATGACAGTCAGTTTTGAATTTATTCTTGAAAATTCTATGTATGTGCAGACAAACAAAAATGAGTTTTAAGGCATTGTAATGCACATAATATAAATAATAGGAACAAATATAGACTAATTCTTTCAGCAACAAGATTGCAAGGAATATCTAAATCTTCTTTGGGACGATGTATGTGCTTTGACAATAAGGTCCTGGAAAACATTCAAAATTGATTAAATCTTAAAAACTTGTCAAGTAATATTTCTGTGTTAAAGGTTGTAAAACAGTTCTTAAATGCTCCATGGTTTTTTAATGATATGGTCATTTTATGGTTGTAATTGTGTGTATATTATTTCAATTTTATTGTAAAAGATGACAATAATAAAGTTTGCTAAGTTTCTTTCGCCGGTTCTTCTCAGGTTTGAGGCATCCTTTTGTAAACCGGTTGTAGATTCTTGATAATCAATGAGTGTAACATGCTTATGTTGAATATTATTGCCTCACTCTATTCCGCAGAAAAATAAAAGCTAAAATCATGTGATTTTGTAGTATTTGTTAGGAAGAGATAGTGATTATTGGGTGCAGGAGCGGGGCGCTGCTGCACTGGGAGTACCGGCGCCTGCACGCCTCGCCCCCGCGGCTGCTGCGCTGGGGCGCGGCGGGGGGCGGGGGCGCGGTGGGGGGCGGGGGCGCGGTGGGGGGGGCGGTGCGGGGGGCGCGGGGCTGCTGCGGGCGCTGCTGGCGCTGCACGAGGCGCACGGCCGCCGCCCCTGGCTCGAGCTGCTCGCGCCCGCGCTGCGCTACCACAAGTAAGCCTCTGATAAATATATAGACTCACTTTGCTTTTTGTAATTAAATATATAATATTTAAAAACAAACACCCAGACACTGGCAAAACATTATATTCATCACACGATATTTTTTCCATAGTGGGAATCGCACCCACACCCCTTGGCGCCACAGTCAAGGTAACAACCTAACCACTGCTAAGGCAAAGTCAAATGTCCATACCAATTTATTGGTAAAAATAATTAAAGAGAACTTATTTTGGGGCAGCATCTACTTATTTCAAACAAATATTTGGGTGTCTATTATGCGTGAAAATATACATAAATGTAATGAAAGTCTATCTGTTGCAGACGGCAGCGAGAGCGGCGTGGACGGCGCTGAGGACGGGAGTCGCACCAACCCGGTGGTGGAGTTGCTGCGCTCCTTGCAGGGCAACAGCAGCGCCGGTGCGTTTGCTTTAATAATTCAAATTTTTAGGTTGTTTCACCAGAAATTGGAACCCACGATCTCCGGGTTATAAATGAAGGCCACTGAGGCGGGTAAATAAATGTTCAATATAAAATATTTGCCGTTATGAGTGATAGAGAGCTCTTCAGGAGCTGATGCGCGGTAAGGCTGCAGGCGCCTCGAGAGCGCAGGCCTTCGGCGCGGAGGCGGGGGCGGTGGCGGGCGCGGTGGCGGGCGCGGGGAGCGGCTGGAGGGCCTTCGCCGCCTCGCCGCAGCTGGCGCGCGCTCGCCACGGCGCTGCGGGGAGACCTCGACGCGTGAGTCCCCGCCGCCTCAACATATCTCTACCTCCTTAGGACTTAGCTAGACGTCTAGCAGGACGTGGCTCGTGTACGTGGCATTGAGTTACTTCGTGCTGGTCTCCGCCTCAGACGGAGTCCACGGGTGAGCGACGACGATTGCCGGTGGCTCTGATGAGCGCTGGCCTTTATAGTTCATCATCATCATCATTAGCAGTCCTTATCCGTCCACTGCTGGACTTCAACGAGCTAATCCAGCACTATGTCGGTGACCTTGTTCATTGACGATAGAATTCGTACTGCAATTTTATCCGACAAAGAAACTCCAAGCTGGTGCGTCCAAGCCCGTCTTGCACGCAAGATTTGGACCAGTCCAACAGTCAGAGGCCATCGTTCGGCTCCGTAGGTCATCACGGGGTACGCATTGGTCAAAGACTTTCGTCTTAAATCTCTGCGGTATCGGACGATGAGAATATGGTTCAGCCTTCCTTTCCTCCTGTCTCCAGCCCAACTGATCCTCAACTATCGCTTCGCTTCGTAACAACTTCGAAGTAACACCTGTCGACATTGACTGGCCTCGGAGAACTTTTCGTTGAACATGACTTTCGTCTTGTCCAAGTTCATCCTGAGGCAATGCGTCGGGAGGATTCATTTAAACTGTGCAACATCTCCTGAAGTTCTCCAAGTTTCGCCCGGCCAATATAACGATATCGTCGGCAAAACGGAGGTGTGAAAGGTACTGGCCGTTGATTCTTATGCCACATCCAGTCCAGTCTAGGGTCTTGAAGGCATCCTCCAAAGCAGTAGTGAACAGTATCGGGGAAAGAACATCCCCCTGTCGCACTCCTCGATGCATTTGGATTGGTTTCGTTCGACCCCCCGGAATCAGGACAGACATAGACGCGCCACTATAGAGACCTCTCAACACCCCGACGTATCGATAATCGACCTGAGACCGTTGAAGGGCTTCCAGAACAGCCCAGGTTTCTACAGAGTCAAAAGCTTTCTCATAGTCCACAAAGGCAAGGCACAGTGGCTGATTGTACTCATAGGTCTTTTGTACAACTTGCCTTATGGTGAAAATGTGGTCCATGGTGCTAAATCCTCTGCGGAACCCAGCCTGCTCCGGTGGCTGGAATCCATCAAGCTTATCGGTGAGGCGATTCGTCACGACTCTCTCGAGAACAGCTTGTATATGTGGCTTAAAAGCGTGATCGGTCGGTAATTTTTGAGGAGAGTATTGTCTCCCTTCTTGAAAAACAACACAACCTCGCTTTCAAGCCTTGCCTTGGGGTAAATGCCTCTTTGAAGGACGGAATCGAATACCTTTTGAAACACACTTAGAACAGGGTCCCCTCCTGCCCGAAGCAGTTCGGTCGTGATTCCATCCTTCCCAGGAGCCTTCCCTCCCTTAAGCTGCCTAAGAGCCCGACTAACCTCATCAAAGCTGACGTTAGGAAGCTCACCAGAATGATGCCGAGTTAGACTAGCACGGGGATCGTTAAACCAGTAATTAGGTTGAGCCTGTGACGCGTACAATTTGCGATAGAAGTCCTCTATCTCCGACAAGATCTCAGGCTTAGTAGAAACAGTCGAGCCAGAGCTGTTCCTGAGACTCGACAGATGGCTTCTTCCGAGCTTTTCCGCAAAAACCTTCGACCCTCTATTCTGCTCTATCGCTCAAGTAATTCGTTGCGTATTTGAGCAGCGAAGGTCTCGCGTATAAGTTTGCGGATCCGCTTTGAAAGAATTTTCACATCTGTCAAAGTGGTCTCCTCATGCTGCCGACGTTCCTCGGTTTGCCGGAAGTTAGATCGGAGAGTAGACCTCACCAAGCGGACCCGCTCTCACTGGAAATCTAAGTTCAGGGTGCCTCTCACCAGTCGGTGATCACTTCCGGTTTTGAACCGATTGATCACAGTGACATCCCTGAATATGTGTTTCCGGTCCGTCATTATGAAGTCTATCTCGTTCCTTGTCACAGTATCAGGACTCTGCCATGTCCACTTCCTGTGAGGCCTCTTCTTAAAATATGAACTCATTAAGAAGAGCCCTTCCTTCTCGAGGAAGTTTACCAGCATCTGTCCCCTGTGATTTCGTTAAAATCCAATCCCCCATTACAACGTTATAGTGGGCCTTGTGGGTGTTGTATAAGGCCTGGGAGACATCCTTGTAAGTGGCCTCCACTTCGTCGACCTTGGCCGCTACCGTGGCCGGGAATAGTGGAACTACCGGGAACTAAGGGCTGTTTTCCTTTTTTGGCGTTCATTGGAAAGAAAATGCTCATAATTGCTACGCTGAGCAGGCGGATTGGCAATTTAATATTTGCACTTGTACTACGGATCTGTCTTACCCTCAGTAAGGCAGATGCGCCGTCAAGTGGGCGGTGGGGTCGTCACATCCCTACGCCACATCACATCCCTACGCCTTTATACTTAGCATAGTAAAACATGGCATTGGCTGATTCGAAGCCACAAATTATGTTAAGGGCGCACGATGTTTTGGCCGATTCAATTTGACATTAAACTTCGGTCACCTGAGTTTGAATCCTGCGATTGACGTTTTTGTCTAATGGTTTATATTATATTTTAAAAATACATCTATTGTTTACACTGAATGATCGTATTGATTCATCAGTTTTTACTGTATAAATAACGTTTTCATGGTGTCAGCGCGATGCAGTCGTTGAACGAGAGCGAGCCGAGTGCGGACGGTGCGAGCGAGGGCGTCGCCGTCGTCGACCCGGAAGGTTCCTACGTCGCTCTTGCTACGTAAGAATTCCTATTTACACAAATATTTGCGATATTTTTTCCAATGCCTATCTCGCAGGGGCAAAGATGGATTATGTCTGATTTGCTTTGACCAAAAGCAACATGTTGTTACTTCCTGGAGCTCAAAAGTGCTTTACAATTTCCTTATTCCGTTGGTTATATTCAATTATCAGACAGATTCCTGCGCCATCACGATAGAAATAAAGTGACGCAAGGAATTCCGCCGCTCTGATATCTCTGCACGGCCCCAATCGCTAACATTTTAGTTTCTTCTCAGTATCGTGTGCCTACCCGGGTGCTCCGTAAAGGAGCATCGATGGAACGACTCTGCGTACAAGCGGCAACAGGGGGTTGCGGGCCTATTCTACGTAAAGGAGCAGTCTATCGTCGCTCTTAAAAAATCCATTGGGGGTCTAGGTCTAATAGACATTAAAAGTTGTGATTCTCGGGTGGTGGTAATGTTGTCATCCTTGTAACAAGTAATCTAAGAGTAGACATTCTTAATATGGTACGGTCGAGCAGCTTCTGTCGCCGTTTATACGTCAACGTCGTTAAATTTACGGTAGAACCAAATGACTTAAAGACATTTTCAGAATGGTCGTGTTTCCGCACTGAGAAGAAACCGAAGAATTTGTTTGAATGTGAACGTGCTTCGGTCGCAGCGGCGCGGGCGAGGGCGCGCTGCTGGCGGCGGGCGGCGCGTGCGGGCGGCGGCTGGCGCTGGGCGCGGGCGGCGCGCGCGCGCTGCTGGCGGTGGCGCGCCGGCTGGCGGCGGGCGACGCGCCGGCGCCCGCCGTGGAGGCGCCGCGCCGCAGCCCGCGCCCCGTCAACGCCGTGCAGCAGAGCGGCGACGCGCTGCTCTCGCACGCCGACAGCCGCGCGGGGGGCCTGGCCGCCAGGTTCTAGCCGCACCAAATGCACCGATACACTCACTTTTTACTTTATTTTATCTGTTCACCTCCTTAAGTTTGACAGGCAAAATGCCTGTGGCGTTATGCCGCCTCTGAGCTACTTAAGTGTAAATAAATAAATAAAGTATATTATTCTCTTTATAAACATTCAGTATTGTTAAATCTAAATATATATAAATCTCGTGTCACGATGTTTGTCCGGGATGAACTTCTGAAATACTTAACTTATTTTAAAATATAGTTGCCCGGCTTGTGCAATTTAATCCAACATAAAAGATAGAATAGCTTACATCTTAATTTATAATCGCAATAATGTTTTATAACAATTTATTTTTCTATTATTATTTGATTCAAAATGTTTCCTACAAAACGATTGTGACAGTTGGCGATATCTATTGATTGTATTGTGTGTGTCAATAGATCGCATTATAAACTTTACGTTGATAATAAAGAATTGATACAATAAAAAGTAATTACAAATAATTTATTTTAGTCCGTTAATTTTGTAATAATTTTTATCTATTGTTAAAAACAAAAATGAAATTTCATAACGCCGCTATTTTATACCAGGCGATCAATTTTAAAAAAGTAGCATCCTAACATGCGCCAACAACATAAAATGTAAAAATTAGATATATTATTTTTTCAGAGCAAAATTAATAAAAGTGATATTGTATCCTGTATAAAGGAAATATTTTTATGACTATATTCAACGGCGAATACGATTGAAGGTACTACATATTCGTTATTTATTATTTGATACGATAGTTGTGTCCTTCCGCTTGCGACGAATCTAATCAACTTTTGTTCTTTGTTTTTTAATAACCATGCAACTAAAACATTAAAATTATGTTTTGGTAGTAGTGCTCCATGTCCAATCAAATTATAACATTTTTAGGAGAAAAGTAAGAATTAAATAAACAATAATAATATTTAAAACGAGCTCTTTTATGTAGAATTTTGCAAGATATCAACAGAAGGAACATTTTGATTAATCGTCTTCAGTCGATTTTATGCCACGTTCTATGTATAACGGTAGCGACATCGAGTTCACTGTTTTTTATACAAATGACATTTTTCTAATAAAACATGGTTGTCCTCATGACTGATATTTTCTTTCCGTTTATCTTAAGCCCTTAAATTGTTTATTACAATTTAAAATAAGTAAAACCTAGCCGCCGCAACGCGTGGCAAGATCATGCTAGCATTTTAATATAATTAAGATGTTGATCCAAGGAAATAACAACCTGTGTATGTTGAAAGCATGAAATATGTATCTAGAAAAAATTGCCATAAATATACTACTGTAAATTTTTCGGCCATAAATATGTCGGTGGAAAAATCTAGACCGCCGTAAGCCAACTGCAGCCATTGCTCACAAATATTACTCGCTGTAAATAAAGTCTTTGCTTAATAAACAGTGCTGTATAAGCAAACTATTGCTTTTTTTCAAAGCAACAACTTCAATCTTATTTTCAATATGACGCTGTTCAGCCTATTTAAAATCGTAATATTAACATTTCAAGGACGTTCAAATGTTAATATTGTTATATATTGCTTTTATTTCTGACTATTGCAATATCGTACAAGATCATTAATAATACGAACCAAGTTTTAAATCAGCGCCATCTTATCTCATTGGAACAAACTATTATGAATAAGTTTTCAAGTAACAAAATGCTTAAGTATGTTTAGTAAAATTATAAATCAGTTAGAACAAAAGTGATGTAACACGAATCGAATTGAATTTATTACATCTGTAATTAATAATTACTGTTCTTAAAAAGCAGAAAATTAAAAGAATAATTTGCGTTTCTACGAACAGACTTTAAGTCTTTTAATAACACTAAAACTGCTGCTATAGTTATCTCCATTAGCCTGATCACAAATATGCCTACAGATGGCACTTATCTCTATAGACGCTACCTTAATTTTTACAATTTTGCTTAGAAAATAAGAAATTCTGAATAAAACGTTTAATGTAGGCCGTTTAAATATTTATCGAGTTACGCGAAATGTATAATTCATATAATGGCCACTGGTCAAACAAGACTCGGCAATTACGAAGCGGCAGCCTTGAGCGTTACATTGTCGATGGCTCCCATTCATTAATGGCTTCGAAGAACAAGAGAGAATAGGGCTGCCAACTGTTTTTATAAGAAATCAAGTATATTCAGGTCTATAAAGAATATTAAACAGTATTTTAGAAAAGTTTACAGAATTTTATTTATTAATTGTTTTAAATTCGTATTTTTGAGCCGTCTGCATTAATAAAAACCAATTTGTGTGAGCGTCCAAGTATAACACATAATAATTATATGTTGTTTGCATTTTACTGCTAAAACAGTATTTTGCATGCTTTATTTACTTCATCAGCAATAAGTATAATTTAGTGAAAAACAGTGTAATACTTTTTAAAACATCATAGTTAGCAACCCTAAGAGTGGATTGTAAACTAAAACAATAAATTTTTATTGAATTATTCCTTGATGAGAACTAATAACACTTTAAATATTATAAGATAATAAATATATTTAAGAATCTCAAAGTATCATACCTTGCGATTGCAAAAAGTTTTCTTTCATTTTTGTTAAATTTTATTTAAGTTAGCCTTATATTATTGGAGTGTAATAAAATAAAGACAAAACTGCCTTTTTTATTATTGCTTAAAATGTAACATGTTATGATGCATCAACTTAAAGCATCGTCTCAATTTAATTCATCATCATCATCATCAGCCTTTGTTAGTCCACTGCTGGACATAGGCCTCCCTAATACCCCTATCCATTAGGTTTGGACCGTAACCACCACGCTGGTCCAATGCGGGTTGGTGGGTGGACCGACTTTTTTACATGCCCATCCGACGCATGGATCATCTACTTTTCAGACAATTGGGTGATCGGCCCAAATTGCCCTAACCAACTAGAAACAACAATGAAAATTTTTGCGTCCCGCAGGATTCGAACCACGACCTCCGGTTTCTAAAACACACGCCCATACCACTAGGCTCGAGGCAGAATTTTAATTACCTATCTTAATATCGATACTAAAGATGCCACGAATATTCGGGTACTATTATAATTACAATACTTCAGAAAGTACAATCGATCCGTGATAAGCTGCGATGTATAAAAAATGTGATGGCTAAAAACATCTTTCCATTATGTTGGTGGCAAACGATTAGGTACATTTGTCGTCGTTGGTAGATAACAGCTTCAGAACAAACTACTCCTGAGTAAGCAAGAACAACTTTACCTAATGTTTGTTACGATCGGTTGCGACTTTTGTTACTTATTGTTACTGTGCTCTATAACAAATCATTTGGTCGCTTCGGCCGACGCCCGACAGCGTTGGAATGGGAACTCTAATAGATACCTTCCTTTAACTCCTTTAAAGATTATTAAGTCATTTTTATCATGAAATTTTATTTTTAAAAGTTGATTGTATTCCAACTATTTAGCTTCTGCGCGAACATATTTTATAGTACAAAAACGAACACCACAATAAAGTTATGAAAGTATTTTTTATTTTAATTAATTAAAACCGTACGCGTTCTTGGACACGGGAAATAATAACGGATTTAATAATGCGTTAAATATACAAATCTTGGTTTTATTAATATATAATTGTAATTTTATGCTTAAACTTCATTTGTACATTAGTATAAAAATATCTAATTTAAAATTTAATAAAGATATTTTGTTTTCGTTTGGTTCTTCGGGTACCATTAGGACACTTTTAATAGTGAGAGGTTTTTTTATTTATTTATTTATTGGACAAACAAACAGTTTCACAATTAGAAGTCTTACATCTAAGTAGTAATTAAAGTTTAAACAATTATAAAACCAACACCATCTGTCACTGGTTACAGCAAAAATTAACATGATTTGAGAATGAACATAAATTTTAACTAATACAAGTAATTCATTTTGATACCAGTAAGAGATTCCGTTACATTTACATAAAGAGGTCAAGAAAATATTCATAGTTTAGTGTTAATCTTTAGTGTTTTCTACGAATACAACAAAGCCCTTTTATGAACATGGGCCATGGGAACGCCATCCCTTCAAAAAACTTGTGCTATTTTATACGACAATACAATGTTTAACTTTACCATTTATATTTTACTCAGAAACTTATATTTTATAAAATAACTGGTGAACGATAAACCAATTATGTTTGTAAAAAGAAGTTCAATAAAAATACGACCGACTTTAAAAGCATGCATTGTATATAACGACGTGATCTCCATCTAGACTCGTCTGCTTTTTGCTTTCTTTCTAGTTCATTTGTCTTCTTTAACGACTCAATCCCGCGCTTAGAGATCGCGCCACTCCAAATCCTTCTTACCCTTTTTCCTACTAGCAGAGATGCTGTGATGTTATGTTTGAAAATATGATGTGTGACTATAAACATAGAAATGAATTTGATTTGTAAAACATTGCGATACGCATAATATCAGTGCTAGAAATAAGTATATGCCTAGTTGTTCTTTTCAACAACCAGACTCAGAACAAGAACTAAATTTTCCTTTCTATGGGACAATGTTTACGCTTAAAATATAATTTCAGAAAACTTTTAGCTTTCATCTATTACATTTAAAAAAAATGTTAGGGAAGGTTTGTGTTTAAACATTTCTCTATGTAAGAATATGTAACAATCGAAGTTACAAAGGTTTGGCGTCTATATGTCGACTTCTCTCGTTGCTTGAGAATTGCTCGGATGGCGATATGTTTGCCACGATCTTTAAACTGATTAATAAAATAATTTACTTAAGGTCGACTTAACATGTTATTGTTTCTAGAGCTGTATAGATAGCGCGAAATAATAAACAATGGCAGTTAACGAAAATAAACATTCGCTGCAATACAAATCCGGATAGATAAGGGGCGGCGTGAGATGTGGAAATTTCCGTTGTTATTCGTGAAATGCGAAAACAGCATTGGAGCAGTGCAAGGGCGAGTGGCGGTGACGTGGGCCGACGCGGCCGCTGCACCGAGCGAGATGAGAGGGGAGCTCGCTCGCCTATCGGTATCCGATCGCGCCATCGTTGGCCCACATTGGCCACATTGGCCACATTGGCCTTTGGGCCTCGTGGACGCTCCGATCACAACACGTCGACAAGTGCTCCGGCCACCTCGCGACAATCGATTACACTCGGACAGTCCCAGTGCAGATGCACTGTGCGACTGCGTCATACTTAACACCGTACTATATTATTAGAGCGTCCCATTCGAAACGTGGTTTTGCCTTTAACGATCGTACAAAATTGTACAGTCGAAACAATATTAGAAGTAAATTTACTATGTTTGACGTAGTAGCCTTCATATATTATAGTCATTTGTTTGAATTTTGTAGTGGCATTGGGGCTTCGTTTACGTCAAAGCGTAGGACAATGGGTACATTCATTATGGCCATATGACGTGAAACAATGATTAGAGAACAATTATCTGCTGTAGTTACATGTTCACTGGATTTTATTCACACATGTGCCTATTTTGCGTAAATTGTGCGATAACATTATAATGTTACGACGAATTTTTGCCGATAACGAAATGATTCATTCAATTTGGTGGAATGTGGACATGGACATTACAATTAACCTGTTTGATGTAACAGAAAACTCAGCAAAAATAATATATACTTTTAATAGAGAAAGATAAGATATCGCACGCATATCAAACTATCTAGAACAAATGTTATTATTGCCTCGTTAATGCGATGTACTTGCGCACGTCAACATACCGCTTTAAGTTTTAAACAAAAATATACAGATAAAATATGTACGTGTAAGTAATGACACACTCCAAAATCAATTGAATTTCGCTTTGCATATAATATTTATTACATTACTTCTAGCGACGCACAATCAATGTCTGAGAAAAAAACAATTCGTACATCAATATGTCAACAAAAAACTTGTTAGACTTTTTAAAAGAAGAATAATTGTAGCATAATTAACATTACCATTGAAAAGTGCGAGATAGATGAAAATTGGGTTGTTTTTTTTTAAATTTCAAAGGGATTGAACTGAAATAATTTTTAAAACGTTATAATGTGGGCGGAATTCAGCAGCGTCTAGTTTAGATGAATGTGTTTACATTTGGAGCGTCGGGAGAAAGCAGCGGGAAGTCGCCATCGGGCCAAACGTCAAGAGGCCATTAGAAAATGTCGCACTTTCAAAATATGCGGCTGCGAATATTTATATGTGAGAGCACAAACGTTGCCAATATTTTTTAATAATTCTTATACCTTATAAAACACATTTACGAACCTCTTGAGGGCCTTTTAACTTGTTTACACTAGATCTATTTATATTCCTCAGTAGTTCAGTTTTAAAATTAGCTCAAAATTGTGTGTTTTATGTTTTCAAATATTAACAATAACGTCTCTGTGCGGACTTTTGGCTTAAAATTTAACTAAAAATATATTCTAACGTACATCCACTAGTGAATTACTATTTAAATTTATGTAAAGGAAACTAGCTTTCTTATTATTTAGACCGTAGAATGCATTAAATATAAAATCACACTTTATAGGTAGTTCTAAAAATCTAACCTCGGTCACTAAACACTAAGTACTTAGTGTTCCACTATATGTATCTAAAACCTTTATTACACCTGTACTGTTGTCCATAGATCGCTAGAACAATGCATTCTTTTTGTCTGAATATCTATGTAGGATAGGAAATCTACCATTTCTTTGACAGACTTGTTAAAGAAAACGCAATTGAAGACGAATAAAATAATGTATTAAAGTCAAACAATACAAACTTTCGTGAGACATTGCACTGAAAATATATTCTACAAAACGGCTGAACTCTCGTGAAATCGGTATTGGTGCCGACTAGTTTCATCAGTGGGATAACTTCACGGTCGTTTCCCGTCTCGCAAGATTTCTCGTGAGTTCAGCCGTTTTTTATATATTTTTGTATTAAAGTTATTTAAGAAGCAGCAGTTTGCTTCTTGAGGATATTACATTTCATCCAGTGGCATGCCATAAAAATAGCTTTGCCTTTGTCGCCCTTGTCCACAACAGAATAGCGCGTCGCACGTGTATCGCGCTATTGAACATAATAATGGCCAATAAATCGCAATCCGATGTTTGCGCAAACATGTCGATAGTCATATAACTATTGCACTTATCAGCGATTGCGAATTGCGAAAGGCAAACAAACGAACGCGGCACGAGGATGCCACACTGCGTTTGATACGCGGATTTCGATTGCCTTCCTTAACCTTACAACTCGAACAGGTGGCAAGGTTGGTGGTATATGACTATGCTTTACGAAGTCATGGGTTCAAACCCCGCAGGTTAAAAAAAATGTTTTTCTGGTTGGTTAGGGCTATTTCTGCGACCAATTGCCCAATGGCATGAACAGTAAGTTCACCGATGCATCGGATGGGCATGTAAAAGTATTTACCGATTGTTGGAAGCATTTTTGGCAGTTGTTATAGCACGTCAGCGCCTTACTAACAGCTTACCCAGCTCACATGAAGCACTGTACCGAACCCCACCACGCTGGTACAATGCGGGTTGGTGGGTGGATCGACTTTTTACATGTCCATCCGACGCATGGATCATCGTACTTTTCACACAATTGGTTGATCAGCCCAAATTGACCTAACCAATTAGGAAACAACAATAAAAAATTGTTGAGTTCCCGTAGGATTCGAACCCACGACCTCTGGTTTCTAAAGCACACGCCTATACCACTAGACTAGGTTTTCTAAGTAAATCATAATGTAACAAAAGTTTCAAAATGTTTGTAGAAATTCTCATTCATTTATCGCAAATTTAAGTTAATCGCCAGCATGAATGATTCCTATGAGATAAATGTATGCAATCACTACGTGCGATGCACCTGCTAAATGGCTGGATAGCAAAACACCACAAAAGTGGTGCAAGTTGGAGGCTCTGGGCCGTTGGGCAGGTGCGCAACAAAGGCCAGAGGTTAACAAAATGTCACTGATAGCCGTCTAGGAGAACGCCCTTCCTGCACGACCGGTAACTTGCTACGCTTTGGAAGATAATCAAAAATTATAATTCTACATGAGACAAATGTAAAAATTAAACTTAAAGGTGTCAGAAATAGTATTCAAGTAAAATAAAAGCAGTTTTAGTGTTTAAATAAATATAAATGAAAACCTATTCGGATCCCTCCAAAAGTCTTTATGGAGATAAATAATAATATAAAACTTTGCTACACTACAATGATTGTAATAGTAGCAAAAGGGAGAGAAGCCGCAATTGTTATGCAAAAAAAACGTGACATAAAAATTAATATGTATTCCGATCCAGTATACATGTTGTTAGTTATATTTCACAGTTTTACGAAATTATGTGTTTTGAAATGGTGTCCCTTTATTATTTACACTACACGTATAAGTTTAAATTGAAATAAGTTTTTTATGGAGTGGGTAGTAATAAATACATTGACAGGAAGAGCATTTCACAAAGTAAACCAAACGTACCGTAAATTAACAACACTTTTATATTAATTATTTTGCGCCAAGGCTCTATGAAATTAAACTGGCAAAAATGAGAAAACTATATTTCAGCTTGCCATAATTGTAAGTTATTATTCAAATATCTTTAAAATCATCGTTTTGTGTTTCATAGAAAGTGCGTCTCCGTGTCCACTTCGAGGAACGATATGTTATTTCCCTCGCAGCTAATTCTCTCGCGGTTGGTCGTTGCGTCACAAACAACCTCCAGCGCAGACAACGTCGCATTGTATTTAACTTGCAAACAGCTTGCGTGATTGTTATGAATAATGATAAATGTCGGATAAATAACAGTTGCCTACGATTAGATAACAAGGCATGCGCTTGTTATTTCTGTGTTCTCATCATTATTGTGTTCGCAATTATTCCTAGGTTGCTAAATAATGTTTACATGTTATTTGTGCATAGCGCCACAATTGATGAGATTGGATATTCGGTTCCCGTCCATTCTTGTACATTTATTTCGGTTCGGGGCGCGACCGCGGCCGCGGACCCATTAGCGCTCTATTCATAGACCGAGTGAACGCGATTCGATTAATATTGCGATCCCCAATTTTGTCAATGTAATGCCAATGAGCTGAGGAAATGTTGCCGTGGCGATTCGTATTCGAAATATATGGTTGACTTGTAAAAAAATGGATATTAGACTAAAATGATGGCAATGTGTGTTTAAATTACTACAAAGAGAGATAAAAACTTATCTCTGTCTTATTTTTAATATAGCAAAGCCTCTAAAATTTTAGTATAATTTTTATATTTGAAATTATCAAAAACGCATCCACTTATTAATAGGCTGATGCCACGACTAGCAATGGAAAAATTACTTTAACAATACTGTTTTTTAGTTTACGACATCCGTCGTTTACATTTTAGCTTTCGTGCAAGTGACTTTGGGCTCATTAAGAACTTTGGGGTGACCTCACCTCCACATTTAAAGTCGTCTCACGTCTAAGTGTGTAAAAGTAGGCACCACTTTGAACAGCTTATGAAAACTCAAATATTAAAATGCAATACTAAATGTAGCACTTGTTTCTGTTCATTCATTAAACAAATTGAACCGTTTATGGTTAATTATATCAGAAAAGCATTGAGAATTTAAAACCACCGCACAAGACTTTTTATGCAGAATAACGAAGATGTTTAATAGACAATGACGAACTTTTATAAAATAAGCCATAAATTTATTTGTTTTTTTTTTAATGTTTAATTACTGTTTTTAATTTGAGTAAATAACAAAAAACTTCAATCGCTACCCAGAGTTTCGGAATATGACAATTTGTAAAAGAACATACGTATAAAATTCATGGCATTTTATTGTCGAGACGGGCCCAAAGACGAGAAGAAAGACAAGTAAAAAAATAATTTGAAGAATGTTTAAACTACTTACGATTAAATTGAGGGGATTTCGATGGAGGAGAGAAATGCCGAGTACTTTCACGTGATACTAAATTGGACAACTTTTATTTTGCAGTTGGTTTGCACTCATTCGTGCGTTCCACATTCGAGACGACCTTCTTGCAATTTCTTGAAGAGATCGTTGAATAACTCCGCTCAATTTGTGGTACAGAGCACAAATACAAGTTAGGGAATGTATTCGCCTCAAAACAATAACAATGTGTTTATCTTTTGAGCTTTTTGTTAAGAAACGGCATCAATAAACTCCTCAATTCATACGCTTTTATTAGCTTCTTACGTTTGTTTGTATGTATGTTAGTATGTAACGGAATCTTTAAATGTTATTCTGACCCCTTCAAAACGTTGGATTAACTCGACATTTAGCATACTTATTAAGAAACGATTACAATTGATTATTTTAAACTGTTTTATCCGTCATCCTTATTAGGATAATAAAGATTACCGAATGTTTGTTTTCCTGTGACACGGAGCCTCTGCGTCAAGACCATGAAGGGAAACTAAATTCAGTGTTAAATCAAATTAAATATTTTTTTCAAAATTCAATTCAAA
The DNA here is from genome assembly GCA_029286875.1 of Lamproptera curius. Lineage (NCBI taxonomy): Eukaryota > Metazoa > Arthropoda > Insecta > Lepidoptera > Papilionidae > Lamproptera > Lamproptera curius. The sequence goes on along the minus strand of JAGSMT010000275.1, from coordinate 32,245 downwards.
AACAAAAAATTGTTAAAAAAACACTGAAAATGTACTCTTTAAGTAAAGTGCACTCATTCATATTTAAAGAATGAACGTAAGAATGAATGACAGGCTATGTAAAGGGTTCTTTAAAAGCACTGGCTAAGCCTAGGCGACCGAGGATGAGGCAGTGGGACGTACGCGGTCTTGGCAGCCATAATGGTCGGACGCCTAGTTCGTGGGAGCGTGGCTGCCTGCGAACTCTGTGTTAGATGAAGCTTACCACAGATAAAAGTCAGGAGGCATAACTTTATTCATCATCAGCCTGTGATAGTCCACTGCTGGACATAGGCCTCCCCTAATACACCTCCATCCATTAGGGGATTTTGGACCGTATCACACCTCGCTGGTCCAATGCGGGTTTGTGGGTGGACCGACTTTTTACATGCCCATCCGACGCATGGATCATTTTACTTTTCAGACAATTGGGTGATCAGCCCAAATTGCCCTAACCAACTAGAAACAACAATGAAAATTTGTTGAGTCCCCGCAGGATTCGAACCCACGACCTTCAGTTTCTAAGGCACACGCCTATACCACTAGGCTACGGAGGCAGTAACTTTATTAGTTAACAAAAAAAAGAGTGCCCGGAGGATTAGGCAAATAGCGTTAGGTCTGTTTAAGGGAGCAATGACCACGATTCAGTGCGAGTTAATATTTTAATTATATTACACGTGAAAAACACTTTTCGCAGTTTGCGCTAACACCACACCTGATAAATAATACATTTTAATGGTTCTTATCACGTTTTAATTATTGTCCCAAGCATAATTATGTAAATGAGAATATATTACAAAACTATATACGAAGATGTTCTTGACTATACAATTTATTCGCGGACGTGCATTTTACTGTTTTTGATTGCGTATTTGAGAAGAACTATGGAGTGGTTTAATCGAGGCCAATTGAGATGTTCAAGTAACAAGTGACGAATTGGAACTGAAGGTTGTAAATGTTTGTACTATATTTATAAACATTAAATTTCTATTATATATATCATAGATAATTAATGTATCATCTGATCATTTCATCAACTCTTAAAGCTAACAATTGAAACATTTTTTTTGCATCAAATGTAGTTTATACGAAAAACACGAAGCGCAGAATATTCGGCCGCCGAACATTCGGCACAAAATGAATGGTTATCAAGCACATTACCATTAATAATACAATTCGCTGTAACAACTGGTTGTAACAAACATTAGCTAAAGTTTCTGGCCTTCCTTCAGGAGTAGCCTGTATAGTGATCTAATTTTCTGGAGCTGTTATCCTTGGGAAATCGTTATCTTTTGCAAACATTTTTTTTTTTTTATTGCATACGCAGCGCAGACGAGCAGTCGGGGCCATCTGATGGAAAATGGTCACCGACGCCCATATACATTGGTCATACAGGTATCATCAACGCGCTGCCTACCGTGAGACATAGGATGTTAAGTCTCGTTTACCCAGTAATTACGCTGGCTACAGTGCCCTTCAAACCGGAACACAGTAGTGTTTTCACACTACTGCTTCACGGTAGAAATAGGCACCGTGGTGGTACTCCACCCAGACGGTCCCTTGTAAAAAGGGGACCTACCACCGGTACATCTAATCGTTTGTAAGAACTAAAATACCATGTTTACATTGTACTGCTGTTATTTTTTGGTTCGCTCGAGTACTGAAGCCGACCCATAAATGCTGCATAATAGCCATGTAGGAACGGCATGAAAAAAGCTACTAACGACTAATTGTAGGCTGACAGTAGCTTTGTATTAAAACTGTAATTAGGTATGAAAATAAGCAATTGCCATATTTTAATGCGCTAAGAAAAAATTGGTTTCTATTATCTTTTCATTTTAGTTTATAATGCTAATAACGATTAATAATTAATTTTTTCACTCAATGATCCGATAAGATATTCATTTTTACTTCATGCTAGTTAACTACTTAATTTATTTGGGAAAATAACTGCATTCTGGAAGTAATTACACAGAGGTTTATATGTATAAACAAAAAATCAATTTAATTGTTGCACATCATGCTGACAAATATTTTACGCAATAGTTCACAGAAGATTCTAGTTGGTAAGAAATCATTAAAAAATTAAGCAAATACTAATATATAAGCGAAATCAGAATAGATCGAATAGATGATTATCAATACGAAGGTGATAATTATCTATAATCGCACAAAAAGTATAAAAAATCGTACCAGAATTAAAAAAGTTGATTTTCTATCTTCTTAGGTTCGTAATAGAAAAATTCAATAAACTTTAGTACATAATACGAATTAAACCTTTTTTTACATTTTGCTCTTTCTGAGGTGCCAGATTTACACAATATTGTGACCGATATCCTCCGCACGAAGGTCCTCCTGCTTTTCTTGGATTTTCAACTGATTGGAGGAAAAAAAAGGAATTATCAAAGAAATTGTGTATTATTATTATTACGTGAGATTCAAATTTTAATATCGTGGTGGTGGTGAAGAAATAGGACTTATGAAAAAGGTTTCAAGCGTTGAGCTGAAAAAACATAAACGTTAATTTAGAGGTTTTCCTAAAAGAAAACATTACAAGGTGTTCAATTGATTGATCTGGACAAGACAATTACAGAATTATAATTAATTAAATAAACATTTCAACCAAGAAATAATGGATTTCTCACAAGTTATGTAAACACGGAAAACTTGAGGCTTGGAGGAAAATGAGGCTCCCCGTGCCTCGGGCCGTTAGATAATCAATAATAGTTCTATTCTAGAAAATTTAGCGGGAAAATCCCGTGATTAATATTGCCTTTACCTCACTCCTCACTCACACGATCAGATCTAAAACTGTGTGAAACTGTTTTGAACTGAATTGAAGGAAACAGAATTCAAGAACAAACCGATACATACGATACATATTCCTCCGTGATCTAGCGGTATAGGCCCTTGCTTTATAAACTGGAGGTCGTGGATTTGAATCCCGCGGGGAAAACGATTTCGTGTCAATCGTTGTTTTATACTTGGTTAGGAAACTTTGGGCCGATCACCCAGTTGTCTGAAAAGTAAAATGATCCATGCGTTGGGCATGTAAAAAGTCGGTCCACGCATTGAACCCGCATGGTGGGATACGGTCCGAAAATCCCTTAAACCCAGGACTATCACAGGCTAATGATGATGATGAATAAAGATTATCTTATTTATTAGTTTGGAGGATAAATATTCTAAATTGTTTTCTGTTGGTGGCTATGTGAGGTGTGTCTATTTTAATAATAATCAATTAATCGTCTGATAATAGGATTAATATCCTACTTATAAAATAATTACTAAAAATACGTTGGGAGTAATCTGGTACAATAGCCCAATAAATAGAAAGGGAATTATCTAAGCTAATTTAGGCATTAATTACAAAATTAATAATAATTGGACCCGTTCATCACAAATAAAAAAGATTTAAAGATTAAAAAAAATCTTTTGGCTACATAGGGCGTTTTATACTTTCTTACTTTTCTTTTAGGAATAAAAAATCATAGATGGGCACTGAGACATGAGACATGAGGCATAAGGAGGAAGGAATGCCTTGTAGTCGCCGTCGGAGCGGGTCTCCGGAGGCGCGGTGTAAGGTGCTCGCACCTGCATCAGCTGCACCGAAGGCAAACACCAGGTGCACCCGCCGGCTGCGGCTGAACTTCTCGCGTAAACAGGGCATATGAGATCATTGACGTGTTGTTTTACTATTACTATGGCGGCATTCAAAAACTGTTTACCGCGCATAGAAGCCATACAAAATTAATGTTTATTCACGTACTGTTTTTAATGACCTTTATTATGTATCTTATTTTGATTACTCACAAAAAAATCTTCCGAAACGGGTTTCCTAATGTTGAAATGTAACATTTATCGGTTAACCATTTTGTATTAATTATCCAGAGACAAGAACCACCACCTCTAAAGCGTAACTAGTGCTAGGGATTGGATGAACCGCATTATAAAAGTATGGGATGCTTGAACTCCTTGACCACTGTTATTCTCACTAGTAGACGGTCATTTGCTCACTGATCGCTGTGTGCGATTAATTCGATGTTTGCGGTGTATTTGTACATTGTAAGCGCAGCGTGGGCAGCGGGTATTGCCGGAACAATGTCGCGAACGAGAGAGATCTATTTGTGCCGTTTGGCGTCGCTCGGCGAATGGCCCCCGCGCATCGCCACCTATTGATAGAAAACAATGTATTTGGACACTTTTGTCTCCGAGTCCCACTGTTTCTTTGTTTTGCCTGATTGCGCCTTCTATGCGAAAGAGTTTTAGTAGGATGAAATAACATATACAATTCGAACTGTTTAAAGATTACCAGTGCAAAAAACAGTTCCTATATCCGAGGGTTAATGTACTTTATGTGATTCTTTCCTTGCCTTTATTTACTAATTTGGTATGCAGGAATTTCCTCAGTACTGGAGTATTGAGGGAATTCTTGCATACCATACTTCTTGTATAATACCATTAAAATTAAGTGGTTTTAATTTTAATGTACTACAATGAACAAGGTGACATTATTGCCTGTTTGCATTTATCATCATCAGCCTGTGATAGTCCACTGCTGGATATAGGCCTCCCCTAATACACCCCTATCCATTAGGGGATTTTGGACCGTATCCCACCACGCTGGTCCAATGTGGGTTGGTGGGTGGACCGACTTTTTACATGCCTATCCGACGCATGGATCATCTTATTTTTCAAACAATTGGGTGATCGGCCCAAATTGCCCTAACCAACTAGGAAACAACAATGAAAATTTGTTGAGTCCCCGCAGGATTCGAATGCACGACCTCCGGTTTTAAAGCACACGCCCATACCACTAGGCTACGGAGGCTGTTTGCATTCGGAGATGCCTATTGTCTAAGCTATTTCACAAATCTTCATTTTCAAACGCGTCTAGCCAAAGCGTAGACCGCGAAACGTTCTTCTCGACCCGGACGAGGAAGGTCGCCGAAACTCCGGACCCAACGGGGTCCCGACATCAGACCCTACACACCACACGAGTAGGGATAGCACACACTCCCTGTAGTTCGCCCTCGCTTACGAGCTCAGCGACACACACACACCGCGTATACTAGATACACCGCGTTCCAGGGCGGTTCTCACCGCCCCAGCAATCGAATAATACGTCGCCAGACCGTCGGCGTCCGGTCCGTAAACCGATCGTCGACGATCCTTAGGAGACATAAACTAATACCTAACTGACGTACCTTCTGTACGTGTGGCCTCCATTTTTAGCAAAAAATGGGGCCACCTAGTTCGTGGGGACGGGAGCTTCTCGCGAACTCTGTGTTAGATGAAGCTTACTAAAGACATGAGTCTGGAAGCATAACTTCAAGGATAAAAAAATCTTCACGCGGCGGTCCTCCAGTACGATGATATGGCTTCCTAAACAATATAAGCAGTAGTGACGAGTGCTTGACCGACCACGTTTAACATCATTGAACCAGTGATAAATGTTCTGTAACGTTGGTCCGTTAGTACCATGAACTGAGTAAATGTGGCAGCACTGCGACCTTATACAAAAATTGTCTAATTCAAACACGAAATGACAATATTTTACGGTTGGGGAATACACCCCTTTATACACATACATAGATATTGCCAAACACAAGCTTACCTAAAATAATGTGATTATGTTTGTAGCTCTTACATTCAGGATCAATCTATTAATAACGCGCAAAGTCAACTAAACAATAAGCCCTTGAATATTTTTTACTTTCTGATCGGCCCCCAGTCTCACCGACGCGGTGATTATTAAATATGATAATTACGATTACAAATACTATAAATAGTTTAGGAGTGAAAGAGTATCAAACATACCGTTATTGTTACAAACTTTTGCAATTATAATATCAGTAGTATTTCTTTATTGTGTGGATTCGTTTCGGAAGTCCTTATCGTCCTCATACGAATTAGCTCTGCTTATAAGTAAAAATAGTCAGAGAAATATTATTTTTCACCACCAACGATTTACGGCAGTCTACAATATGCACGCATACTCGATGACGAGATACGGTTTTGCCATTGAACTTGAGTGCGGCGGCGGTGCGATAGTGGACGAGCACACTGGATACGACTGCGATTAGGTTGCCATCTTTAACGTTACAAACAGTATTACACTGTTTATCAGTATATTATACTATTTATTGTAGAACAAAAATAAAGTATACAAAATACTGATTTTGGCATCAAAACGCAAACAAATCATTACTATATTATGTGCTATACTCATCTCATCATCTGCCACTAGGCTACGGAGGCAGTGTGTTATACTAAGACGCTCAAACAAATTGGTTTTTAATTAAGCGTAAGACTCTAAAAATATGTATTTACGACAATAAATAGATAAAATAATGTTAATTTTTACTGTTAACTTTATAGACCTGAATATATTTTATTTCTTATAAAAAAAGGTGGCAACCCTAAGTGCGATCGCCCCACATAGCACTGGGACGGTGGGTCAATTGCAGTTCGCTGATTGCGCGTTCTGTTAATATTACTTTCTTATAACAACCTAGGAAATCTTAAAGGATTTCACACATCCGTACACACATTCACACACAAACTCACCCCCATATAACGCGCGTAACCTATTTTGTAGTATTTAGTAAGTTTCATGTTGTGTATTTTTTCCATAAATTTGTTTAATTTCATTTCCACTTTTGGTTCGCTTTTCATCGTTGTATGCTAACACATTATTACCTAAATAGTGTAACAGCAGTTGGCTTTAAGTTTTTCATGTAAGATAACCATATAAATTGGGATTTTGTCATAAAAAAAATTAATATATATAAAATAAATAATTACAACTAAAAATTTCCTTGATTGCCTGTTATCGAGTTATGCTCAAGTACGCTCAACATTAGAGTGTTTTATCACTTTTAAAATGTCGTTCTCACACGGTAAGGCAAAGTTTATGACATAAAATACTAAAAACCGATTTCTTTTTCTCATGCAACAGTCAATTGATTCATAATCGAGTGCTTCTTGTTAATATTAAAATAAAAACAAATAAAAAACAACATACGGTTTGTGTGTTTGTTCAATATGCGTTGGCACCACAGTAGGAAAGTCTGTCCTGTGGTTACCAGTCACGAATATCATTTGATTTGATAATAATTCTAGTAAAGTTTTAAAAGTAATTTTCTTTCATTCGTCACAGACTTTTATTTGGAACAAGAAAACAAGTAATAAAAAGTTCTTAATTTCTTAAATAATCAATAGTCTCCATACACGGCATAATCTAAAACATACATCATAAATATAAATATGCAGTCACATTAAGCAGATTTTTATTTTGAATGGCAAATTTTATTTATATGTACATCAATAGATGAATATACGCTGAGCTTAAACAAACGTATTGACTAAATATACTGATTTGTGAAGTCGCTTGCGACATTTCATCTTGACAATATTGAAGATTGAAGCTGATGTAATCAAATCAATGTAGTCAAAGAGAAAGCTTACTTATCAATAACATGACTAGCGCGTACTAAACCGAAAATGGACTGCCTCCGTAGCCTAGTGGTATGGGCGTGTGCTTTAAAAACCGGAGGTCGTGGGTTCGAATCCTGCGGGGACTCAACAAATTTTCATTGTTGTTTCCTAGTTGGTTAGGACAATTTGGGCCGATCACCCAATTGTCTGAAAAGTAAGATGATCCATGCGTCGGATGGGCATGTAAAAAGTCGGTCCACCCACCAACCCGCATTGGACCAGCGTGGTGGGGTACGGTCCAAACCCCCTAATGGATAGGGGTGTATTAGGGGAGGCCTATGTCCAGCAGTGGACTATCAGAGGCTGATGATGATGATGATGATGATGAAACCGAAAATGTCTCTTTCATCATTAAGAAATACCAAAAACGGTACTACATGAAGTACTCTCTTAGTTCTTAAAGCATAAAACATAAGGGTACATTTGTAGCTGAATGCTAAAATAAAATTAATAACGTTACTCCTCTACATTATACTAAGACCCCAATTGTTTGAGATGAAGCTATTAAACGATAATTTGACCAATACCATTCTAATTAATTCTTTTGTTTACGCGAACACTACACATTATTAAATAAAATAAATGTTTAAGGATTTTATCGCGTTTATTTAACATTTTTAACTCCCGACGTTTCGAACATTTTTTTGAACAGCGGCTATGGGCACGGGGCAGACGTCGGAAATTCAAAATGTAAAAATAAAGCGATAAAATCCGTTCAATAGCATTATAATTCTAGTAAAATTATTTTACGGTAACGTAAGCTTAAAGAAATAAAATTTAAACAATCAAGAAAAGCAACGTGTTTTAACTGTTTTAAGGTCCTGCGATGCGATGCACTCCCGCCACGGCTCGTTTGCCTTCCAAACTTAAATTTTATCAATAATTTATAAATAAGGATTCAGGGAAACGACACGTTACATTTCTTAATACGTATTTTAACATAACATGACAACAACTATTGTCAATTATTATTAAATACACTAACTATTCCATAATTTACCTTAGATGAACTATTTTGCAAAGCCTTATTTTACCCTAGCTTGTACTATTATCTTATTGTCCACCGTTTGCAATATAAGTGGATAACAATATGCTTTAAGCCGGCTCTCATTTTGGCCTTTTTTATTCTGTTATATCTTATTAACTAAAATTAAAAGAAATTTATAAATGCATGAAATCCGTTCAATATAAATATCAAAATAAAATCGTATTTACTTAAGGATCAACACTATAGGTATTGCTTTCAATTAAGGGAATAAAACTGTAACACGCCAAGCAATTCTTCCATATAAAATTAGGCAAAATAAAAACAATCGTTCGCAAATAAAACTAAACTTACCTAATATGCCAATTTATTATGCTTAATATGTCAATTCAAACCAACCAATTTGTTTTAGTATTTGCTTTTTTTTTAGTTTTTAATTTGCATACGAAGACTGATGAGCAGTCGGGCCACATGTGGAAAGTAGTCATCATCATCCATTAACATCAGCAATACCAAGGGTATCCCCCAACGCGATGCCTACCGTGAGACACAGGATGTTACGTTTCCTTTACCCAGTGAATACGCTGGCGACGGTGCCCTTCAAAGCGGAACACGGAAGTTAGTTCACACTACAACTTTGCGGCAGAAACAGGCACCGCAGTGGTACCACCTACCAAAATTTTTAGCTAGGATGTTATGCTTCCGGACTCATGTATTTAGTAAGCGTCACCTAACACAGAGTTTGCGGGATGCTACCGTCGTCGACGATCGGCTTACGGACCGGGGGGAGCTAGGGGCGGCGAGAACAGTTATATGTTTTACCGCTTAGTTATTTGGCGCAGTGAATTCTGGCCCTTTGCTTTTGCGTCGGTGTTTTGGTGTTCGGCTGCTATTTCGAGATATTCATTTATTTAAAATATGTGAAAAGGTAAAATGATTTTTTAAAGTTTTTTTTTATCCTTGAAGATATGCTTCCAGACTCATGTCTTAAGTAAGCTTCATCTAACACAAGAGTTCGCGAGGAGCTTCCATCCCCATGAACTACATTTTTTGCTAAAAATGAATGCCACACGTACAGAAGGTACGTGAGTTAGGAATTAGTTTATAGTCTCCTAAGGATCGTCGACGATCGGTTTACGGACTGCCGACGGTTTGGCGACTGTATTAATCGATTGCTGGGGGCGGTGAAAATCGCCCTGGAACGCGGGTGTATTTAGTATACGCGGTGTGTGTGTGTCGCTGTGATCGTAAGCGAAGGCAAACTACAGGGGAGTGTGTGCTATCCCTACTCGTGCGGTGTGGGTCGGAGTCTCAGCGACCCCTTCCTCGTCCGGGTCGAGGAGAAGGTTTCGCGGTCTATGCTTTTGACTAGACGCGTTTGGATCGGCCTGTATACCTTGCTGCTTTTACCAGCAGAGGGTTGCTGTGGTTGACTACTTTATCTATGTGTTTGCGAGTTTTTTTTTTAAGTAAAGAATGCCTTGTTGCAGTTAAGGGCGCAGTGACGTCGAGCTAGACGGCGCTATCGGCGGCGTTTTGACGGAGGTGGTGGCAGCTGCGACGGCCAGGCCTCTCGAGCGCTCGCTCCGTTCTATCTGCGCCAGCCTTGGGGCGCTCGGGTGTCCGCTCAGTCGCGATCGGCGCGTGGTTGTGCGCGCGCGCCTCTGCGTGTATCTCGGCGCTACTTCTCTCTGACGAACTCAGTCGCGTGGCCGCCGGCTTCGCTGTCCGACAAGTGTGCTCCCAAAGCGAGTGCGTGTTTTCTGTTACGCTATATACGGGACGAAACTACGCACCATTAGTGCGTAGTTTCGCGGCTAGCGAACGCCGCTTGAAGGAAGAACTTTTTCTACGCAAAAAATTCCCCCGCACCGACCGAGTGACGTCGACGGCCCAGTGAATATTTTGTATTATTTGTTGTTCGCTATTAATTACGTCCGAACACGCCAACAGAGCCAGTGAGCCCCACAAGGCCACGAGCCACGAGCGAGAGCCGATTAAATTAGATAAAAGGTTATTTTGTTTTGAAAACTAATTAATTAACCGTATACATTTGCATATTTATTCTTTAATGGGCTCTAATATCTATTAAAAAGGTTTTAAAATGATAAGAGGCGCGTAATATGCTAATGCGTGTTGACGCGACTGTCGGCAATTTACGCGTTACTTTTTAACGCAAAAGCAATTCAGATTCCAAGCGAGTTTCGGCGCTGGATCGCATCTCTTTTGCAACCATTATGACGCCTGCGTAACTTAAAAGGATTAAATTTACCTCACCAGTGCAGAAATTTGCAAATGTTCATCTATACAAATAATTAAAATTGGAGTGTTTTTTGGTAAAACTAAAATAATAAATAACAGTTTTTAAATAAGTATATTGTGATATACTTATAACCGGTACATGTAGCAAAACAACTGTTTTAAATTTTTGTCCGTCTGTTTCGCTGTCCGTCTGTCGGCTTGTTCTGGATGATCTCTGGAATCGCTGGTCCGATGTTGACGCGACTTTCACTGGAGGATGATGATGACTTACGGGGAGTAACTTAGGCTACTTAAAAATCTCTTAGATTTTTTTAAATGTCGCGTGTCTACGCGGATGAAGTCGCGGGCAACTGCTTGTTTATATATATTTAAATGAGGCGCTTATCTGTAGGTCAACGTATAATATTGGATAGTGTCGTACCTATCGATGCATTCTTGGTAACACGCCCGAATGGTAAACAGTGGATTTCTCTATATTACAAAATCCATTCAATTATTTTAGATTTTCTAAGTAATTCAACATCATCTGGTGTAATTCAACATGAATAGACGAAACATTTACCATCAGCGAAATAAATGGATGTGTATGAAATGCATTTAGTCGTTATTTTCATTATCACAAATAATCATAATCCTATAAAAATTTTGTGTTTGCTCTTTTACTTATTTTACAATGAAGAATCTTGTCTCAACTTTTGGTTCAGGAATTATAACTAAATGATTACGTATTTAATGGTAAACATATTTTAACAATCGAATATTAATAGTAACTATGGCCTTGTTAATAGTAATTGAATTCGAATTCATTTTTACAAGCTATTTTTTGTTACCTCGTTACTCGTAAATTGCTCCTTAACCACCAAATTCTATTTTTTTTTATAGGTCACGCTTGTCACGTGAACTCATATGTTTTAACAATTCTGTCTCATTGGTTTTATAGATGAAAAAAAATACTGAGCCAAAATTCACTACATTGTGCGATTAATCATTGATTCACTTTAACCAGTAGTGATATTTATCTTTGTGTTAATAATAACTAAGAGTAACTATAATTATTTCTATTGCTTGCGCGAATATTATACATTATTAAATAAAATTACTTTACGGATTTTATCGCGTTTATTTTACATTTTTTTTTTTATTTATTTATTTTTTTTTTCTGACTTTAGACTGGTCTACCCCGTGTATACCCCGTGACCACGGCCGCTGGAAAGTGTTCGAAACGTCGGGAATTAAAAAAAAAAATGTAAAATAAACGCGATAAAATCCGTAAAGTAATTTTATTTAATAAGAGTAACTATTTTAATGTAAACATATTTTAAAAAACATTAAGGTATTTTCAAAGCTCATTAAAATAAAAATATTCACATTAAAAATGTACTAATTCTTACATAATGAATACCGTAAAACATATTAGATATTTAAAATGTGGCGACAGAAATCGCTGGACAGTCTCTTGAAGAAACTTATCCGCTAATGCGAAAAGTGGCTAGATAGTAAAAAATGGATCAAAATAATGTAACTATTTAATTGCAAAAATTCACCTAAAGTGAATGTAAAAAAATGTATTACCAGTAAATGTCTATCTACTAAGATTTAATAACAGTAACGATTGTCACAGTAAAAATAAATATCACCGAAAGGTATTTGTCGCTTCCGAAACTCACTAAATATTTATTTTTCGGTGCCTACTTATGACATTTAATACCATTATCACACTGACCCCTATTTGTGGATTCAAATATAAATACTTATAATGAACATCTTATTCCGCCTCCGAGGCCTAGCGGTATTGGCACTTGCTTTATAAACTGGAGATCGTGGGTTCGAATCCCGCGTGGAAACAACTTTGTGTTTTCGTTGTTTTCCGGTTAGTTAGGATAATTTGGGCATTTTAAAAAGTAAGATGATTCATGCGCCTGATGGGAACGCAAAAAGTCGGTTCGGTTGTCAAGACAGCTTTGGCAGCAGTTCTAGAATGTCAGATCCTTCAAATATACTGGCAACTAACTCATCCTCTAAATGCAGTTTATACCCTTTGGACTATGGAGGACAGATTGATGCCTCCTACTTCTTGTCCTTTCCTGTTCTCTGGCGGCGTCAATAATACAACTTTGCTGTGGTTGCAGCGAGCGGCGCCAATGCGGAGGAGGCGGCGTAGCTCCGCTCCGCGCGCCCGCACTGCGCCCCGACGCTCCAGACATGGGGTGCGTTCCCAGCTCATAACTTGCACTCGCTGAGCACCCTATACTTAATGATGTGTCTATATTTAGTTGTTGACTTAACTGGAGGAAATTAAAAGGAAGTTATTACAATTTATCAATAAATACCTCTTTAGTTAGCCAAATTTCACCACAATTATTATTATACAAGTGACAATTATTTTAAAATCAACTTTTTTGAGAATTTGATCAGACATCCATTCCATAAACGGCAACCAACACGTATCGCTGAGTGTATTTTTTGTAATATAATTTAAATTATAATCAGGTATCTTAAAATCTAAGCTCATTGCGTGGGTGCCTTCAAATTAACTGACAACCGAACCAACTTTCAGGTAAATCTGGATGAATTTGAATCTCACGATTACTTGGGAAAAGGCTAGGACAGAAAAAGAAAACATTCAACTGAAAAATTTGTCTGATTTTGAGAAACGTGAGCTCGCTATTATAGAGTTTGGCGTTCAAATCATTCATGTACAAACTGCTCCCTCCGTAATACTCAGCACCCTCATTGACAAGAAACACATTTTGTTTTTGTTTTCAAACCAAAAAAGTTCATCTTAGATTTATCTTTATTTTGACAACTAATATATATACTTTAGCAAATGACCTTTAACGTAGCGTTAGTTTAAAGTAGTTGTATATAAAGCACATTCTTCTAAAACAGGAACCGAACTGGAACTGTAAACTCCATGTATCCACTTGCAGGTGTCGTTGCGCAGAGTTCTGTTGGCTGCTGTTCCTCGCGACGGTCGCCGCTGACCTGTGCCAGGTGAGTGGAACTGCTGCCTGCTCTCTTCTCTACGTTTCGTCTTTAAATAAGGGGAAAAAAACAAACCGTTCGACTGATATTATACTAAATGCAATTACACACAGATAACATTTTCAACGTCTGAATCAATAGGTTTTCCGATGATAGAACTTCATAATAAAAAACAGTTGTGCAATTCACAAGTCAGTAATTTTATAACAAGTACATGATGAAGGCGGCGGAGGCAACTCGACGCTCGCCGCCAACGAGCCGGAGGAGGTGTTGGTGACGGCGGCGGTGGTGGGCGGCGGCGGCGCGGGCCTGGGCGCCGCGCTCGGGGCCTCGCAGCGGACGCGCTGCGCCGCGGCGGGCTAAGGGCGCGCGCGGTGCCGCCGCCCGCCGCCTGCACGCCCCCACGCGCCGGACGCGCGCCCTGCCGCGACGCCGTGCTGGCTGCGCTGGCCGCCGCGCGCCTGCACGCCGCGCTGCTGCCGGTGCCGCGGCGCGCGCGCCGCCGCCTGGTTGCTGCGCGACTACGGCCTCGACGAGTTCGGGGACGCGGCGCCGCCCGCGAGCCGCGCCTGCCTGCGCCCGCCCACCGCGCGCGCCGCGGCGCCGCCCGCGCGCTCGCTGCTCGACCTGGCGGACGAGAAGGTCGCGAGCCTCTACCACGTGGCCCAGTCCACGCTCTTAGACGCGGTCGCCTCCGTTGATGTCTCGTCACGGTAACAGTATTGTAAATAATGTACACACAGTTGATGTATTAAGTACAAAAATACTTCTTTTACTTTATTGACTATACATATTTCATGTTTGAACGTTAACAGAAACCTCACGGAGCTGTTTGAGCCACCCTGGTGTAGTTCAACGAATTCAACTTGCGCCCTCACCCTAACCAGTGACAAGAGTGAGGCGGTGATACTTCTCGCTACAGCTATCAAATTCCGTTTACGTATGCGAGTTCTGGCCTTTGGGAATCTGACGGCGAGCGCTCTAACCCAATTTGGAAGTAACACCCCTCGTTTGCGAGTGGGCTCCCGAGTGGACCGATTTGAAATCACTGCCGGCGACGAGACTGGGGCCCCCGCCTTGCATCGCCCAACTCAAAAGTTCCAAAGACACCATAGCCGACTGTCCGTTCGAAAGCTTGCGCCTGATGAAGTTCGCGAACGTGCGAGCTCTGGCGCGATCGGCCGCCGCCGTGAGGGCGCTGGTGCGACTCAGGCTGGACTCGGAGGAGATGGGCGACCTGGCCGCGAGGGCGCGCTCGCTCGCCGACCCCGAGGCGCTCGTGGAGGACTTCGCGCGCGCACATCCCAAGGAGGAGCGGCGCAGTGAGGTGCGCGTGGTGGTGATGGTGCCCAACGCGACGGACAGGGAGGCCTATGATGCGTCCGCCCTCGCGGCAGCTGCGGAGCTCGTCGAAGTGGATCTAGAGGTGGAGGGTCGGCCGCTAGCCGCACGTTTCAAAGTGGAGCTGTTCGACGACAAGTGCGACGTGCGCCAAGCCTACAAGTACATGTTCAACGCTCTGGGGACCGGAGAATACGGCGCTCTTTCGGCGATGGCGGGACCTGCGTGTGCCGCCGCCTTCTCGGAGGTGGCGCGTCAGAGTCCCACACATTTGTTACCCGTACTGGCCTACTCGCCGCAGTCGCCGCCGCGAGCGGCGCCCGCACTGCTGGCCGCGGGCGACGCGCGCGACGCCGCCGCCGCGTTGGATGCCCTCGCGCAGCGCCTCAGCTGGCGGCGGTTGGTCGCCATCAGTGAGCCGTCGGCTCGTGCTGCCATCGATGTCAGTCGGCTGCACGTACCTGTCGATGTGCATCTGGAGCTGCCGGATCCACTACCCAAAGACGATGGACAGATTTTCCTTGAGGTATTTTACTCTTCGCTATTTTGAAATAAATCAGATAAAGTGATAACTGAAGAAGTAAAATAGTAAAAGTATGTGTTTCGTAGTGGGCAAAACGCGTGGCCGCAGTTAACGGGCGCGTGATAGTAGTGTGCGCCGAGGACGCGCGCGTGGTGCGGGCGGCGCTGTGCGCGGGCCACGAGGCCGGGCTGCTGCCGGCGGCGGGCGCCGTGTGGCTGCTGCCGGCCGCGCTGCCGCCCTCCTGGGCGCTGGCCTCGGCCGCCGACCGGCCCGCCTGTTCGCAGGCGCAGCTGGACGCCGTGGCCGCCGGACACCTCAGCTTCGCACCGGACTGGCTGGCCTCTTGGCGAAATGAGACCGACCATGAGCTCGCTCACCGCCGAGAATCGCAACACCGCTATCTCGGACCGACGAGCCCCATACTCAGAACGTCGTAGGCATCCTATTATGTTTATTACATTGATACGTGTACGTGATGTGTCGCATTGAATTTTGATATTATTTATGTTGCTGGCAGTCTGTCTGGAGACAACGATGGAGGGAGCGATGTCGCGTGTGGGCGCGTAGAGGCGCCGTCGTTCGCTCGTCGTGTTCGCGGGCCGATCCTTTGGCAGCTCTCCTATATGACACTCTGCGCCTGTGGGCGGCCGCTCTCGATCGTCTGCTGATGGCACGACCCGCGCAGCTTACTGATTTACACGACCCCGATATAGTCCAGTATGTATCCCAACGATCACTTAACTTTTTCTAGTGTTGCTCAAATGCAAGAACAAGACAAGACTTAGCCAGTCTTGGTCTTGCGCCAATACACTGGTCTTGGTCTTCGTCTTGGTCTTGCGCTCCTAGTCATGTTCATGGTCTTGGTCTTGCAGCAAGAGTCTTGCGAGTCTTGCAATTACCTATTAGACGCTTAATAAGCTATCATGTGCGAAAACAAGTAAAAAGCAAATCATTTACAATAACTTGACTGTATTTTAAAGTATCTTTCTAGAAAGAGAAATTAGGACTTTGGTGATTTGAGAATATTTATGCATTAGCTTAGTAAAAACATTTATACAAAATTATTTTAAATATTATATTGAACTATTATTCATAATAAAAACCAATTGGGACCTTTTGATTTGATTTGATCGCGGATGTGATCGTTGACTAGCACAAAGTAACTTAATGCCGCATACGACCCACGGCCTGCTAGACAATCGAATGTTTGTGAATCGGTGGTCTAGCTAACGGATAATGATCGATCCGGGTGGCAAAAAACTATCGACTGACACAGCCCTAGTACAAAACCTTTCATGCCGCATTATTAAAGTGCCGATGGTTGAAACAAAACTATGCATGCACTTTGTTTGATTTTAATGGATATTTTTTTAGTTGCTATGTATGTTTATCGTATTGGTCGTAATGCGCATAGGTCCAGTTTTTCGTATTGTTTGATACAGATTTTTGCGTCTCATAGAATTCCTAAGCGTACCAATTCACTGAACTGTTACACGTAACTACTCCGTAAAATAGCGTTTATTCCTAGCTGCTAGACGCAAGGGTCTTACTCAAGTCTTGCACGGTCAGTCTTGGTCTTGGTCTTGCTAAAAATACACGGTCTTGACAAGACCAAGACTGCAAGGCCAAGACTGAATTTGGGCAACACTACTTTTCGTTTCGCAGATTATGTAAAAAATCGGATGGTAAAATCAACAGGAATAAAAGCCGCATTTTACTATATTTCACAGAGCCCTCATCGATAACGCTACACGAAGCGAGTTTGTCGGATTGACTGGTCGGTTCGAGTGGTCGCCTGAGAGCAAAGGTGCAGTGCGCCTGGCGCCCCTCGTGCTCCTACAATGGGAGAATGGCACTCGGCGCACCGTGGGCGGCTGGCGGCGCGAGAGCGGGCTCTGGCTGGGCGCGCCGCGATGGCGCACGGCGGACGGCGAGCCGCCAGGGGACGGCGGCGAGCGGTGTGCGCTGCGCCCGCTCGCCGAACTGCTGCGCGCGGACTGCCGCGCCGCCGTGGTGGCGCTGGCGGCGCTGCTGCTCATGCTGGCGATGGCCGCACTCGCCGGCGCCGCGCTCTACTGCAAGCGGCGCGCGGAACGCGACTATCTGGCGCGGCTGGCCGCCCTCTCCATGCGCTCCTTCCCCACCAAGACCGAGGGCCTGGATCATTGGGAAGTTCCGCGGGAACGAGTGGTGATCAATCGCAAGCTGGGCATGGGAGCCTTCGGCACCGTATACGGTGGCCACGCCTTGCTCTCCGAAGAACGCGGCTGGACGGCGGTGGCCGTAAAGACGCTCAAGCCCGGTGCGAGCACCGAGGAGAAACTCGATTTTTTGTCAGAGGCCGAGGCGATGAAGCGATTCGATCACAAGAACATAGTGAGACTTTTGGGTGTGGTCACGAAAACGGAACCAGTGTGCACCGTGATGGAGTTCATGCTGTACGGTGACCTAAAGAACTACCTGCTGTCGCGGCGTCACCTCGCCGGCGCCGAGGCGGAGGAGGGCGCGGACGAGGTGTCGCCGCGGCGGCTGACGGCCATGGCGCTGGACGCGGCGCGCGCGCTGGCCTACCTGGCGCAGCTGCGCTACGTGCACCGCGACGTGGCCGCGCGCAACTGCCTCATCTCGGCGAGGCGCGGGCTCAAGCTGGCCGACTTCGGCATGACGCGACTCGTCTTCGAGAACGACTACTACCGCTTCAGCCGCAAGGGTATGTTGCCCGTCCGCTGGATGGCGCCCGAGAGCCTCGCCCTCGGCGTCTTCTCCCCGGCCTCGGACGTTTGGTCCTTCGGCGTGCTGCTCTACGAGATGGTCACTTTCGGCTCGCTGCCCTTCCAGGGTCTCAGCAATTCCGAGGTGTTGGTCCAAGTGAAGGCAGGCCACACGCTGGAGCTCCCCGCCGGTCTGGAGCCGCAGTTGTGAGTTCCGAACGTATGCTATTTTACAAATAACATGTACATAAATAGAAGGGATCAAAAAGTAGTGAGAACGACACATTCTTCTTGGTAAGAAAAATATTGGTAGGCAAAGCCAATATATATATAATAATAGTTAAGAAAATAATATTCGATTCTCTTTTGTTTTATTCTGAATGTAGTCTTTTACAAATAACATTAGGGGAATATGCTCCGCCCTATTCCACTGTCGCCAGGTTTCAATTACGAGTAAGGACGAACGAGTACAGAATCGTTGCGGCCGTCCATCGATGTCAGTAATTAAAGAAAATATTGCGAAAGCGGGAATAAAATTGCATTGAGTAATCGAAGGGGTTATCATGCGGTACTTGATACAAGAAACGTGTATTTCATATGGATGTATTCAATACATATGCAAGATGGGGTGCTAAGAACTTTAACTGCTAATCAGAAACAACTTTACTTCCTGTCTCGTTTTGTAACAATAGATTAATTTATCATTTTTAAGCCTTAATAAAACAACAATTGTCGCAATGGTAACAGTCATTATACTCGACCACGAAGAAATTTCATGCCGTGGCATCGGATGGCAAGGTTTATGGCCTCAATTATTTGGGACTCAGAATACTGATACTACAGATACTGTTGATTCATTACCTGGAGCGTGGAACCTCTATTAAAGACTAATTATGATTTAGCTTTGATTCCCACGTTGAGAAATGCCCCAAAAAGAAAAGGAGAAAGAAGTGCCGGTGCCTGCTGTTTCATCACGATAAGCCGCGGACTTGTTCGCAGTGGCATGCGACGGTTGCCATTCAGCACATTGGCTTGAGTGTTTTCCACGTTATTAACCAGGATTGAACCCAAGCGATTTTTATGTATTCCCAAAATGGAAAAAATACTTCCTTTAATACACGTTCTTCGAGTCTCTTTACACATTGAGTCCAGCAAAAAGCTTTTCACGGCATCTATCAACTCGTTATCGCTTCGTACGTTAACCGTGTAGAAAAAGTCATCAATAGTCATTATATTCTATCTCATTCTCGCTTCTTCGACGTTATTTATCTTCTATCGAACATGCAAAGTTTTAATCGGCCCTCGGTTCGTTTGCGCAGGGAGGGGCTCATGAAGTCGTGCTGGCAGCACGACCACCGTCTGCGGCCTAGCGCGCCCGAGCTGGCGCGGTTCCTGAGCGAGTGGCCCTCGCTGCTGCGGCCGTGCCTGGACGTGCCGCTGGACGCGCTGCCGCTGGACGCCGAGCCGCCGTGGCGCGCGCCGCCCGCGCTGGCCGCCGCGCGCTGGCTGTCGTGGGCCGAGGGCCCGCGCGCGCCCTCGCCGCCCTCCGCGCCCGCCTCCGCGCACGCCTCCGCGCACACCGACACCACCTACCTCAGCGCCGACCCCGGCGCGGAGCCGAGGGACACCGACCGCTTCCTTCCATGACGGCACACGCCCCACATTCCACTTTGTTCTAGTCACTGTAGCCGCTAAGTTACCTTACGATTTGTACAAATGTAATATTTATTGTTGCAATATTTTTTACAAAATAAAAAATTAAGAAACATTATGCGTCACCACTTCATGTTCAACCCTCCTTCGAAATAGCTAAGCCGATATATTATAGATATAGGATGAACACTATTAAAATAACAAAGCATAATTAAATGACATTATCCATACAAATAAATAACATTGGATTGTTTGTAATAGTAATATGCCGGATCGTCAAAAATGGAGACCTGCGGATCATCATCATCATCGTCATCAGCCTGTGACAGTCCACTGCTTGACATAGGCCTCCCCAAATACACCCCTATCCATTAGGCGGTTTTGGACCGTATCCCACCACGCTGGTCCAATGTGGGTAGGTGGGTGGACTGACTTTTTACATACCCATCCGACGCATGGATCATCTTAATTTTCAGACAATTGGGTGATCGGCCCAAATTGCCCTAACCAACTAAAGCACACGCCTATACCAATAGTCTACGAAGGCAGTTCTGCGCATACGGATCTGAATACGAATATTTGGTGTAAGGATCTGCAGGTCGGATACGGATCTAAACTTTAACATTTTTCGCCTTGCATTGCGCGACTGGTTTTGTTTTGCTTTAGTTTAATGTGGCACTCGGCAGCATAGATAACGCTTGTGTTTAGTAATGGTATATGAGTTTTAAAAGATGTGTACAAAGAAATTTAATAGGGTAATCTGGAATTATTTTGTGATAATAAATGATGAAGTAAAATGCAAAAGTTGTGATGATGAACCGCGGTTTATCTAACGTCGAACCGGTCTCCTCGAACTTAGTAACCCAGTTCTTAATCGTTTGAAGAGTTGTTAGGAGTGTCGTCGAAGTTGTGTAAACCTTTGTGTTCTCGAAATTTACGCCGCGCAACGGTTGCCGAATTGTCGTTTTTATAAAACCCGCCCACACAAAACGCACGGTCCGCTCCGGTAAAACGCTCCATCGGGACTAAATTCCCAGAAACCTTCCAAAGTTACTCCTCCCGCTTCCCCTGTACCGCTCACGCGCGCCCTGTTCGTTTTATTCAAATTTTACTTTTCAAAGGACTTATGGACCACCCTGTATATTGGAGAGACTTGATGTCAAGGATTTGTTGTCGCGCTTGATGCCCATGACTGGATTTAAATCAAGAATTTATAAAAGTTCTAAAGCGTTTGTAAGACACAACAAAAAATTTTGTTTACAAAACACGTTTGTATCTGACGTTATTCCTTTAGTACGACCATCGAGTAGAATCTATGAGCATTCCGTATATATTATTTATACCTGCAACAAGTATTCCAATTTGCAATTTTTTATGACCCTCATCGTAACAGACTTTTGGTGGAAAAAGCTGCCAAGTTTTTGAAATATATCTTTTGAAATATAATTTATTATTACTTAATTTAAATTTTTTAACCACCTACTACTATTATTTACCTGCCTACTAGCATTTTTTTTCTATTCACCCCATATGACGTATCGATTAACCCAGCATCATCATCAACCTGTGTTAGTCCTCTGCTGGACATAAGCCTCCCCTTATGCACGCCTACTCAATTAGGAGGTTTTTGGACTGTATCCCACCACGCTGGTCCGTACGCATTGGAGCGTAGACCGACTTTTAACATGCTCATTCGACATATGGATCATCTTAATTTTGCATTTTATGCGATATTTATATTATATATATAAGCTGAGTGAAGTCTAAAACTGTTTCTATTCACCCCATTTTATGGTACCTAATATCTAGCAAAAACATTTTATATATATTTTTCACTTTAAATTACTAACTATGGTGGTATAGATAAAAAAAAATTTAAATTTTAATACACAATGCTTAAGAGCTTTACTGAAAATATTAAAAATTATAAGAAAATAGTTATCAGTTGACGGCTTGCGTTAGTGTAAAGTACCATAAAATGGGGGTCAATGAATACGCAATATAGGGTTAATAAAAACAAATGCTAGGACAGCCACTTCTACATTCTTTGTTAAGGGCTAGTTTTAATAAAAAAAATATTATCATAGAAAGGTGCCCGTTCGTAAATAAAATACTGTTTTAAAATAACCAAATAACAACAGCGTCTTTTTCATTGCAAATCACTACAGCTTGGTTGTTCAATAATTTAACCTTATAATGTGTAGAAATTTGTTGGCTAAATATAATATTTTCTTTTCAGTTATTTTAGAGATCTTCCGCAATTATTAAGAGCTTCGGAATATACCTCTAAGGCAGTGATACCTGGAATTTTGTGTTTGGGAGGTCCGTATCAAACCACGTGACATATTAATTTTGAGTTTTGTGTATAAAATAAGACAGCAATAACTTTTTTCAATGGAAAAAGCCATCAATATTAATATGGGGGCGTTAATTACCATAGCTGGGTACATATTAGCACGTTTTGTTAGGATTAAATATACCTTTTGCCTATTGGATCAGCCTTGTACATTAATTATATACAAAAGAGACACATAATTTTCAATACTCAAGGCTTGTGGCAGCCCTAACGACAGCGTTTTTATATACTGGTGTCTATCCAAACCGTCTCGTCTCTATAAACCGTATTACGCGTATCTATTAACCCTATAAGACGCCTCTATTCACCTCTTTCGCGTCTCTATTTGCCCCAAATAGTCCCAAGTGTAACACATATAAATATTTTCATTATTAATTTTAAAATATAATTGTACTTACCAATGAAAATTAATCATTACTGAAGTATAATATTTTAACAAAATCAACTTTTATCACTAAACACAGCATTTAACAATAAATGAAGAGAAATTTATGGAGTATATATTATCGCAGTTCGACCGCACACATTTATAAATGTTTTGTATTACTTCTGCATAAATTCAGGTATAATCATTGGTCGCAAGTTTATAAAAAAATGGAGTTTCTTAACGAAACAGACGAAAAAGTAGATGTCATCATCATCAGCCTGTGATAGTCCACTGCTTGAAATAGGCCTCCCCTAATACACCACTATCTATTAGGAGGTTTTAGACCATATCCGTAGTAGATTTAGGTTTTTTGGCTGCTATGAAAAATCAACCGTCATTTCTATTCATCCTATTTAACAGTAATAAGTTTTGTTAATGAAAATTTTTGATAACTTAGTAACACTAGTCCCAAATGTCAAAACTTCGTGATATTCGTCAAAGCACAATTGCAATTGTCATAAGATCGCGTCATAACAAGAGAAAATTATATGTAAATGAAGTGCAAAAAAAATTATGATTGTTTTGCCTTTTAAAAAAAATAGACGTTATTTATAAAAAGTATTTGTGTGTCAATAGTGTATGTGAATAAGGAAAATGGGTATCTTCACTACTTCGTCCCCATTTGATCAAGATGTTGGTAGGTTTCAATAGATACGTTATCATGTTCACATTTCTTTGTTTTGATTTAATTTGTTTTAGTAGCTTCTCCTTTAGTAAATAATTAATCTGTAGTAACATGATAAAAGAGATATAAGTTACTTTTGAATATTACGTTGTATACAGCAACTGCATTTGCAGGCTTTCCTTTGCGTAATATTTGATTGTATTAACAAAGTCATTGAAGTACCACAATGGAGGATGAAAAAAAGTGTTGAAAGCTAAAACTTTAAATTAATTGATAGATTGAAGGACATGCTATACAGTTTTTAGAATTAAGAAGTTTTTTTTTCCCGATCTTTTATAGTTATGTATCATTTAGATTAAAATGATAAATGAAATGACTTTACGGTCACGGGGTAGAAATCTACCCCGTGACCGTAAAGTCATTCCATGACCACTAGAAAGTGTTCGAAAGGCCAAGAATTTAAAAAATGTAAAATAATCGCGATAACATCCGTAAACTCATTTTATTTAATAATATATAATATTCGCGTAAACAATAGAAATAATTATAACATGATAAATCCCATTTTGCAATATTTTGAAATCTGGTATTCTGTCAAAATCAATAGCAATCAACAAAGACAGCCATTGTGTTTCAATTAGTTTTACCTCTTTGACATGAAGTTTGATGCCATTTAATAATATTGTCCTGAATATCTATGCAATAAATTGTCTGATAAAAACTTTTCTGTCACTATTTACGATGTGCTTTTTGCTTGTTGAATGCCATTTGTCACTTATGACAATCTGCAAATGAAGGAGAAACGGCCAATATCCTGTCAGGGTCTCGCTGTTTTGCTCATTGAGCATCAGTTACACTAAATGAAATGCTTAAACTTAATTAAAACAGTTAATATTTGGAATAAATTATAATACAGTATTATTTTTAAATATTTTTTTAAAGAAAATAAATGACAAAAAGTTTCCAATATGATTGCAGGTAGTGAGATAACATACAAACTTAATATAATTTTTAAATAACCTGTTTAGATGAATATTATTATGAATATGTAAATGTTAATCACAGGAAAGCATTAAATTTGACACAAATGTGCTCGCATGTTGCTACATTTATATAAAAATTGACTAGAGAACATTTTTCTGGAATATATTGTGTGTGTTGTTAAATAAATATTGTCTAAGCTAGTAGAACTGCCAAGCAGCTCCATGTCTATAAATACTTGTTTTACATGGACTATTGGGAAACACATTTTCATGTTTATTTTGTTAAAAATATAAACATGTTTGATTTGATACATATTTCAAAATAGCTATTAAAATTTTTATGTGCAAAAAGCTCAATAATGCTGCAAAAATTTAAGCAATTATAGTAGGTTCATTGATTTCTGTACTATCTTTGCAAATATTAACTTTAGTAACATCCTTTGAAGGGCCATATTGATCTATATCAAATGGACAATGTATCTTAGGTACTTAATTGGATAAGATTATGTACTTTCCCTGCGTCAATAAGGCATAATGTATCTTGTAAAATGTAAAGGTCAAAAAATAGTTATTAAGAGTTCCTCAAAATTAAAAAGTAAAATCATTAATTTTTAAATTATACCACATTTTTGTTAGTATTATTGACATGAACAATATTTAAGTTTATTATTTATTTTTTTTCTGGGGTTTAATGGCTTAATAGCTAACTTAGCAATGTAAGCACAAAAAGATATGTTTGTTATTCTTGAAAAGCTTGGCTTTCTTATAGAAGTTAGTTGTTGATATAGTGTCACATGCTTTATGTTGTTTAAATAAATATTATGTGAATGTATCATAGGTTAGGTTAGTTAATAGTTATTTACCTAAAAAAATGTAGTAAATTTTTTTAGGTAACATTTATTCTGGAAATTTATTTACAATGTATACAATGTATACAATGATGCACTTGACATAAATATAAGGAACTAACATAATTTGATTCATCCAGCAGCAGACTAAATAAATAATCCATCATCCCAGTAACATTTAGAATTTACCTGTTAATAAGTTTTAAAAAGTTTTGAAGGTATGTTGGTGTTGAAGATTATTAAAATTTAAATGCATTTATTAATGGCTAGCTGTTGCCTACCATTATTTTTATAAAACGTTAAAAAAAATCTAATTATACTCCCTATTACATCAGCTACCTTAAAGAGATAGCTTCACCAAAATTGGACAAGCCATTACATATGTTATTTCACAGACTTTTTTATAGATCTAAAAAAGAAGAATATTTCTGGTAAACATTGTTTTGTTATTTTTCATAGAGTTTAGGCAGGATTTTCATTGACAGCTCTCAGGCAGCTTAATTTTGTTTTGACATTTCTGGCAAATATTAATATATTTTACTCAATTGTACACAAAAACTATATAAATTAATATAGCTAAACACTCCGGAAGAATCAATTCTAGCAAATGGTGAAAACTCTGTGCTGTATTATTTGAATTTATCGCGAACAACAGACATGCAGACTCAGTCGGGAACTTTGTTTTATAAAATGTATAGATACCATAACCTGGTAATGAAAATCTTGCATAAGGGCTTTTTTTAATTTATAATACATATCTTATTATCTATTGTATTCATTGTATAATATAACTGCCTCCGTAGCATGGCACATTGTTTCACACACAGCAAACAAGCCCTTACCTTATTGGTAGCCGTATTGTTCGCCCTGTGTGCCGTGGTTCAAATCCTGCGCTAAATCAACAAATTTTCATTGTTGTTCCCTAGTTCTTAGGGCAAATTGGGCCGATTACCCAATTGTCTTACAAGTAAGATGATTCATGCGTCGGATGGGCGTGCAAAAAGTCGGTCCACCCACCAACCCGCATTGGACCAGCGTGGTGGGATACGGTCCAAAACCCCCTAATGAATGAGGATGTATTACAGGAAGCCCATGTCCAGCAGTGGACTTACACAGATGATAATGATAATTCGATATTGGATAGAGATATTTGAATTTGAAATTGGATTTAAGTTTTGGAGTTCATCATCAAAATTAAAATTGAAAATAAACATCGAGTGTATGGGTAAAATATAATATGGGTGTAATAGTAGTGAATCTAAAAAGAATAATAGACATGCTTAAATAGCTTGTTTAGCAGATTGGGTGCAATTGATGTGTAGAAGTTTCTTTTGCAATTCAAATAAATTTCAATTGCTCTTGTTTTGATTAAACATTGTAAAATATACAAAATCGTTAATATCGTTTCCAGAGCGAGCGACCAGCGAGAACAGCACCAGCGAGGAGTGGGGCCTGATCATGGAGATCTGCGACCGCGCGGGCGCGTCGTCGCAGAGCGCGCGCGAGTGCCTGCGCGCGGTGCTGCGGCGCTTGGGCCACGCGGACCCGCACGTGCAGGTGCACGCGGCCACGCTGCTCGACGCCTGCGTCGCCAACTGCGGCCGCGCCTTCCTGCTCGAGGTGGCCTCGCGCGACTTCGAGCTCGAGTTCCGGCGGCTCGTGGCGCGCGCTCAGCCGCCCGTCGCGCAGCGGCTGCGCGCCCTCCTGCGCAAGTGGGCCGAGGGCGAGTTCCGCGACGACCCGCAGCTCGACCTCATTCCCTCGCTGCACGCCAAGCTGGCCGCCGAGGCCGGCGAGCGGCAGCCGGCGCAGCCCTCCGCCGCCCCCGCCTCCGCGGCCGCCGCGCAGCGCGAGCAGGACGAGCTCGCGCGCGCCATCGCCCTGTCGTTGCGCGAGGCGGGCGCCGGCGGCGGCGCGGGGACCGGCGCGAGTGCCGGAGGCGGCACGCTCTATCCGCGAGTGGAGGCGACCGAACCGCCAGCTGCCCGCAAGGTGCGCGCCCTGTACGACTTCGAGGCGGCAGAAGACAACGAGCTGACTTTCCTTGCCGGCGAAATCGGTCGGTTTGCTCTCGTCCTTTTGAAATTTTTTGATCGTTGACAATATCATATCATAACATGTTCTGATGCAGTGCACGTGACTGACTCGAGTGACCCTAACTGGTGGAAGGGCTACAATGAACGAGGCGAAGGACTCTTTCCCGCTAACTTCGTCACTTCAGATCTAAGCGAACCTCGGCAGGGTGAGTCGATTCTCATAGAAACCGGCCTGAAACTGTTAATTTCTGGCCGTTACAAAATAAGTTAGAATGAGATTTACATAAAACGAACGGTTCTCCTGGTCTCTCGCAGAGAGCGAGTCGCGTGCGGGCGGCAAGAGCGTGCAGTTCGCGGCGGCGCCGGAGGAGGAGGGCGGCGGCGCGGAGGAGGCGGAGGCGCGCATCGAGGAGGCGGCCATGGACGCGGCGCTGGCGATGCTGCACGAGGCGGACCCCGCGCAGCCGGCGCCGCAGGAGGAGCGCGAGCTGCTGCGCCTGGAGGCGCGCGTGCACGCGATGGGCCCGCTCGTGGACGCGGCGCTGGAGCGCGCCGACCGCCGCCACGCGCGCCTCACGCAGCTCAGCGCCGACCTCGTGGACGCGCTCAACCTCTACCACTCGCTGATGCGCGAGCCGCCCAAGCAGCTGTACGCGCCGCCCGCCGCCTTCGCCGCGCCGCCGCTGCCGCAGCACGCGCCGCTGCCGCATCCCGGCGCCTTGCCGCACGCGCCGCTGCCGCCGCACCAGCTGCCGCACCCGCAGCCGCAGCCGCACCAGCCGCAGCCGCCCAGGTGCCGCCCCTCCCCGCCCCTCCACTGCCCGCATCTCTCGCCATCTCACTGACCTCTCTCTCTCTCTCTCTGTCGCAGGTGCTGAGCTCGTCTGCGCATCGCGGCCGCGCACTCCTGTAAATATTTTCCGTCTCCAATCCTATATAAATTGTTGATTATGATGATAATTATTTATGCAAAAGATTAAATAAATATTCCAAACATGCATTTAATTCATTTAACGGTTTTATTATATTTTCAATACATCTAGAAGTGAGGCAGGTGGACCATACACCTGCATTTGGACTGGTTAGGAAGTGGAGCGTCGACCACCATACGACCGTACGGAGTGGGGAGCCGACGTTTTATCCAATATTATTATCTTAATATATCTAAATCTCGTGTCACTATGTTTGTCCGCGATGAACTCCTAAAATACTTAACTTATTTTAAAATATAGTTGCCCGCAATGTGCAGTTTAATCGAACTTAAAAGATAGAATAGCTTACATCTTAATTTATAATCGCAATAATGTTTTATAACAATTTATTTTTCTATTATTATTTGATTCAAAATGTTAGCTACAAAACGCTTGTGACAGTTGGCGATTGATTGCGTT
The DNA here is from genome assembly GCA_029286875.1 of Lamproptera curius. Taxonomy (NCBI): domain Eukaryota; kingdom Metazoa; phylum Arthropoda; class Insecta; order Lepidoptera; family Papilionidae; genus Lamproptera; species Lamproptera curius. Next base: position 3,601 of record JAGSMT010000275.1, on the reverse strand, counting down.
GTTTGTCAATAGATGGCGCGGTTTAATATTATAAACTTTTCGTTGATAATAGGACAATTGGAACAATAAAAAGTAATTGCTGAAAATTTATTAGTTTTGGTCATTATTAAATAAAATGGCTTTACTGTCCAAAGTGTTCGAAACGTCGGGAATTTACAAAAGAAAAATAAACGCGATAAAATCCGTAAAGTCATTTTATTTAATTATGTATAATATTCGCGTAAACAATAGAAACAATTAGTTTTGGTCATTTAATTATTATCTAATGTTAAAAACAAAAATTGTACTTCAGAACACCGTTATTTTATAGCCGGCCATAAAATAAAGAAAAAGTTATGAATAAAATACCTTTCTAACATGAGTGTAAAATTGTAGGTTATTTACATAGCAAAATTAAATAAAAGTGATATTGTATCCAATAATTTGTTACCATGCAACTAAAACGTAAAAATTATGTTTTTGGTTGTAGTGCTCCGTATCCATACAAATTATAACATTTTGAATTAAAAAGTAAGAATTAAAAAACAATAATAATTTTTAAAACTAACTTTTTTGTTTTGAATTTTGCATGATATCGATCGACATTTTGATTAAACGTGTTCTGTTCCCTTTAAATAGCAATCCAATCGATATTATACCAGTTATATATCGATGTTATTTTGTCATTGTATTCAGGTGTAACGGTAGCATCATCGCGGTCACGGTTTTTTTACAAATGCCATTTATCCAATAAAAACTTGGTGGTCCTCATGACTGATATATATGCAGGAATGTATTCGTGTTTACTAATTTAGACAAAATTCTGTACGTTATCTAAACGTTTCCGCGTGCCAAGATTTAAGATTTTACTTTTAAATATATTTTAGTTTCAGACTTATATAAGAAGAAGATAAGGAGATTCAATGTTACTTTGGGCTTTTTAACTAGTAGATAAACATCAGATATTCTGCGCCTTATGTCAGGTAATATGCTTAAAAAAGTGTGCGTGTACTAGCGTAACAAGTGTAACTTCTTTATGAACACTCGTAAGAAGTGAAACTTCTTTATGTCGTATTTTTTAAAAAATAATTTACTATATGCAACTTTACAGAAATTGGTTAAATAAAGTTAAATTAGATAAAGTTTAATAAAAGGCTTTTATTATCATAGACATAAATACAAATTCTACAATTATTCCATTTTAGCTTATTACTACAAAGATTATTATTGAATTTCATTAATTGTAATATAATTGATGTAATAATAAACGTAATAATAATAAATACATCATAAATGGTATACTAAGGTATACTAGGTATACTATAAGAAAAACATGACGCGTAACGGAAAAATGTGATGCGTAACGAAAAAATGTTAAACTAAATTTTTTTTCAACCCTAATAAAGAAGTTTTACTTCAATTATTCGTCTTTTTAACAATGCTAACATTTCGTAGAAATTATTTTTACGTTTATTGTAATTTGATAATGCATTAATTATGAAAAATTAAGTATTTCGCTATTATAATTTCCGTATTTGTAATTTTAAAAACACTGCCATCTAGTTAAAAATGTAATAACAATATGAACCATACACTTAAGTATTTAAAACGGTTACTATAAAATTTACATAGAAGGCGTTAAATCTTAATTTTATACAAAAGGGTGGTGCGTAACGAAAAAAAAAAGATGGCTCGTCATGAAAAAATTTTACACTAAAATTTTTTCCAACCCCTATAAAGAAGTTTCACTTCAAAAATTTGTTCGCGCGCATTTCTTTGTCGCCTAACACAGCCGCAAATTGGTTACGCAACAATCTTCCTTCCTTTTCTTACTATACCGTTCCTTTCGCCTGCCCTCCTTTTTCCTTTAATTTTTCCTCATCTCGCGAAAAAATGAGGGTAAAGGAGAATTCTTCGTGACGCGGTCGGCGGCGCTGTTCGTTGTCGTTCGGGCGCTGTCGTTCGGGAGTTCCTACGCAGCGCATCATATTTTAAAGACACGCGACGCGAATGGCCAACGCTCCGTTCTAATAGTTTTAAGTTTACCGCGAACCCCAACCGCATCATCGAAGACGCCTACAGCTGTGCCGCCATCAGACGAGGTATTTATCCTTCCTATTTTTGCATTTCCAATCCGGCTTCATAACCATGTTGTCCGAGCCGGATTACGCAAATGGTCCTTCAAACCGCATCCTCGCTCCTGGGCCTTAAATAGGATCTACCACACCGCTGTCACTATTTGGTCCACTCAAATTGGCCGACGAAACTTGAGTGACCACGCGCCCGCGCCACCATTAAAATTTTGGTCCACACGAGCCGGATAGATCAGTTACCTATCCTGTATAGTCCTTCTAAAATATCCTTGATTGCGTAACTAATATTTGTAATTTTCAAATACTTCTAATCGTGGCAATAGTTACATATATCATATAACCTGGCCACGTGGTCATATAATACACGCGCATGTAGAAACTTCTTTAAAGTTATTTCAATATTGTTCGGGTTTATTTTATAAATATTTAATAATTTATTTCGCCTAACGCTTACCACCGCACCGCATTTATCTATTATTAGTACCTGTCTGTTTACTTTAGTAGGCTTAGGTACTAAACGCATTATTTTTAAATCGCTACATATAATAATCATTCGCCTTATATTTACGCATATAATTGCATCATTTAGCAATTCGCGTCAAATCGCATTCAACTTGTAGGTAGTTTTATCTACTTCAATAACGCAACGCTCTTTCGATAACGCATACCAACGCATTTACGCCTGTCGCTGTACGCAGTTTTAAATATTAATAATATTATTTTCATTTCGCTTTGTTCGTAAATATTCAAGATGCCACCTAAAAAAGACGGACCTGTTTCTATAACTGACGCTAATCAATTAACTATTCTAACCGCTAAACGTGACGTTTTATATTCATGCATTAAGAATATGTATAATAAAGCACAATGCGCTCTGAACAATAACGAAAGTAAAGAAATATTTCTCAGCAGTGTTCAATCGTAAAGAAGACTGTATTCTTTCCGATTTCGAAGAAATATATTCGTATATTTTACGCATTATTTCATTGTGCAATGAATCACAACGCGCTTCAAAAGGTAAACAAATGTCGCCCGCGCCATCTCGGTTACCGCCAATTGAAATCGCATCGTTTGACGGTGACACCGTCAATGGCCCTTATTCCACTTCTTTTTATTATCGTAATGATCTAAATAATGGGGACAAACTAGATCTAGACAATGACTAATTACAAACTGTTATGGATTCAAAACAAAAATACGATGAAAAATTGTTAATTTTATTTTTTTCTACGTTAACTCTAGTTAAAAGGAAATATAGTGTGAAAGGTTCACTCCTAGCAATTTTGTTAAAATTTATTTAATTGGAGGCCACATTAATTGATCAAAACGTAAAAAATATTTGTAGGTATTATGAAAAATTAAAAAACAATACTTTACGTTGTTTTCACAGGTTACTTGCAATATAAAAGGAAATACTCGGATAATGTTGATATAGATATTTTTTGACTATAAAGCTTATGTCATTAATAAAATATCGCTAAAAATTATTACTCTCACACTAACTAATTGTCTTTTTACCATTTCAATTG